>NDFZ01005455.1:445839-639468 GCA_002192655.3 Mamestra configurata
AGGGGGGCGACGCTACAGGAGCGCTACTGCCTCTGACGACGGTCGACGGTAGTACGCGCGCTCAACTCCCTCCAGTCGCGCGCCATGCGCACGCGCAACCTCAACGCACGGTGATGCCACACTGAAAAAAAGTGTAGTGAAAAAAACCTGAACCTTGCCAAGGATTACAGTGAACAAACTAAAAGTGCATTATTATCGTGTGAGACCAAGTGACAGTTTAGCTACGGCAATAACATTTCCGTTCACAGTCTCTATTAACTGTTTTATGGCCTGTACAGTGCGTCTATTGTTGTGTTCGCTTCCACTAATCTCCTATTCACCTGTCTCAACGCCACCTACTGCGGTTGGACTGTGAAATGTGACAAAAAATTGCAATGGACAACCATTGTACGCATGCGGACACCAGTTTGTAAACTTTGCGGGTTGTCTACCTGACTACTGGAGGGTTGGACCTCGACAGATCGGACGATTGATCGCCCAACCGCCTTGTGAGTGGATTTTTTACGATTTTTGTAATTTAATACAGCGGATGTGGAATAAATTGGGTAGGCTGGGTGAGCTTCGCTACCTGTTTTATCGCGTGCCCCTTATGTTATTGTTTTCAACGCATATGCTTTATAAAAACAATTCTGGGAACTAACGGGCTTGTGGTTTGCTCTATTGTTCTATTTTACATGGGTGTTTACTTAATGCTTCCTGCCACCGTGCTTAGCAGTAATTATCTTGTAATTGTTTAAAGGATTTACTGCAAATGGATTTGCGAATGCCAGCAGCTATTGTTTTGACGCATGCCTAATTGTAGAACCTTTTGGGCCTTCCATTCCTACTTGTTGTTCGAAAACTTTTTCTATCTTATTGTAGCAATATTTAGCCTAATGCTATCGGATATACACCTGTTTATCTATACTAATGCATTTCCTGTTGCTTCAATATTATGCATATTTGGATTTCTATCTGCATCCTTAATCTTTCCATTTTTTATTCCTTTCTCACTGCATGTTCTTAAACGTTTTTGTCTGTAATCATTTTGTTATTGGTTATTACTGTAAGCACTTCCACGTGTATAGAAACACGCTGAAATATACCAGGTGCAGCATTCTTGCACGATACTTTCAACCCTATGTCAGTAGTCGAGCAGGTCAATATAGCGTGTGTGACTCAAGATATTACTGACATTGCCGTCTGAAATGACTTCCTTATGTTATTATTCATATGCAATTACAGCACTTTAGAGCTTGGACACATAGAAACTTAGACAGGAAGAAATTTTCATCTTTGTTATCTATATTAGTCTTTTAAGTAATACCTACTAACTTTCGAAGAAGAAATTATACAGAACACTAAAAGTTCCAAGAGTAGTCTACGGCTGCTTTAAACTTATATAATTACAAAATCAATTAAAAGGTTCTGTTCTGATCACCGGCTTTGGTCATAATAGCGAAATTTACAACATCCAATCAACGAAACATAATAAAAATCGCTATAAAAACTAATTACATTTTAGATCCGACTGATGGGTAAGCCTTGACTACGATTCGAAATGCAGGCCGACTAAACAAGTCATGCTGTCTACTAGGCACTATAAAATGAAATAAAAGTCCAATTCAAATTGAACCATAGAATTATCTGCAGTTTCGTATAGGAACGTTAGTTAGGAACAATATTCCAGTTTTTCATTATGAACACGTTTTTGAAAATTAATTAAGTTCAAAATATTAATGTTATTAAAAGCAACGAGTTTTCGAAAAAAGGGAAAAATGTGTCGAAAGTCTATTTTGTTACATTCTTATCGCTTAGTTTACCAAAAAAAATTTGCTTCTCAATAGAAATGCACCTATTACCAAGTCCTCCAATCTTACATAAGGACAAAATTCTTCGGCGATGGTGATGGCACGATTGCACGCGTTGGAATGTTAATGGTTTCAGACCTATGACTTATTTACTCTAGAGACGGTTTGAAGCGGCGTTGATATTGATTTACAAAGAACTGAAGAAATAAAAGCAAGGGTACAAGATGAAAATACAAAACCAGCCGTTTTAAACGATCCAATTCACAATTCGATTCCACATGCAGATAATACTAGTGCTGTTAGTCAAGAACAAGCATTTCTCGATCATAAAACCGCTATAAAACTGCCTATAAGTAAGAAAACATTACGCAACGGTAACACAGTAGAAACGTCGGAAGGTTTTAATTGCTCTGCAAATAGTAGTTAATCTTAACCATCAAGAGATAGCAATGTAATCTAATCAGGGAATGATACTAATCGGGAACCTTGCGACACCGAAAATGGATGCCGCAATACAACATCAATAAACCTTTACAATTTCCAAGTATTTTGTGTTTTTGTGTTGGTAAAGGGGAATTACTATTAACTGTAGTTTGATTGACCATTATCTGGTGTCAATAGACACAAGGCCCATGAACACAAAACGGTTAACTGAGTCGGTGTCGGGCTAAGGCTGGCTATAACTCTGATTGGTAGTGATGGATGCGGCTTTCTCTCGGTGGTGGAATTACTTATTTACAACATGTTTGTAGTACCTAAAGAAAGTGTATTAAAAGAAGTGAGTGACAAGGTTTATTTGTTTGATGCATGATGTAGAGGTAACAAGGTTAATGTAACCAGGATTTTTGTAAAACATGAAATGTTTAAAAGACTGTCCGTGGAGTTTCTTGCACGTTCCTTTCCATAGAGATCTACGCTTTGGAACGTGCAAATTTTTCATATTTTTGGCTGACTGACTTACAATTTAAAGGTACCTTTATATGGAATAAATGCTATGACTTTGACTTTGACATTGAACAACCTTAAAAATAAAACTATGAAAGTGAAAATCAATGAAAATGTAATGTGATTTTAAACTTCCAAACAAAATCGAGTACTTTGTGTAACAAACATGCCTGGAAAAGTCTTGCGTATTAATTGATTATTATTTATTGTTTAAATTAACTCATTTAAACAATAAACAATAATCAATTAATCCTTTAAAGTTCTTAAATTTTGAAGTTATTCTAAACAAGTGTTACTTACTTTGATGCACGATGATAAACTGCAATATCTTATTATCAGTTTAATGAATCTCTTTGATGTTTACGCAAGACTTTTCCAGGCATGTTTGTTACACAAAGACTTTGTGTAACAAACATGCCTGGAAAAGTCTTGCGTATTAATTGATTATTATTTATTGTTTAAATTAACTCATTTAAACAATAATCAATTAATCCTTTAAAGTTCTTAAATTTTGAAGTTATTCTATGAACAAAACTAAAAGCAATTAACCATCGGTAAACATCAAAGAGATTCATTAAACTGATAATAAGATATTGCAGTTTATCATCGTGCATCAAAGTAAGTAACACTTGTTTTCGCGTAACAACCAACAGTTAAGCGCCATTTTTTAAATGAAAACTTCCGCGAAATGCCGACTTGATTTAAGATAAGCCGTAGTGCGACTAATCTAGAAACAGGATTTAATATAAAAAACAAATATTTAAATTTTAGAGTGCCGAGCTGAACTTCAAACGACAATTTTGATACAAAAGCAGTTGTGAAAGATGATAAAAACAGATCCAAGAATTAAGGGTACCTATTAAAATGGTATTATTTAAAATTTAACGAGGAAAATACATTTCTGTACGATAAAAGTACTTTTCACCGCTAAGCACTGGCACTAACCATTCTAGTAACAATTCTGTGATTTGAACAGATGACATCAAAGAAGGAGTAGCAATGATAGACGATTGAATGAAATACTTAATTGTAATACATGAGAAATAACAGCAGACTGATATTGGTACGAACGACTCTACCAAGACTCAAACTGTTGAATGAGTTGATGAATCTGTAATGAACAAAGAGCAGAAAGAAGACTTAAACGCAATATTTACTTAACTAATTGAAAAGTCTCATCATTTTCACAACACAGTGTCCACATTCAAATTAAATGAATATTCATACCAAAATGTTAATGATTTCATCTTCTTGAATAATATAGAGATCGCAATGAAATATTCAGTGTGAATTAGAGGTGTCATGAGAAGAACCGGCCTAATTATTAGGCGTGTATCTCGATCCATAAATTTCAATATATTTTAATCGTCTTTCGTAACTGACAGTTCGAAATTACTTGAAACGTGCCGCTTAAANACTTTGTGTAACAAACATGCCTGGAAAAGTCTTGCGTATTAATTGATTATTATTTATTGTTTAAATTAACTCATTTAAACAATAATCAATTAATCCTTTAAAGTTCTTAAATTTTGAAGTTATTCTATGAACAAAACTAAAAGCAATTAACCATCGGTAAACATCAAAGAGATTCATTAAACTGATAATAAGATATTGCAGTTTATCATCGTGCATCAAAGTAAGTAACACTTGTTTTCGCGTAACAACCAACAGTTAAGCGCCATTTTTTAAATGAAAACTTCCGCGAAATGCCGACTTGATTTAAGATAAGCCGTAGTGCGACTAATCTAGAAACAGGATTTAATATAAAAAACAAATATTTAAATTTTAGAGTGCCGAGCTGAACTTCAAACGACAATTTTGATACAAAAGCAGTTGTGAAAGATGATAAAAACAGATCCAAGAATTAAGGGTACCTATTAAAATGGTATTATTTAAAATTTAACGAGGAAAATACATTTCTGTACGATAAAAGTACTTTTCACCGCTAAGCACTGGCACTAACCATTCTAGTAACAATTCTGTGATTTGAACAGATGACATCAAAGAAGGAGTAGCAATGATAGACGATTGAATGAAATACTTAATTGTAATACATGAGAAATAACAGCAGACTGATATTGGTACGAACGACTCTACCAAGACTCAAACTGTTGAATGAGTTGATGAATCTGTAATGAACAAAGAGCAGAAAGAAGACTTAAACGCAATATTTACTTAACTAATTGAAAAGTCTCATCATTTTCACAACACAGTGTCCACATTCAAATTAAATGAATATTCATACCAAAATGTTAATGATTTCATCTTCTTGAATAATATAGAGATCGCAATGAAATATTCAGTGTGAATTAGAGGTGTCATGAGAAGAACCGGCCTAATTATTAGGCGTGTATCTCGATCCATAAATTTCAATATATTTTAATCGTCTTTCGTAACTGACAGTTCGAAATTACTTGAAACGTGCCGCTTAAACACGTGTTCATTGAAGGCTTAAGAGTTCTGTACAAAATTGTTGAAGTCCTTGAATACTCTAACTAGTATTTATGAGCCTGTAAGGTATAGTTAGGAAGTTAATCGAATTATCTAAATTTTGTTTTTTTTTCTCTTCTGGATTCAACTTTCCCACGTTTCGGGCTAACTGTCTATATCTCCTTATTCATATCAAATTACTAATGGTAACTCTTACCAAGTTTAAAACAGTTCTATGTTTTCAGTAGAGCATTCATTCATATTTTCATATGTATCTAAACTAAAATGCAAGATTCGTGAAACTCTCTGTCAGAATATTCTCTGTCAGAGCAAAAATACTAGCACCAGAGGACAGAGACCACCCATCAAGTATAGAAGTTATAACAATTAACAAAATCCCAATTATAAATAGAGAAGCTTATATAATCGAGGACTTAAACTCTAAATCCTCAATTCTCGTTAGTTCCCATGGAAGAAAGAATTTTTATTTGTTACTCAATCATAACGGATCAATAATTTTGTCGAAACTTGTATTCTGCGAATGAAACCGTGGAAAAAACTTAAATTAATTGCTGGGTTTTACTAAACTTCTATTGTCTTAGGATCTTTACTTCATTTAGCAAGCTAGCAAGATATACCTTTTGCACAAAAAACTTTAAAACTATGTAATCCACTAGAAGAAGCGGTTTTTTTCTTGTGGCTGCGTGAAGGTATAACGTAGTTGGTCTGATTTCTCAAAGTAATTATTATTTATTAATGACGTGATTAAGGTGAACTTATTTTAAATTAACAACCCAATCTTATTGCATAATTTCTCATGAATATGCATTTCAGAAGAGCACAAGATTGCATTTTCAGGCGCCATGCCTGTTAGCGTTTGTAAATGAATAAATGATTTAATTTGTTAACTAGTATAATATGCTTGCCTGTTACGACTTTACAATATCATTTAATGGTCTGAAGTCGCTAATCAATACTCAATGTTCTCGTAAATTCAATTTCTCTTTGGACGCAGTCATTAATGCAGACACAATAAAGGAGGATCTTAGGATTGGAGCCAGTAGGCATTACACTATGAAGGAGGTTTATGAAGGTTCCTAAATCAGATTTTATTGTATAATGTAGAATCAAATCTTAAGAATAATTGACGGCTTACAGACATCACACAAGGAAAGGTAAAGACTTAATTATAAATGATGAAGGGTACGAGAGTAGGGAAATACTAAAGAAAGAAAGGATGGATAGTGTGAATGACGATAAGGATGGACCGTTGCAATGTATATCACTAAACTTGCTTAAGATCGTAACTACAAACATTAAAACATGCAAATTCTAGGAGGTATCCATATATGTATGCCAGAAGCAATCAAATACACTATGTTGTAAAGTCAATACGAGTAACAAACAGGTTGCATCTACAATGTAATGTTATAAGTAGCTGAATGTAATAAAAGACATTCAATGATCGTAAATATAAATAATATGTAACCTTAAGACCAGGATAATATAGATAGTAAGGTGTTTCCTGGGTTGGAGAACTTTTTACTGGCAATTTATAGGAGGTAGAATATGCACTATTCTGTGGTGCATATATGCGGTGCTTGTAAATATTTATGGTTAAATTCGGCTTTGCGATGGTTTTTTTTTATTTATGGTTTTTTGTAGTAACGCTTTTACAAATGCGTTTGCAAAAGCCCTCTAGTTCTTCGTTACGTTAAGTTTTATTCAAATTGAAGGGTTATTTTTTTGTCCATAAGCACTTTTAAAGCACAAATAAGTATTGTTTAAATCCTGTGTTTAATAATACCTGTATATTTCATCACTAATGGCCAAAATAATTGGTTACTTTTGACCACAGTTTAATGCCAACAAGGTTTTGTCAAAAATAAGTCGGCATTAAAAATAAATAAAAACACTGTTTAAGACATTGTAAATAACTTTCTTACATAAACCTTAAACATTTCTTCTTTATATCGAAACGTACGAGATCAACAGTCAAACGGACTTCACATATCACGCACATAGAGATACGCACGTATCTCTACAGAGTTGTAAACACACGTATTCCCAATACGAGAAATTTAAATTTCCAAGGAGATCGCTTTAAAGTATTCCTTTTAAAAGCTTTATGTTATTGAAATGACCGGTATTACATCCCAACCTCCATTACTAACTGCACTGTCCACATAAATATTCATATCACTAAATTTTCAAACCGAAAGAGAGATAAAAGTAGTTTTACTGCTTCGGTGCAAGTAAGATGGTAGAAATTCGATCAGGCGGCTCGGGTGCGAGGGGGACACGAGATCTTGGATGTGAGTGTAAGAAGGACAGCAACAAAATCAGAGGCTTTTACGGTAGACCGGGCAGCGAGCAGTGAAATGCGGGCTTGGTACACCTTTTTCGATCTCGCTTGAATAAATTGAATTTGAGATTAATCTTTTGTACTTGCTATAAATGACGGCTAGGTTTTTCTGATGTTAAAAATATGATGGGCAGAGCAATAAAATGTGTTTTTATGAGTAGATTATGTTGGATTGAAGCATCATGATTCTTAATCCGGCAATATATAACATCTACGTATGGCATACTCGTAAGTCTTAACAATAAGATTAAAATAACCGGTCTGCAATCAAATTTTATTAGTTAGTTATACTTATGATAGGTGAGTCTGAGTATGAAGTTACCATAAAATGCGTAACCAATTTTGATTTCAACTTGATGGTATCATTAATTTTACCCTAGAAAACTGAAATGGAGTGAAAAACCAAAAATAGAAGACATCGATCGAGCGAAATGCCTGAAAAAAAACGAAGTCATGCTAAACCCACAGACATTAAGTTCAGCAAATTATTCATCATTGCAAAGTTGTGAGACGACGCAAAATCAAATAGATTATCCCGGTCAAAAATACTTCAGAAACTAACTTATACCCGTATTAAAAACATCAACAATATTTTCCCTTACAAAAAGCAAACTTCATGAAAATCCCACACTTACAGAGATAAACACAAAGGAAGCTTTCTCGGCACCAGCAACTTTGAACATAAAAAGACGAACAACAACAAAAAGTAAACGACCATTACTAGACAACAGCATATAAAGTAGACAGACGCCGGAAACTTTGTGAAAACACACGCTGAGCACGAGTTTAAACAGTTTTATTGTCATACCATGTTGCTCATCTCAAATGAAAATAGGATGGCTCGTAAATCTCGGAATAGCGATGTATGTGACTTTATTAGAGCTGTACAAATATTGGATTGGGTGATTGTTCTAATAAAATACCGGACTCAACATTAGACGATCGAGTACCTATATTAATAGGGGGCCTGACTTGTTTGATCGTGATTGTACAAGAGCGGTTCTTTAGAAGAATACAATATTGAATAAACTAAGTATTTATTGGGTAAACTAGAATATAGAAGCAAGCCAATTGATGTTAGCAATAATATAAGTAAAATTATATCTCCATGCTCGCTCAGGAAATAAAATAATTGATGATATAGTAATGTAAAGAACACCTCTCAAAATAAATAAGGTATGAGATATAAAAGCCATTTAAACTAATTTGATTATAAACATAATTTATGACATAAGACGCAATTTTATTGACTCCAACCACCATTTACCTGAGGTCAACATGGGGATTTTAAGCACAGTAATAATAAATTTTAAAGTAAATTACTTAAATTTTATAGTAAAATCAAATCAAAGAACAGACCAGTATAAATCAAGCAATGACACTAATGTCGATACTGTGACCAAATCCGGTACTCATTAACATTTACTGATATCACCAGAAGCTTGAAACTTATACAAAAGTATAAATTGATGAATGATGCATGAGAAAACTAGATTCTTTTAAAAATAAAAATCTGAACAAAACGTTTTAGAGCTTAGAATATGTTAATATTAAAATTATATTGAGATATAGATCGATATTGTATTTTAATTCGATTTTGTCTGCTTAGTTTTTATAAATTGAATGGACAATCTTGTTTGGGGATCTTAATGAAATCAATCCAAGCTGTAGGTAACAAAATTCCACAAAATCACATATTATTGGTAATGGCTAATACCTATTCAAAGATGATTATTTATGCATCTGCTTTGCTAATATATGGAAGCGATGAATCGTTTGAAAACGAAATCAAATACACCAAATTAAACACTGAAATTTATTCAAGAAAGATCCTGAGGTGACACTCAAAGTGTCTTAACATTCACACGAGAATCTCCAAACCCAACATTACTTAATTGAATCTGGCGTCACTAATTAACATTGATTTTTATGACAAAATGTATCCCATCGAGAGCTGATCCATAACACAGTATGAAATCAATAAGATAAATATAGCATGGTAACGAATGATCTGATTTCAATTCATCTGTTAGGTGAGAATTTATGTTTTATGCTAATACAGTAAAACAATGCAGGGCTGCTTAATTAAGCATGTTTCTCGATCCATAAATCTAAATGTTCATCAGTCGTGGGATGGTAAATGGAATAATATTTAAGAGCTGTATCTTGTCTCTGATCAAATGAAAGATTGAGATAAGAATCAACGTTGGTAATATTAAAATTTTGTTAATTGAGGTGTTTACCATTAATTTTCTGTCTTTATATGGTAAGCGAAGCATTAACGATGTTTACAGAGAGCATGGAATTTTTATTAATGTAGCAAAATTATTTGTTTATCGTTTTTCGTTAGTTCCCATAGTTTTGTCTGGTTTTAATATTTTCACCAATAAAAATTGTTATTATTGATGCGCAATATATATTAAAAGGGACAAATATAACTTAATTTTCTTTCCAGATGCTCTTGAAACCGTGATGTCGGACAACGCCGGAGCAGTAGTATCGAGGGCGTCCACACCTCGCCCTGTAAACGAAACGCCTGTCGCTGCACCTCTCAGGTCTAGACATGACCAGTTCCTCGCTAGCTCAGCTGAAAGAGCACAACAACGCCCTTCTTCAAGTAGCAGAAATGCATCTGGAAACTTCGAATCACCACCCTTACCTTACCATCGTCAGATGACAACAGGTTCCTTACTTACGTCATCTCACCGCGAGACCTCAGCTTTTGTCCCTGTTGTTCCAACTCGGTCTATGCACCCAGTTATTTATCCTAACGATATGCATCCTGCTTTGATACCCTCAGAAATTATTGAAAGGGAGAGAATGATGGATAGGGAGAGAACAGAACCGGCCAAAGGATCACCGGACAGAGCGTCTGGAAATTTCCCTAAAAGAAACTCATTTGATTTAATGGCTATGATGGTGGAGAAGCGAAAAGAAGTAGCTTTACGTGAGGCTGCAGCAGCAATGTTACTTCCACACCATAGAACATCGTCTATGGACGGCATGATGTCTGATGGGTCTTCGCAACCCCCTATTTACGGTCCCCCTGGGCCATTCCTTGGTGCTCCTGGGCCATCACCAACCGCTGCTGGCAGTTTTACATTCCCTGGAGCAGGACTATTCCCTCCCGGAGCTGGTCCACATCAAATGCACCCACATTTAGACAGGCGGCTCTTGCGAGCGCCAGGTCGTGCCTCAAGACCGAAAAAGCAGTTTATTTGTAAATTCTGTAACCGTCAATTCACCAAGTCCTACAACCTGCTGATCCATGAAAGGACCCACACCGATGAAAGACCTTACTCCTGCGACATTTGCGGCAAGGCTTTCAGAAGACAGGATCACTTGAGAGACCACAGGTACGTCATTTTTATCTGATTTATTTCATTATCGACCTTTATCATCGTCGTAATTACAAACTGCAGCACAAGTTATTAGTTCACTCGTTAAAGCAACCACTCATTCTCCTGAAATTATACTCTAATCGCTTTTTACACGCAGGAAGTGATAAAGTGGTATATATTTCTTCTAGATCATAATGCATACACTTACTGTAATTATGTCAATTTTTTACTGAGTTAATAATCAAAGTGCCGCTTTCCTGCACATTTTAATTTTCTAGAACACTGCTCGTAGAATGTTATACAGCTAATTTGTATGCACGTAACAAGCAGCCGGTGTAACTCAAGTTGCAGATGTTAAGCCGACTGTGGCCGTATCCGCCCGAATACTCGGAATCGGAATATTTATAAAGTTTCTCGATCGTAGCTAGCTCCGGCTTCTAAGAAATCTTTATATCTTGATTAATAAGTAAAAGGTGATTATACTTTCAAGCTCATGTACACTTATGATGAAAAAACGTTGGCTGACGACTGTTCAGACGAATGCCATTTGTTGAGTAATGTCTAAGTAGTGGTCGTTCGTGATTGTACTTTGAGATAACAGACAAATAATATATCGCTGTCTCGGACAGTACATGACAGATGGACTGATGGATTTTATTAGAGTATCTTATGCTTACGATAGTAATAACAATAGGTTTTTTGTTTAAAAACTTGTAGCAAATACCACGTCAAAGAGTTAAAAATCCTTTATTTATAACCTTATAATTAATATTATTTACAGAGGACATAATTCATATTAAACGTCAAAATCTCAGGTGGTTTATGAATTTTATCGTTTCATCGAAATTGTATGTGTTACTCACACAAAGATTTTTCTATACAAAGAAGCTTGTAATCGGATTTAAATATTTTGTACGTCAATCCTATAAAATATAACTCATTAAAACGTACGATTCGTGTGAGGGTCGACGCCTCATGAAGCGACTCGAGTAATTTTATAGCGAGATATAAAAACTGAACGGTGTTGGGTCTGATTGGGAGTTTGCTACCAAACATACAAATTTCTACAGTCACATCATCATAATATAAGTTTGAATAAATTTAGCTTTGTTTCTTCCTTGCAGTCTTTATGAAAGTATTGCGCGTTATCCTTAGTGTTTATCGAGCCACTTAATTTATCGTAGATATTATTCTTGAAATCCTGATTAAGATAAGCCAAGGCTTGAGTTAGCAGTTACTTCCAACTAATCCACGTCTTTATTCATAGTTTAATTTACATTATCTAAAATACTTGTCAGGTTTCACCGTATGTATATGTCACCCGATAATTGCATACTCCGTAAGATTGTAATAAATCTTTATACCTAAGATTATAATTTCTCGATAAATTATGAAAAAAATCGTTTTGTATTCAACAAATCGCATCTAAATTGCATTCAAGTATGGTTTCCAATGTATCCGTGTCTATTTAAGAAGAAATAGTTTACAGTTTCACGCGATACAATTTTATCGCGATACGATTACAATCTTACAATTTTTCGGTGACTATAAAATTATATTGTTCTTATTACTGTTTCATCTGGAAAAATGACCCATCGGAAACGCACTTCACTTCTGCCACTACAAAGAGAAAATCTCAAGTTATGTCAACGCAAACATTAAAACTTTCTTTTTATAAACAAAAGAAAATTGGTCGGTATGAGCGATGGTCGGTGTTACGCAATAATTCACTATCGCTAACGACTAAAAGTTAAATGAGTTATTATAATCAAATTTTTATTCATTGGCCATCAATGCCTTTCTATAATTCTTAGTTTAGTTATCAAAATAATGTTTAATGTTGAACAAACCAACTAAAACAACAATACTTCAGAAAAACATTTGATAAACCCATTGAGTATGAAAAATCATCACGAAATTGTATCTTGAAAACATATCGTGTTCCTAATGTATTTCCTATGTTCGTTAAAGTAGGCCTTGTAAAGTATAATTTGACTATCTTAAAAGTTGGTGGAAAAATACAAACAACGTGTAGTTTTATGGGCAGCATTCGACTTTATCACAAACACTTAACCAACAACATAATTATTATATATTACTTTTTTAGGCTTAAACTCATAGAATGAGTAAGTAAATAGTGGCTGCCCGGAATTGGAATCAGTTTTATCGACTAAGAATAATATTATAATTATAATAGTGAACCCCTGATTCCTGTAAAAATATATGGAAATTTAGAAATTAAACGCAAGTTAAGGCAATTTTATAAATTCATTCCAACCATGGCAACAGCTAACGTTAGTTTGACAAAAATTTTTCGCTCAAGTAACTGCAATAGTACCCCTCTAATTGAATCGAGCATAGACAATCTTGTTAGAAAAATCAATTCTATAAATATATATTTTTTTTTTATTTTTAAAAGTGTAAATTTTATAACGAAATAACTCGTTTCCTTATTAAATGAATTTAATATTCAAATTGAATATCGATTTCTTTCGTTACGTTTTCTAATGAATTTGTCATTTTTGGTGGCTCACAGTATTAAGAACTCATCGTCTGCCTAGCCTATTGCCAACTTTATTGGAATCGGCTTCCAGTCGAACCGAATTCAGCTGATACCAGTATTTTACACAGAGCGGCGGCCTACCAGACCTCAACAACCCATTTATTGGGTAACACGGGACTTCTTGGCAAGACTGTGTCAGATTTTCTGGCTTTTGACAATCCGTAACGATTGCCAAAGATCTACAAATGACAGCCGGGACCAATGGCTTAACGTGCTTTCCGAGGCACGGAGGAGTCTCGTTATGTTAAGATGGTCACCCATCCACAGACCGACCTCGCCAAGCGTTGTTAACCTTGACGATCGACCCGTGCGGCTGGTATAATTTAGCCACGAACTATTCTTATTTATTATATAAATGACGAATTTGGAAAAGTATCAATTAGTTTGAAATTTGAGAAACATACTGTTATTATAATTGTCTTGATAATACTTTAATTTGGTTAACGATTGCACTGGATTTCAAAATCTTTAGCATGGGCTGTTGTTCAATTTTTAAGTACGACCTGAAAGCCACTAGTATCTTTAAATCAAAATAAATTCAGCTTATCGTAGTTTTCGTGTTTCGGCAATAGATAACATTTTCATTAATTTATATTTATGATAGAAATAATACAAGACAACGTGAACCTCCTATTTAGTTTGTATATTTTGGTTCATCAAGAAATATTCTAAGGCCTCTGGTATCAAGTTCAAAGAACTAAGCAATTTTTTTTAAATCTCTGCCTAAAAAGTTTTGCAAAAACATACAATTCTAATCAAACTTACATTACTTGTCGACCACAAGCAACAGTTTTCATTCTTTAACAAAAAAAAACATGATCTTTGTGATTTTTTGATGGATTCAAACCAACTGACTCAATTCATGCTACATTATATAGCAGGTTTTTTACTTACCCGCCCGTAATTAGTTTAAATTCTGATGACTCATCTTTTTCTATTGGCCCAGGCCATAATAGAGTACAGGACCAGGTACCATCAGCAAATAAATCAAACCACTTACAAACTAGAATGCGAAATATTTTGTTTTCCGTACATTTTTATAGATCAACATTATAAAGATGTTTTCGACTTTTATTGCGTCTACTGATTATTTTTATCATCGTTGCTATAAAAATCCTTTGAGTGTGTTTCCGCAAATTAGTTTTTGCTCATTAAGAAAATTTAGTGATGTTTGAACGCAAAAATAGTAGTTAGGTATAATTTTGATTTATTCTAATTCCTTTGCTGACCGTACAAACGCGTGAATTAGTTGGGCCAACGTGAAGCAATTCAAAACTATTATTATTCGGTACAATTCTGTACATCATTTTAACTATATTGAATGGGAAGAGAACAAAAAATGTTCAATATTATTTATCACTTAAATCGAATGATCGGCGACTACGTCCAAAGATAATTTTATATAGTCTGTAATTGTAAGTGTTCACGATATTCTTATAGGCTAGAAAAAGTTTTCGCTGGCAAAAATTTAGAAAATGGTAGGACATCACTTCAAAAAGTTATAAATTTGAGGCGTGTATTTGAGGTTGTCTGCCTTATAGGCATTTAAAAAACTACAAAATAATTATATATATATTTGTATTGGCCTGCAGTTATGCAGTATGAGCTCCTAACACGCAGTAAGGTACTTTTTTTCACAGCACAGGCGGATGCGTTTTAAAAGGAAAACCGCCTACTAAAACAATGTTTGCCTAAATATTACTGGAAATATGAAATCATCGACTCTTCATAATGTGCAGTTAATATTTTTTGTCGTACATAATTATGTTATGATTGCCTTTATAATCGAAGTGCATATGATGCATAATACCATCCCATTAAACCCACTGCCGTAATTAATACCTTTGTAGAAAAAGAAGCAAGCCAACGACAGGAACGTAAAATTATTCGCAAGTTTCTAAGAAATATTATGGTATACTAAAATGCTGCACGAATATTAAAACATGATTAAAATATTCGAGCTTTTAAGTGAATACAAGGCAGCCTGAGATCTGACTGACGAGCTTCAGTTAAGAGCTATCGTGTGAAAACGGAGCTAACAATTTTTCCACGTTGAGTTTATTTTAAAGCGTCAAGTAGCTCCCTCTATTGATATTTACGCACTTCACAATTCAGTACTTACACATCCCACGCGTTCCTTACAATGTTGTTAAAGTATCCATGTTATTTAACATCAAATAAACTACCGATTTCTGAACTTAAAACCTCTCGATAACACAGTTTGAGCCTGCGAACCTCCATTTTTAAATAAATAATAAAAGCAAAAATAATAAGCGTATCGTATATTTTTCATGAATATTTAACAAGTTTACTGGCCTTACGTAAATATAAAATGGCTTTTTAATGATTCTGTCTTATCGAAAATGGATCGGTAGAATCGAAGCCTGATCGGAATATTTTTACTTAAATTTAAATTCCAACGTAGTCCTGTGGTTAGGTATATCACGTATAAAGTTTGTATCAATCGATTTTAGACCTATTTCAACCAAATCTATCTTATATTTTAGTACTGTCATGCAGAAACAACCAGTTTGAAAAGTAAGGATCGATTATATGTTAATTTTACATTCAAACTTTTAAGATAACGCTAAGAGGTCCCTCTGGGAACCATTATCAGGCCCTTTCCCACTCGAAGTTAGAATATTTCTAATATTAGTCTACAAATGAGGTATACGTTTAGTATGTCAAGAAAACATGTATACTTGGAAATATGAATTCCTAGCATGTGTTATCCCATGAGAACGCACATAGATTGCATCTCTGTCACGTTAGACACACTCGTAAACTATCGAAGTTGCGTGGATACTCTTACTCCAAAACACTAAGCAGTACGATAAAAAAAATATTGGGATGTTGATATTGTAATTAATTATTGAGATTAAATAATAAAGAATAATAATATGAAATATTTAATTTAAAAAAGTCATAACGCACACAGTTTTATGACCTCTTCAGATTACTTTGCCCATATGACCTCATGGTGGTCATCATAGATAAAATCGCAACAATATTGAAAACCAACAAAGACCTGAAGAGCCTAATATCACTAAACTTTTAATGAAATTTCCTCCCAAACGTATTTATATCAAAATATTATGGTTCGCATCGAATCAAAATTTAGCTATTAAATACCGTCAGTTTCCCATCGAATGATGGATATAGCTACATAAATATAGCTATATAAACAACACTATTCACACCATAAACCTGTAGTACCGGAGTGAGATAAAAATACTGCGTTAGGCGAACCACACACGCAAGATTTTGTAACGACTTACGTCGCCACGTTTTGCTTTTTAATATAAACTAAACTGGAACTGGGTGTTGGAAAAATAGCTCCTAATGATATTGCACAATATCAAGCCTCTACTATAGGAAAACTTCAATAAGGTAATCTATAATAGTCTACAACGCTATCAGGATACATAATAAAGTCGCGGTAGGTATCACTAAAAGCAATAACCATTGTGTTATTCTAAAGTACCCAACAGTTTTTACTATTTAAACATTTCATAACAACATACAATTTTGTTAGGACTAGAAACCAGCGATTAGCCGCACGTATACGCCAAGCCTAACAAGAAACATTCCTCAGTGCACTGCAACTAGACGTGTATCTGCTATCATTAATTTTCTACCGCAAGCGAGGCAATTTCTTATTAAAAACTGGTTCGAAACCTATCTCCAGACATACATTAATATTATAATGTGTTGATGTATTTCTCTGTCTTCTCTTTAGATTCTGTTCTGTTATGGACACTAAAACTAAGTAATGAAGCAACAAGGGACGAATTGATTTTTTTATCTATCATCATAAAGTATCTTTCAGTATTTTTAAACTGTCACATTCAATCCTCTCAGTCCAAAAAATAGTCTTTCCTAAAATTCTTATCCAAAAGCTTGAAGTAATACTGATATTTCTTGTATTGTATTATTGAGAACCAACAACGTGGTATCATATTATTTTTAACGTCATTCAATAATGGAGATGTACATATTAAATATTTGCCAAAGTCTTCATAAGAATTATTTTTGCATTGAACATTATTTTATCTCGAGGCTCATATGCAATTATGATTGAACCGAGACCACATATAATGGGGACCGCGTAAAGCTCTCGCTCGTTCAGATCGCTCAAGGGGCTACAACAAAAAGGGATATCAAATTAATACTGAATCCATAATAAATCAAAGAGGGGCAGGTGGACTCGATCGCAAGAACGCGAGATTCGCCTACAGGTCTTTAGAAATTATCATCTTGGCTGGAGCCAATCATATACCTAAGCGTTTGGACCCTAGAATGGGAATCTTTGTTATTCGCAACCCAGAATTCGTTACTCCGGGCGATTCCGCATAATTGTAAGATTGTCACGCGATGTCCGAATTTTTCAGTCCCAAATTTCATCTGTGACACAATAAACACATTTCGTTTTCATTTAGTCGGAAACAGATGGTTGTTTATGTAAATGTCCGGTAATTTCAAGCGTATCTTCTTTGAAGACGGTTTTTTGTATTGGATGAACATATTCGATTTGCTATTAACATAATATTACTAAAGGTGCATATCGGATGAATACATACATTTTAAATGACGTAAGGCATTAAACATGGAATGATCTTCTTTTAGGTACCTTAATCAATTTTGGAACTGGAAGAAACAATGCTTTATTTTCTGTTGATGTTGAATGTTAATTGGTTTTGTTTGGGGTTTGTTACTCTTGTCGTTTTATAATGAACTTATGTTGATTAGACTAATCTTTGTGTTGGTTTCATCTGAACAAAAATGTGTATGAAATCGTGACTGAGGCTGTAGAATAATTAGCGAGGTACGCGATACGCGGCAAGCCTCTTGTTGATTTCACAGTATCTCATTGCCTTTTGAAAGTTTCTTGAAGACTGTTGCACAACTTTTTTCTTGCACTCTCGATCCGTTTTGACGTTAAGGACGCATTTTATACGTATCCTGTGCACCTGCGGCACTGAAAATAAACTTGGTTGTTTATTTATAAAGAAATAAGTCAAAACGCTGCCGTTGGGCCCGTGGTATCTTGGTAAAGATCGCTTGCAAAATCTTCGAAAATTATTTGCCAGTAGATCGTCCGATAAGAAATTTCGGAAAACGGTCTCATTTGAAACGTCGATGCGAAAACTGTTAAACTCTTTCATACAATAATATAATTCATGAGTTTACTTGATTGGATCGGTGATAAGTCACGCAAAATATTCTCGGATCATATCGATCATGGCAAGTTACTTTCGAATTTTCGGCTCTAGATACCACGCACATCTGGACTCACCTCGGAGTTGTGCTAACGGATTCCATTTTAATCTGTCTTAGATTATTCAGATGCCATTATTGTCGAATCGACTCGGACAGGTAAACGTATTATTTAAATTATTCTTCGGAAGATTGCGTGTTAGGTTGCAAAACGCTTTTTTGTCGCTATATCCAACCAATTAAGTTTAGTATTCGCGTGATTCGGATTCTCAGATAAAATAAAAGGCAAAACGTTGTCGAATTCTTGTTTCTGTGTTCATAATTGACTGTTTTGTAATATCACCTTGTTTTATAAAAACAATTGCTTGGTGTTTTTATCGTGTTGGAGTTTTTAGCTGGAATATCAAATGGGTTCACGCGTGGCTATAAAGAACACAAACCTATTATTATATCACAATTATTTTTGAATTAATATATATATTAATATAGCAACATAGTGATTAAATATCTATTTTAAACAATTTCCTTAAAACCTTACACAAACCATTTTTAAAACAAAGTTTCAATTCAATTTGAAAGTTAAGCGTCAAGTTTTTGACCATTCTAATAAAATATAACTTACTAAAACTGCATTTTATATAATCCCCACAAAACGTCAGTTTTCAATTAACATTCTTGCGATACAATCAGTATGATTAATCATACTTTAGCTATCGCAAAAACGGAAAGTAACCCATTCGTAATCCGAAAACCTGTCTCTTGGTGTCGAAACGTCAGTCATCAGGGTTCCTTAGGCCTTAGGAGAAATAAACTTATCTATACTGTCAATCGAATGCAGTAATCGAACGAAATTAAAATATACACTTACTTATAAGGAACTGATTTCTTATCACAAAAACGCGTTTGCAACCTGATATTTGTCTCGCTAAATATTTTTTTTAAATTGAGAAAACATTTCTGTTATCCCCCATGGCGACTTACGCATATAAATTACTGGGACATGAAACTTAACCAAATTGAAGTTCATTGTGTTAATCCCCTTCGGAATTTTATAATCCGATATGAGAGATACATGACACTCCTTTTATCATATTTTTTATGTGAATATGGCTTACTTTATGACATTTAGTTGGGCTGGAATGCGGCCAAAGATTGCAGAAAGAATAAAAATAAAATTCGCCTATAAATTTTATGAAAATGTGGCAGGTAGCGCCACCTGTCGGCAAATGAAATACTGGCTTAAGGTGGGGATCGAGTGCCAACCATTTACCATAATGACTGACATTTAATTAAGTTTTGCCATTTACTGCTTAAGTGGCTTCATATCCTATTCATAGTACTCGACTACACGCTATGGTCGTGTAATGTTAAAACAACTCCGCTTATGTCCACAAGAAACTCTTACTGACAAAACTGCCAGAGGAAATATATAGGAATGGACTTTTCGCTGGCTACATTTTTATGTTCATTTAACGTCAACCAATGCTGCTCACGACATAAAACAAAAGTATTTTATGGATATTTCTCTTACAACAATAGAGGATTTATCTCAATGGCTACAGAACTGGAGTTCAAATCGTTTTTTGAACAGAAAAAACCTTTAATACTAACAGAATAAAGTTTATTACAAGATGTCAAGTAAACTTATGCGTGTTAAGGCGTGGGTTGACAAGACTTATGCTTATCGCCGATTTAGCATTTCTTCGCTACTTAATCCAGTTTTTAAAAGCCATTAAGCTTGTAGTAGCAATCTGTATTGCTTGTTTTGTGTCTACCATCTGTGAACGGGATGTAATGATTTACAGCCAAACTTGTTGCTACATTTTTTTCACCTACACCAATTCTTTGATCTTATTAAGCTTTTTTTTTTCATCTTCCACTTTATTTAAATCACCATTTACGTTTTTTTCTTTAATTAGATGTTGTTCGATTCCATCAGAATCTATATTGCCTTCGGTACGCAGTGGATGGTTTTAAAAAGTCGGTTCCATAACTTCACTTAAGGCTTGCTCAAGAGTTCGCTTGAAATATTTCTGAGTGTTGTCGTGGAGGCCCGTGCAAACAGTGACCGGTCGGTTGTCCAAACAAAGCGGGTGTACCGGTGCCATCCACTATGTGGCCTCTAAACTCGAGCCCACGTTCGTCAAGAATATTTGTATTTACATTAACATCCTCCGCTATTTGTATACGAATAATGTAATTACCTTTATGTGCGTCGGAGACCAATTTCTTTGAAATGGGTGCGTCCTATGTACATCAGGCTTACTTTTTTGGATAGAGCTGTATTATACGCATCTTCTAAAAAAAAACTCTTTTTTTCTTTCTTTCTTCAATTGAGGGTCCTTTAGTGTTTTAAAAAATTTCACCTAGCACTATGATAAATTTAATATTGTCTTCACAAATGCTTGGCGTAAGAAAGTATCTGTTCGAAAAGATCAAATAAACATTTGTTTTACTCTCATTAGTACTGTCGAATATTTAAAAAAAAAATCTGTCCCATCTCTTAAAAGATTACAAAAAAAATCATAGCAAGATGCCATTGTTGTCGGGGAAAGGTATTCCTTTCTGTATTTACCATTAATCATATGACGAAGTCAACATTAGATAAAATCCGTGGACACTCACACAGCAAGGGATATCTGTGAACGAAACCTGACACACACAAGCCAATTTAAAAACAGGTAGAGATTAAGGATCTCTTTCTTATTTCAAGAAATTCTTAGTAAATAACTGTGGTAACGTTTACGTTCAGAGATTACGTGGATTTGCCTTGATTTCGTATTGTTGGTACGTGGCGAAATATTAATTTGTAGATAGACTTTGTCAAACGAAAGTAGGTTTTTGTTTGAACTTCCAACTTTGTGTAATTGCATTAAATTGCATGCATAGACATGAAGTTAAGTTTACGACCGTTAAGTTAAAATGTAGGTACATAAAATATTTGTAATAATATACAGTTTGGAAACATTTGAAGTCATGTTATGCTGGTAACAGCAATCAACTGGCAATACACACAGTCTTAAAACAGTTGGAATTTAAATTAATGTTATTTTTATAACTATTGTTACAATTTTATCTAAATTCCTGTGTAAAAAAAACACCATTTCTGTGTTTTTATTTAATTTCATAACCTTTTTTTACAAAATCATAAGAGATCAAAGATAACCACAAAAATGCTTCGAAGTCCTACGTGTCGACTCTCGGGGACATTAAAAATGGTGGAAATGAGTCTTGATTTTATCTGTCATGGCTACCCACGGGTTTAAGCTGGTTGTGTACATACATAAAGATTTCTTGAGGTTTAGAGACCGCGTCATTCTTTAATTGAGAATTATTATTTGTTTGATAAAACCATGCTCAAGAGACATATAGCATTGAAAGTAGCTAACGATATAAAAAAAGTCTTCGAAAAACAGAACACTTGTAAAGCCCACTTCACACTATACTGCAGATGAAGTTGCATTAGCTGAATAGAATCGACACTATAGTGTGAATTGACACTAAAAGACGTCGAATAGAATGACACTATTGTAGTTCTCCATTGCAGGATGAAATCTATTAACATCCCTATTCATTTAAGCTTTTATTGCCTCTACTGTCTTGTTATTTTTTATCTTATTACTGAAAAAAGGTTGAAGATTCTCCCTCAAGATTGTCGGGATAAGGTAGTGGCGTTTGCGACCAGACTAAAAGTCGCAGTACAACCGGTCGTCCTTGGCGGTTGAACCCTCTTTACACTATGGGCCATGCTTAACCATGGATGGCTTCCCGTACAGAGTTTATGGTGCATTCAGAAAGGAAATATTGTGATGGAGAATGTTCGTCTTAGAACGTGTATAGAAGTTAAATGTTGGTTCATATTCTTGAAAGTTTTATTTATATAGATTTGTGATTAGTAACTGTTTTATTGAATAATTTAAATAAAACAGTAGATTATTTTCAAATGACCAATACTTAATATAACATGAGACCCTGTGACCCCTTCTGTCTACATTGTTTTATTGTTTATTTTATATTCTCAACTAACAAATTCCTAGATTTGTTAATAAATCTATACAGGATCAAAACAAAATAATTTCAAACCATAATTAACATGTAACATGAAGGACGAAAATCCAAGCCCACGGCATATTAAAATGAGAGGATTTTAAAAACCCAATAAAAATAACTGAATTACTAGATACTTTTCAAATCCGAAACGGCAGCAGCACATAGATTAAAAAAAGCCTCAGAATAAACTTTAATCCCGTTAACGAATTCTTTTTCGGTTGAATTCACTCAAAAAAAGAACATCTTAGACATTGTGGCCAGTTTGAAAGACGAAATAATCACGTTATTTATTACCTGTGGCTGGGAGCAAGCAACTTTAATCTCTTCTCGACACGTACGGAACGATTTTATGGGAGATTAAAAGCAGTGATCGAATTTTGAAAACTTTTCGAATAGTAATAAACATTATTCGACTGAGCTAGGGCTGTGCTTTTATTTAAAAAAAGCACACTAATGATTAAAGAAAATTCTAATTATAAGTATAATTTTCTTTAATCATTTTGGTAATCGTAACTAAACATTTTCACAGTATTTTTTCTAAAAGAACGACAATCTTGCAAAACATTTGCTACCTTAAAACAATCTTCAAAAAAGTCAGATATTTACAACAAAAAAATTGATACAGACATCCTTGATGAACACAAACAAGAAACTAAATTAATTAAAACCAATTCCTATTCTATTGTAAAATATGATGTATTTAATTCACTTGATTAGTATAATGTATATCGATAGGAATCTTTAATTTAATATTACTATTTAGTCCAATATTAAAAACTTCTATTTTTTTTTTAATACATCCACACTAAATTTTATTCATTTAATTACTTAAAATTCTTAATAATATGAAAATCTTCTTTTGTAGTCTGGAAATATGTAGTGCAGTGACCGATTTATTACTTTGGTTTCAATGAAAAGTCTATTATTCGACCATAAAAGTAATAATTGTGAATTTTCGAAAAAAATACTTTAATTAATTGATTCAAAAAATTCTGAAAATGTGAAAAAGAAACGTCTTTTTAAAGTAAAATCGTGGGTTTATTTTCAGGTTACCAATTTTAATAGTAGGTATTTGTAACTATCTTTACATCCAATAATAATCGGTTCTCAGTAATTTTATAATTATTTTATTAGTCCTACAGCATAATGTTGTTTCTCAGAATACAGCGTTATCGTATTGCCTTCGATATCAGTACGTTTTTAAGTGGACATTAGTTAATACCTTTAGTTATTTTCATTACCTCCGTACCGAATTTAGGTAAGTATTGATTACTGTTTACAGATAATTAGAACTACTTAAGTAGGTACAAAAAATATTTTTTATTGTATATTTTAGTTAACATAATTAGGTTAAATACAATTATTTATTAGCCAACTTACCAGGCTAGATGAATATTAAAATATGGCATCGTTACGGAACCTTGTAGTAAATCATTATCAGCCTAGCCTTTTCCCAACTATATTGGGGTCGGCATCCAGTCAAACCGGATTCAGCAGAATCCCAGTATTTTACTGGAGCGGCTGACTATCAGACCTCCACAACCCATTAACTGGATAACACGATACTCCTTGGCAAGACTGTGTCAGATTTTCTGGCTTCTGACTGCCAAAGATCTATAAACGACAGCTGGGACCAACGGCTTAACGTACTTTCCGAGGCACGGAGGAGTCTCGGTATGTTAAGATGGTCATCCATCCACAGACCAACCTCTATCAACCTCATGCGTTGCTTATCCTTGAAGATCGACTCGTGCGGCTGTTATTATTTAGCCACGAGCTCCTCCAGGTGCAACCAAAATAGTATATTTTAAGTACCTCTAGATTCTGAGCGTTTGAAGAAAAATGAACTCTGTTTAGATGAAGCTTTATAATTCAGAAATAATTACAAAAGTTTAAAGTTACCTTGTAGCAGTAATTGAAACAAGTAATTGATTTTATTACAAACAAATTCCATTAAAATAATGCCCAGTCAATCTATTAAAGCCTTTTTTTACGTAAAATATTAAAAAGAGAAAATATCAGATTCCCGACGAAAAACCAATCCCTTTACATCGTTCCCACATGTAAATCAGCCAATAAAAGCATCTACGATACAAAACGATTACGGTCAATTACACACAGCACCATAAGAGGATTTACGATAAAACCAAAATTAACACTCCTGCATCTCGATAGCCTAATTGCACCTCCACAAGTAATAAATCATGTAGGATCAAACAAAATTGAAGGATTCAATCTAATTGGGTTTGTACATAGAGTAGACCAATCAATATAGTTTGATTAATGATATCTCCTCTCCCAGTATAATTGCCAGACGAGACGGTCATGAATCAACTGCCAGTGTTATAAATCTGATAACTGGAACTCGTTTCGAACAAGAATATTCACTTCCTAAGCTACTTCGGACTTGGAGCGATCCAGTTTAAGTTCTTTCTAAGCGTAATAACTTCTAAAAACGTATAGCTGCGTTATCTGTTTGATATTTTAATCTTATCAGATTATTTAATGAATAAACAGAACGGGACTAGAAACAATAAAAATATATTACCTATCTGTGTTCTACAACAGTCGTCCATATACAGTAAGTTTTAGAATTTACTGTTGTATATAATCAAATGGAGACGCGCCGTTTGATTATCGATTTGAGATCATAAGAATTCGGCAAATGACGAGTTATTGCTACTAGACATAATATTGGAAACCATTTTGATAAAATTATCGTTTGAGGTCGTAAAACGAGAATAGAATCTGGTTCTTAAGATATATGAACCATGAAAAATTGAGTTTTGGAACTATTGAAGCGCGACTATAATGGAGGTATTTGATACATAGACGTATCGAATATCAAACTTTTTCTTATGAGGCGCCAATTTTTTGTCGCAGACAGAAGACGTGTGTTAACTGAATCTCATGATCGATAGACAAAAACAATGCGGTTGGATCACGGAAAACAGATATAAATGAAGTCCGAAAAACACTGTAATTAAAATGACTACGATAAGATTAAACTATTTGGGAAGAGTAATTATTATTATTTATCTGGTAGTATGTCTAATTTAAGAATAAATATGAAAAAATGACCAGCAAAAATGTGCAAGTGTTTTGTCTTACTTTACTTTCTAATCTTTCATAGAATTTGAGCTTACTCTCCTGCATTTAAACATTTCTGTCTCATTGATGATTCAGTATGAATTTTATGTTCTGCGTCTCTTAATGCTTGACTTGCAGCTTTTTCTTCTTGTTTCACATAAATTAAATGCCTGAACAACATTTCAACATTTTAAATTCTCACGAAATCATTTAGTAAGGCATGGCAACCAACTCTTATTAGACCTAGGTCACGCAAGCCATTAGTTGGGACCAATTTAATTTGATTTTGATGCTCATCCATAATTTTCATTTTCTGCTTTACTTCTTCAACTATATCAATCTTTTTATAAGGTTAGCAGTTTTAGGTAAAATGCACCTGATACCGTGCAAGTGAAGTACGCATTTACAATGAATGTTTGCGTCACTCAGAGGTGAAATTGTGTGTGAAGCGGCAGCGGCAAGCCGTCGCTCCCATTACGTCGCATGGTCGGCGTACGCGCAGCCAAACCGGCTGGGGACGCGGCACTGTATGTAGCTGGCTCGGTTGTTGAACATTTTAAAGTGGTTCGACTTTTTAAGAAAGAGGTTGGTAGAGCATATGTAGGTAGGTACTTCAACTACGCACATCCATCTGCCAAATGATAATTACTTAAATACATAGAGTTTATTTATGATTTTTTCAGCAGAACGTCATAACATAAATCATTCTGGGAAGGTTTATCGAATTATCTTAACGATTTGATTAGTTTTATTATTGATGCTTTATCGAACTTTAATTGACATTCAATTGCTACGTGTCATACACGTATATGAATTTAATTCCAATTTCTATCGTGAATGCGTATTAGCGATATGCGAATTTCTAGACATTCAGCAAATACCTTAACATTGAATAGAACCATAAACTTCAGAATGTTAAATGTACTACAGCAGCTGTACCTTCATATCTACACTCCGCTCAGCAGTAGATACAAAATAAAACAAATGATACCCTTCTCTACCAATTACTTACCTCACAGCATCGCGGTCCAACCTGGCCGCGCCGCTCCATTAGTATTTTCCATTTATTTTTTGTCCACGTACCTGTCCGACTTTTGGGGTTTTGACTTTTTATATCGTCGACCGCGCGACGAATACTAAATTTCTTTAGTATACAAATGAAAAATAAATGATGCACTGCCACGCATTGCGGAACGCTCAGTATTATTTTTCGATTAAGTTTTTGTGATAGAAGATGGACGATTTGGAAGTTGACTTCACTCAAAATTCCAATTTGGGTGTGAGAATATTCTTGGATGGTGTATATTTCCAAAATAGGTATTTCTGTATTTCAAATTACCATTAAAGTTGTTAAGTCTCTGTTTGTCCCCATTACTACGGTCAACATGAAATGTATGCCCAATGAATGAATCCAAGGAACTTAAGATACAAACACTTCCAAACCACTTACGCATTAAGTACACGTATTAAAAGAAATTTTGACACGTGCACATTCTATTAAAAACCAACCTTGCCACAATGCAACATTACCCACATTGTGACAAAAGAAACGAAAGACTTTCATGTGTAGGTAGCGTCTAGACCATTACCGGAGAACCAGCGACTACATTAACGACTCATTGTACCGATGTGATTGAAAGCACCTCGCCTACACGAAGCCTATTAAGCTTTAACGTAACTACTTTGGTAATGACATATTATTTTTGAAACTCAATCTGGATTCAATAAGGCATCGTTCTATGATTTGATAATAGATTTCGAAGTCTAAAGACAATCGTGAAATAAAAATGATTTTAGATTTTATTTTCTTTTGACCGTATCTAATATAAATTAAAAAAAAATCAACTGAAGCCAAACATTAGTTTCATAATGTCATGAAAATAAAATTAGAAACAAGATTTTTACTCAAGTAAATGTTGAAGAGAAGAAATCAAAAAGGTAGAATAAACAGCAGTCGAACGCCAAAATATTTAACAATATTTAAAAGCTAAGATTACGAACCGGATTATGCATTTGAAGCCATATACTGTAATGTATTTGGATTTAAGATTACAGAAGTGGAAGAAGCAGGTTTGGTAATACTGGCTGCTGTCCATTCAACGCTTTATTTACTTCGTATATGCTAAAAATCACAATTAATAAACTCATTAATAAAGAAATGTCTTCAGAAAGAAGATTGATAAAAAAATAACTGTAAAGTAAAACCAATGCTAAGACTGTAGGAACGAAATAATTTATTGTTGCTACTTTTTTCAACATTTCGAAAAAGATCCATAACCCACAGGGTATTGTTCGTAAAGTCTCTTTCTATTGGAAACTGACTTCAGTGTTGTCATTCAAAAGAAGCTTATTACCATAATTCCATTGCGGTTTAAAACAAAACGATATATCCAATGTATTGACGTCTCATTTTGTTAAGCGCGTTGCAAAAAACGTTCTAATGGCAATGCTAATTTCGCTCGAGCAGTTGCGAAAACACTCGCCTCATTTACATTATGTCATTTACTTCTTGTAAATATTTTGCTACCTATACGGGTTCCTATGGTTTGGTTTTAGGAAATATAAGCTCGACAGAGCGTCTATGCTAATTGGACTTCTAAGTTTCTAGACGTTAGAAATGACACTTCGCTAATTAGACAGATGATTCTTTGAAATATTGTTTTGTATCTTTTGCTTCCTGGTTTTGTATATTACAAACTCTCATACTCATGTATGTATGTTTCAATACGTTTTAGTACCATTTTCTTCTGATTTATTGAAAGATTCTAAATCTATTTCAATCAAGTAATTCCGAGTCTTGTCACTGTTCAAAAATTAAACGTTAAATATTGCTGTTCCATACAGAATAAGTTCACACGAACTCACTAAACAATTTCTGTCATTCAAATGTTAATTATTGGAAAGTAAAGCGTTGGCGTCATTTACTACTGATGCTGAGATATTAGTAGCATAACAATAAATCGTCTTAAAGGAAACCAGCTTAGTTGTAAAGAGATAAAAGTGCGTGGGTTTGAGACTCGAGTCAACCACAGTTGCTTAAGTACACCTTTTATGCTGCTTAATACAGCAAAAGTGTCTCCTGAGAAACATAGCGAAGAATTTATTTAACGTTTACGTACAGACAATTTTTAATACTCACATACTTCACTCATTTATTTTTCCCTTAAAGCTAAACAAATCTGTACGCAACCTTCTAAGTATGACAAATTGTAATATTTCAGGTAGATATTTATAATATTTTGGGCAAATGATGAATGTTATCAACATTGCCAATGCATGAAATATAGTAATAATATTCACCATTTGTACTCAATTCTAACAACAATTTCAAATTCATCTATCATTGTACAAACATACATCGGGACTTATGTATATTGATGAACCTAAAATTTATCATAACATCATCTAAAGGTTTGTTCCTAAATAAGAATTTACATAAAATTGTGAGCTTTTAGTTTCTACGCGTCTCTCGGTATGTAAAAACCAATAGAAAAGTCAAGACGGCCAATAAAATTATATTCCGATGCATCTGCCTGAAAGCAACGCGATTTTGAATAACAAAATCTGCTACTTCATTATTCAAATCGCAAGATTATGTTAATATAAGCTATTTGTAAGCGGGTTTGATTTACTTATGTGGCAGTGTGCGGCATGTAACAGTTTCTTTGAATAAATTTATGTATTATCAACCGCTACCGTTTGCATCTGTGTGGGTTCCGCAAATACACCTACGTACATAATTAAGTTCTTCACTCATTAACATAAATACGGTGGCATTGTCTTCTTTGCCATATTTATGTTTTATATGACTTAATTTAATTAGTGTGAAGTCTCATTTTGTATTCGTGTTATTGTTTTGATCATATTTTTGTTAAATGTTATTTGATCTTTATGACTTTATATTAAGAATGTGCGAAATATGATATGTAAGAAAAATCAGTTAAGTTATTGGAGACACACAATAACTTTAAGATTCGCTTAGAAATATTATGTATCGAAAGAAGCTAGAAGCTATCATCATCAAACTTTGCGTTTACCTATTTACAACTACTTTCAAAATGGTCAGAACTTCTGTTACCTCATTGTTTTACACAAGAACTTTTAAATGCAAAGACACAATTAGTAAAGTTAATGAGCAAAGCGTTTTACGATCAATCTATGCGATAGGTTTAGATAGCGTAGATGAACGGGAGGTACGTAAGGAGGGATCGGACAATGACCCCGGCGGCATTCCAATGCGCGTCCGTTGTACCTGCTCTCTTTACTTTTAACTAGGTTTTTTTATAAAAATCTTCAGTATTCTTGAAGAAGTGGAATACTACAAAAAAGCTCAAGTAGTTTTACTTATATACCTTACGTCGTAATCATTCTTTGTCAACTAGAATTTCCAAAAAACTACAATAAATTATTTTTTTGTTGTCTCGCGACATTAACTATTCTATTTTATTTTTACTAGTATGCTTAGCAGAATTTAAGCTCTTTAGGCAAACGTTCTTATATGTCCTTATGGTTTCTTGCCTAGAGTGTAAAAAACTGTGTAGTTAATGTCCTGCCCCGGCATTCAAGTGTCAAGTTCGTAGTTGGCAATAAAGCACGAGTATAAGGTTGCAAGTCCACTGTCCATAAACATCACAGCCACATTCGCTTCTCGCTTTATTTTGAATTTAAACTTGCAAACGATAAAAATCTAGAATCCCATTCTGAACGCATAATTTCAATTTATGCAGCGAGTAAAACAGTAGATAACACTTGACAGAGACGTTAATGAAGCAATTGATAGAAAATCTAAAAGTAAAACGTAAGATAAACATTCACATAAAACTTAAGTCGCTAAGGCTAAAAATAGTGTCTTCTAAGAAGAATAAAACGATAACTATATATATTTATATATATACAAAAAGGTACGCACTGTGGTGCCCAGTTGGCTCACTCTATCTACTATTCAGACTTTGTAATAACAAAAAAAAAACTGTGGAGAGAAATTGATTCGATCTGTGGTATTGGTCATTGCAAAGAACCAATACGATCTTAGACAAGACCTCCGAGAAATTAAAAACTTCCATTAATCATGACTTAAAATTGTTGGAGCTGCGTTATGTATATTTTATGGTTAGGAGTTAGTATATTATATTCATCTCTGAAATATCTTAATTTAATTTCAAGACAAACATTAATTAAGTTCTTAATTGTCCTTCTTTGCCAAGACTAAATTTGAAACTAAATAATATTAACTTACAGGTGTTTTAATTCTCAAGCTTAAAGTATAGACAGGTCTATCATAGTCGTTATTCTACATCCGTTACCAACCTCTCGAACAACGTTCGATAGGCAATCTCGAACACGATTGAATTGGAAAAAAACCATTTCGACCCGGATCGGTAGACGAAATATTTCTTTTATATTTTTAGTTTCAAACGCAATTAGTTCCAACTTTATATCGGCTTTAACAAGTTCAATTTAAGGATAAGGATTTTTATTTTTAAATACTCTTTCTACAAATAAAGTGACCCAAAATTTTGTTTAACTTTGTATTCTCTTTTCTGTCACATCGACTTTACTGTTCAGCTTGTTAAACGAAACGAGAACACTTTAAGAACCTGTTTCCACACTCGCAAATGGTTTCTTGGCTTAACCAATTACATTTCCAGCAGAAAAAAGAGCGACAACATTTTTAGACATTTTAGTTTAAGTGACCGTCACATTATATTCAATTGCCACTTCTGAGAGCGTTATGTCGTTGTTATCAATTCAAGTTATTACCGTTTTATTGTTCTTTTCATGAGTCATTTGCCTGTTTCCTGGACCGGCGCCATCTTCTGTAAGTGTTCCAAAAAACATTATCCGCCCGGCAACCGTAATGGAAATATTTTTTAATGTAACCCATTAGCGCGGGATTTCGGTCCTCTCTGTAATTTGGAGTCAAAGTTTTTTAATCTTCGCTCCGTGTCTTGATGGGGTTCTGAGCGACTGTCCATCGCGATCCCTATCTCGAAGCATAATAAGAAGAGACAGACGTTACTTATATTTTATTTAACGTCAGAATTGATCGAACTGGTACGATAAGATGCCTCGGAGGGCAAGATTTGTTTATGTCATAAATTATGTGTATTCTTTACGTGTGTTCTAATTCTTTTATTTTAAATGCGTCTTTGTCGTTAAAACTTCCGAAAGAATGTTTGTTGTGACATTTATCAGTTTTATTGGTTTCTTTGATGAACTCTGCTTTGCTCTACTATTCGATTATGGTTTTGGGGTTTACCCATTTGACCAGCAATCGTGTCTTTTATAGTTATAGTTGGTTAGCATCAAACGTTTTCGTAGTAACCTGGTAATTGCCTTGTTAATTTGAATCTGGTGTCGGTCTCTCTGATCTTAGTAAAGCTGTTTGACTGGTGTTTCCGAATCCGTCATCATACGATGTCGATCGTGGCTCTCGATTCATTTTAAAATGAAGATATCGCGTTCATTAGATATTTAAAATTTATTGGAAGTAATTTCGGCTTCGATATTAAAATATCTGGTTTTTATTTAATTGGAACACTTTTTCTCTACGTCTATCGATGTTACGTTTTATGTTGTGTTTCATGTTTTATGTTTTACAGTGTTCGTTTTCTCATCGTAAACATAACACAGATCGATGACCGGCTCCGATATTAATGATGTTAATGTTGTAAAATTAAAGCAGTTAGGACCCCAAAGTTACTATTGATAAAGTCTGAATACTAATACCAGTGTCCTCTACCAATGTCAAACCAATTTTGTTCCAATAGTTTAGTATGAAGTTTGTATATTCTATAATTTTTTATCCTCATCCCAACCCAAAACATAAATCTATCATAAATTTTAGAAGGTCCATCCATTATCTAATAATACTTCAAAATCTTAATACACAACGTGGGTGTTTGGACTAGCCGTGTGTACATAAAAACCGGTCCGTCCGTCAGTCACTAGTTCACTACACAATATTTGCGTGACGACGATGGCAAGTTCGCGCCCTTCCCTTATTCATTCATGAATTTATTTGTTAGTTCTTTAAACTTGGCTTTCTCTTTAGAATGTACATATATTAGCATCATCTTAAATGGTATCCTAAAGTTTTTAAACTTCTTTCTTCTCATGTCTAAATTCTTCGTTAGACTTGCCGATCTTCTGTAAAGTTACTGCAGGATCATGTGGAATGTTAAAAGCCTTTATAGGTAAAGCCACACTTGCAAGTAAACCGTAACTATTTATGCACAATTTGTGACGGATATAAAAGCTTACACTTTACTCCTGCGAGACTTTGAGTCGTGCCGACGCACGTAATGTTGACATTTTTAATGTTGTCACTTGACATTCTGTTCACCTGCTAGAAAAAAGCAGTCGTAACTATATCGACTTGAGTGAAAAATCTTATTAAACCTAGTAAAAGTCGAAAATGAATACTGAGAAGCTTGGTAACCTATAATATTTGGGTGTAGGCGTTGGCTTAATTACCAAAATTAAGAATTCTGCAATTATGAGGAAGGTTTACAGCAATTACAAACATGGTCCTTGATATGGGCAAGCCCTTGAATGTGTTTTAAGTTAAAACATCCGTTTTTGGCAAACCATGATTGTTCGATAACGTATAAATCATCAATAAAATTTCGTAAGGTCAGTATTAATTATAATATACGGAAATCGATTCTCATAAATATTGGAATGAATAAAACGGCAAATGAGATTTTTGATTGATCAATTTTCTAAATCAATGTTTAATAACTAGAGTTTTAGCGCAGTTTTGTTTGAATTTAGGAATACTGCAACTTTTCTAAAAAATAACGAATGGATTTTTTTTAGTTACTAGATTACTGTGCCAACACGTATAGGTTTAAATGCCATTGGAGAACTGTAAGTTGTAACCTCTCCTAACTAGCAACAAGTAAGAAACTGTAGTAGCAATAGGTAAGCATTGCAACTATTTTTTGTCACTGTCTGCTATACACCTGCCCAAGTGCCCAGTGTTAAATTCAAAAAAAAATCTGTTATAACATTTTAGGTCTATGGGAATAAAAACTGGACATTTTGCTTTTCTAAGAATCGAATGTGCGAACACGAGAGCGAAGTAAAATGCGTGTACAATCCGTGTAATTGGCAGTTTGGGTCGTTACTCCTTTTAGAGTTCCGTAGGTAGGTTTTACAATTGAACGTTCCAAACTAACAATGTATTGATATTTTGTTAGGAAATGGGTTATTGTGTTCCTTGCAATCAATGGTATGTAGGAATCAGTTGAGTTCTTGCTGTTTGAATTGACTTTTTATTTTTAACTTCAACGTGTTTTGCGTTGCTAATTTGTATATATGCTTTCCTAATTTGTTTAAAATATCTACGATTCTTATCTTTCATCAAGAACATCTCTTTTCTTTATGATCAATTTCTACCATAAGTTTACACGCTAGAGTTCAACACACAAACATACTCACACACCAGTATTTTTTTGTATAATCTTGATGTTTATGGATAACTGCCTGAATCGATTTGATGGAATCGATTTCTATCATAAACTTGGAATTAAATTTTGGACATTACAATATTTCACTGCCGCGGCCGCTCGAAAGTGAATACATATGAAAAATATCGCTGCATAAAGATAAAAGATTTCGATTACGATATAGATACTAACTTTATGGATTTATTTCGATATTTATCGATCATCAACTTAGTGTGTTTGATAATAATACATATTGCATTTACACGAAGAGGCAGTTAGAATTGCACTAGAAGACGTAAATCGTTTACGAGTATACTTAGTAATATTTTAGCTATTCATTCATGCGCTAGGATAAGGAAAACATTTAATTTCGTTTGTATCATCATGTACTAGGACTACACTGTTCAATAGCAAACTCATTTTAAATAACAAACTATTACCCAAAAAGTTAACTTTATCATGGAATCTTCGCAACCTGAAATAACTTAAATTATGTGTAAATCTAAATTCGTCTGTGCTTTATCATATTCCCCATCAACAGTTTCGTTTCCAACATGTATGTCTTCAGTAATTAGCCAGTCACCACCATGACCCTCTTTCATACGAGACTTTCTGTCATCTATGCCTATGTTTAACCGGTTATTACCTTATGTAACTACTCATCTCCGCGACGCATTCTTTGTATGACAAGCCAAAGAATTTTCGGAGTCATCATCATTAAACGAACTGGACTCAAACCATTCTTCATTACGTTTTTTTGTCAGGTTTCCCATGATTAACTGGGTCTACGGACTTTCTGTAACTATCATTAGCTGAATTGTTATTTTTTTCAAGTCTATCGTGCCTAAGTCATCTGAATTCTTTAGTGTTCGTTTTTAGATTCGTATCAAGTCAATGAACCAAGATTCCTTTTGAAAACTACTTGTATGCTATGTGAAGATATTTTTTTTTGTGTACTTATATCAAACTGAAGTGCGTTTCAAGTAAAGCCAATAAAACTGAATCTAAACAAATAATCTAACAATCAGTTTTGCGTTGCTTATATCCTATACAACCTTCGTATCTTTCGGCTGAAATAATGATGTAGCAGACATACATATTTCGTCGTTTTTAATAATTTTTTTTTATGATTCTTAAGTTCTTGCTCCTCAGCATCAGAGTGGCATTTCTACTATTTTTTAAGCAACATTCGCATTTGCATGTCAGTCGCAATATGTCAAAAATTTAGGCTAACTTGACATATTGTGACTGACATGCGAATGCGAACGTTGCTTAAAAAATAGTAGAAATTGTCCTCTTATCATACATTTACAATGGTTTACATTTTACTAAGAGACAATAAAGTTTCCAAGTTCAAGTTTACTTTACATTAACAAATCAAGTTTTTACCATCTTGCTGTTTTAAGCTATATGGACAGAACGCAAGCATGTTATTAACGTGATTACACGAAGCTCTTAATACTTTCTTTATTAATTCTTATACCGACCTCGCCTGGGTGTGTTTCCTCAAATAAAAACCTCATCGGAATGCAAGTATAAAAGTGATGTAAGAAAAATTGCTTACCAATAGATAATTTCTTCATACATTCATTACAGTTTGTTTTTTTGTGATATCTTTATCTTCGTTTTGATCTAGGTATTTTATAAAGTTTTAATAGAAGATTAGTGATGATTGTATATTTTCATTCAGAAAATTGCATACTATGATGACCGTCTTAGGATATGAAGAACGTTAAACAACATATAAATCAACCCAATGCCCAAAATCTACCCACCTGACGAATCGTTAATAATTCGCCATTCATAATAGTACAGATTGGTATTAATACAAACCTATACAAAATGTAATTGAGCTCCGTACACGTCTCAGAGGAGTATAAAACACTGTTTTCACATTGCTCGCCTACCTACAAGCCATAAAGCAGATGGTGACTAGTAATCCAATATAGCCGCAGTTAATAATATTAATCGCAGCGATTGGCCACAAAATGCTTTTAACGTAATTCGATTCGGTTTGACTGGAACTCTTGTGGAACGGAACCAAAACAACATGACCTTTCCATTCCCTCCCACATTTGAGATCCATTAACGATACGGGGAAGTGAAAAGAATTAGCGGAGCTCTTCAAAAAGTGGTGAGGCTGTACGTACTGAACGCATGCGACGTCGTCGGGCTTGCCTTGAGACTAAAGGCTCATGTTACTCGGATCACGTTCAAGGCGCGTCTGGACAGTATAGTGGTCGCTGACATTAAATTTTACTATTACATTATATTGAATACTCGTACAGTTATTTTACGTATTATCTTAAGTGACATGTACCTACTCACATTAGTAGCTGACAATAAAATACTGTCGACGACAAAAGGTCGTTCCTCTCTTAATGAATGAACGCCTCCAAATCCAATCAAAACCCGTTTCGAATACCTACGTATTGTTACGTACCATAAATAAACCACGTTTAATATTATCAGCGAAACTTGTGTTCGAATTCACTCCGCCTCTACTCCGATATTTAATTAAACCACGATATTTTATGGTACGAATCATTAAAAAGTTCCCGAGAAACCGTCTTCTTAACCCTATACGATTCTAAATATAAAACAGAAATTTAATTTCTCTTTCATTGTTCCAGGTACATACACTCAAAGGAGAAACCATTCAAGTGTACAGAATGCGGGAAAGGATTCTGCCAGTCGAGGACCCTGGCGGTACACAAAATCCTCCACATGGAGGAGTCACCTCACAAATGTCCAGTTTGCAGCCGAAGCTTCAATCAACGGTCAAACCTCAAGACTCATCTGCTCACTCATACAGATCACAAGCCTTACGAATGCAACTCTTGCGGAAAAGTATTCCGAAGAAACTGCGATTTGAGGAGACATGCCTTGACGCACGCAGTTGGTGACGTACCACCAGGTGATGTTCTAGATGTAGGTGAAGAGGACATCGGCAGACCGGGATCGCCAATAGAACCTGGATTTGATGATGAAGATCCTGAACTCTCATCACCTGAACATTCCCCTGTTAGACGAGCGCGGTCATCATCAATAGAAAGTATTGGGAGAGAACAAAGTGAAGAAAGACCACCACAACGACGGACGTCGCCTTCTCCGGTAGAACGTACTCACTGCCACCATAATGAACAGAAAGACAGAGCGAGTCCTTACACTATGCGCCCACAACATCAAGATAAACACATGCGAATGCCGTCAGACCTATACGAGAAACGGCGATACACTTCTGACGAGATAATAGAGAAAGAAATGCGTTATTCTGAAGTTCCTGAACCACAAATAAGACATCCTCAGCTTCAAATACGAAGAGACCTTCACCAAGTCGTACCTCCTGATCCTTCAAAGATGGGCCAGATGGCAAGCCCGCCTATAGATCCTGGACCTTCTGGTATGTACCTGAGTCCATTTAGAAAGAGAAGTCATCCACCTGATATTGGAGATAATGTGAGAACTTGCGCAGCGGTTTATCGAAGTCGGTCACCTGAACCCACTAACTTGACGATGCCTCGGCACGCACTAGGAAATGGGGAGGTCGTTGTTGGAATCCCGCCGACTATAATGGGAATGCCATCATATCATAAGTTTGGTATACCCATGCCACCGCCTCATCCTCAAATGGCGTACGGTCCTGTTCCTCACCCTATATTAGGACCACAGCAAACTGTTGCACAAGACTTGATAGTAAAGCACGCACCTCCGAAAGACACAACGCCCTGTACTTCCACTCATGTCACCAATTGCAAGGATGGTCAGAAAGATCCTGAAGAAGGCAGTCCGAGTTTTATAACAAGTGGAATAAAGAATATTGTTGGTATACAACCGCCTACCAATCCAAAACCAGGGACGAGTACATCGACTGGACCGAAGAAAGGATTCAGCATAGAAGATATTATGAGACGCTGATAAAAATTAACAAGCGCCGCTGTCAGCGAAGACTTACTGTGTGCAAATGAGATTGCGTAGTATAGATTACATTAAAAGTTTAGCCTTGTTGCCTTATTTTGTTTAGCTACATAGTAAGAGTTTTTGTAAGACGATATGTCTTTGGACAGTGGTTCTTAATCGATTGTATAGGTGCATTTCTAGAGAGATTTAAGATATGAAATTGTATTTGTACCTAATTTTAGATTAACTATAATCAGAAGTATTATTAGTCCAAGTTTCGATTATACACATTGTAAAATTCTAGAGGTATGTTTGTACGTATTCGCAACGTGGATTTGGTTTTCGTAAAGATCTCATAAGGTTTGTTTGTGCAGTGTTTTGTTTACCTCCAAATTTTAAAAATTTAGTTTATCGAGAAATATTTTAGGCAATTATTTTTTATTTTGTCGTTTTATTGTTGGATGTCGACAAACAAAACAGATGTTTGTGTGATTTATTTTGTTTGAATCCATCAGTGCTGATTTGTAATTTAAAATAATTTTAAAGTAATTTAGTTTTCTTTAGCAGTTACATTTAAAATATTAAGAATTGACTGGTTCTTATTACTGCTGTTATTTATTATTTAGTTACTTCATAGTTTAATTATTGAGAATGTTAGTTTTGTCGGGCAATAAGCAGTTTTATTGATAATCGTGATTTCTTATTTAAGATTTTAGTATTATAAAATGTAAATAAATGATTGCATTGTTAGTTTTAATTTAAAAATAGTTGATTGATAATTAATTTTAAATTACGAACAATAGTATTTGTTGAATAACTTGCATAATAAATGAATAAAACTAAACTGTTATTAACAAAAATATTAAATTAAAAACATTGTTAAAAATGTTGAAATTAAAGCCTTTAGTTAGAAAAACGCAGATTCTACTACATAGTTGAATAGTTATTGCTCAGATGTAATTAAGTGAAGTACTTTAACGTATTTACATTCGTATTTTTATATTAATTAATTAATAAATTATGATGAAAGATAATAAAGCGTTTTATATCTTTATATCCACACAACCCACAGTGCCCTAATAATAATCTACAGTTTTATGCAAGGTAGGCTTTATACAATACCTACATACTTCTGAAAAAAAAAATACACATGTACTTTTATAAGTTAGGAAGCACGCAAATCCAATGTTGAAGGTACACTTTACACGTACACCAGCAACTTATACCACACATTTTTAATACACTTAAACATGTATAATAAAATAAATAAATAAATAAAATAAAATAAAAAGCCTTATATTTCTTGCATTACAAATAGGTATTTACAAAGTAAAGTTAAAGTTGTATTATTATTTGCTAAACTGTGAAATAATCAAAACTGACACTTGTTCATGTGCAAGAACCCCTCCCTAGGCGAAGGTGAAGGCCTCCTCTAAAGAATTCCATTTGTCTCTATCTTGGGCTATTTGCGTCCAGCAGGGCCCCGCTATTTTTATTATTTCGTCTGCCTATCTCGAATATATGGTCTACCTTTGAGACGTTTGCCGTATGGACCCTTCCACTTTGTCACCCGGCTAGTCCACCTGTCATCCTCTAGCCTCGCTACATGACCTGCCCACTTCCATTTTAATTTTTTAGCAAAACTTAGAGCATCTTTGGCTTTGGTGATTTTTCTAATTTTGGTGTGGCAAATTTTTTATATTTTTTTAATATTAAGCATGCTTCGTTCCATTCCACGTTGGCAGGTAATTATTTTGTTTTTGATTTTTGATGTATACTTCCAAGTTTGACAAGCTTAGGTTTAGCATGGTAGGAGGCATGACGTCATAACTTTTGTTTTGATCTTTATTGGCATGTTGCTTTTAAATATTTCGCTTAATGACCAGTACTTATTCCAAGTATTTTGTGCCCTTCGTTCTACTTCTAATTCATTGTATTTTCTGTCGAAGCTAATTTGTTTTCCAAGATAGATATATTTTTATTGTAGAAATATGTATAGGGTTTATTAAATAAGGGACAGGCGTGATGCGAAAATGTGTACTCGTAGATTTCCAAGAAAACGCAAGCGACAATACATACTCATAATTATATTACGTGTGGCATTGTCGCACCGCGCATTTCTGCGCGAGCCTTATTCTTCCTATGGGAATATTTACTGCAATCAAGTTGTTTCTGTCAGTAAGCTGAGACAGACTTATTAGGATATTAATGTTACTTGGCAGTTCTACTGCACAATACTTATTAATAAATCTTCGGCGTCTAGTGTCGTTACGGCCATTTTTCTATGATTAGTTTGTTTTGTTACATGAAGATTAGTGTCAATTAACAGGAGAGTTGATTGCTCTTTGATCAGTCCAAGTATCTACCTGCCTGTAAGTTTTTAGTACAGTCATCCATTGCGATCAGCAACTTAGCAATTATCTTCCGTTTTATGATTTTTTACGAGTACGTAAGCTATCGTCAGGTATCTTAAGAAACCTCAGACTGTTAGGGTCTTTGCACATCTGACGGAAGATGACCGACTAACGCATCACCGGTTGAGTGTGCAAGGTTGAATGTTTTGTTATATTATTTATCTGTTCTGACGTTACGCGACGCATCTTCGGTCAGATGTACAAAGACCCTTATGGCTCTCGAAGACAGGCGTGTAGCGGCATTTGGCGGTTTTTAGGGTTCTGTTATATTATTGGCGTCGCATTGTCAAGTTGCGACTGTCTGTGAGAATCTTAATTCGAAATTGTCAATTTCGAATTAAGGTTCAACACAATGTGTTCAAACGTGCAAAAGCTAGAGGCTAGGCTGTCCGATGACAACCAGGTCCGGGTCGATGGCGCATTGTGTTTCACACTCACCTCGGGCCAGAGCCTGCCAGGGTTGCGGAATTTGTTCGATAGAGTCACCGCGGCCCTGGAACGCAAGAAGGAATACGGATGAGTTTTAGTCAGTAAGAGTCTGACACGCCCTTCCGCTCTACCCAGAGCGGAAGAAGTCATTTGATGATTTCCTATCCATAAAAAAAGGCTAAAAGAAAACTAAATACATTAAATTTAAAATATAAATCATGCCAGAACTGGGTCTTTTAGATAGGTAGATACCATTATGATTTTCTGTTAAACAACAAGCAAACTAATAAAATACAAAATCCAAAAACCTATTATTTGTTTGTAGAAATGACGCTTGCATTCTCAACAAATTATTTGCAATAATAACCTTTGCAAAAAACAATAAATTATGGGGTTACCTTTCAAAACAACGAAAAACGTATAATTTTATGTTTTTTTTTTGTCCAAAGCGGGAAACAGGTGATATTTTTATTAATGAAACACATTTTACATAAAGATGTCAAGAATACGAAATGTTTCATCTCAAGTGCTGTAAAGTAATTAAGTTGCGCAACAAAAAATTAGCGTCAGAAAAAATATAGTTTAAATTTATCGTTTGAATTCAAACGTTATTTATGGCTTTGAACATGGTAGTAATTTTTAATTCGACTTAAGTACTAGGCTTGGCTTGAACTTAGGTAGGTACCTATGTTGTGAGCATAGCAGCAGAGAATCCAAAAATTAAACGCGAAATAAAACAAATCTTAGATTTGCTGGCTAGACTCGATAGCAAAATACAAAGAGCAAATAATGGAAACGTATGTGGGAGCCATCGCTAGCAATAGGATAGTGAAATCTAGATAATATTTTTAATGTACATTTCGTCCTAGAAATCATCCAAACTAAAATTGACATTATCATCATCATATTAGCCGAAAGACGTCCACTGCTGGACGGACATAACCCGGTTCTTGTTGCGATACTTGGCCCGCCCAAGTGTCGCAATAAGAACCGGTCCTATGCGTCTCGCATCCATCGGCTACCCGCGACCCTCACCAGGTCATCGGTCCACCTTGTAGGAGGCCTTCCAACGCTGCGTCTTCCGGTACGCGGTCGCCACTCCAGAACTTTTCGGCCCCATCGACCATCTGTTCTGCGAGCAATGTGCCCTGCCCACTGCCACTTCAGTTTGGTGATCCTTCGGCCTATGTCGTTAACCTTAGTTCTCTTGCGGATATCGTCATTCCTGATTCGGATGGAAAAGAACATAGGACGAACTTTCTATCCCGGGAGTACGATCTCTTAGGTTAATTTCAAAATTTCAAGTTAGCGAAAATACTGGCAGAAGTTTGAATTATTGAAACAGGATCTAACCTATCAAATACAGACACAAATGAATAGGTCGAAATAATGATCCAAACACGTTTGACTTTAGAAAATGTCAAACATATTATTTCAAGTAGCAATAAAACAGTAAGTGGTCTTTATAATTAACGCTCTTAAAGGAAATTATTGCTGAATTGCTGTTCATTGAACTTAATTCAATTAAAAAAAAATTGAAAGCTTTTATAAAACGATAATACGTAGTGTTATCATTTAAATAATTTTTCTTTGTAGTCAACTATGTAATTTTTGTGAGATTTTTTGACGAAAGCCTACTTGCGTAAACCAGATTTATTTTTTAACTAAGAGTTAATTGCTAATACAAGGTAAAATAACAAGTTAATACTTCATACATACCTGCCCCGGGTTAGCAGATTACTATGGTTTGTGCAAGTGGGCCTAAGTGTTTGAACAGTAGTATACAACGAATAAGAATCTTGATAGAAAAAACAAACTTTTTCCAAATGGTGAATCAAATTATTTGAAAATTAACCAATTCCATGTATGGGCCAATTGGAACGATGTATGAGAATAATTGGTTTGCTTTTGCTTTGCCAATTCGTGATTACAAGGTCACACCATCTTGCTTGAACTTGAAGTTAAATCTAAGTTATTCAAAAAATATAGGTAGTGTAAATCGTGCCCATGCCAAAATCGGAATTATAACCATAACATAATTTGGAATATTTTACGTCATTTTTTGCAGAAATGATTCATTGCTACGGTGTACTGGTGTTTGATAGCCTTGGAGATAACCATTTATGTTAAATGTAACAAGTTGTGGTAACCAGCTGCCGTATGATGTCATTAGTTCTGACGTCACTGCAAGGTTCTAGATAATTAGTGACACTTACAAAAAAGAAATGATCACTTCACTTGGGCGATAGTGGAAATGCGGTGGTTTCTATTACGTCTTTGTCTTAAGGAATAAGACCAATTATGGGGTGACAACCTCAGGAAGGTATAACTACAAGACCTCCCTTGACGATTTACACGACCGCAGCGCTCGAAGGCTTGCCCTCAAGAACCTGCCACCTTACCACATCTGAAAGAAGTAAAACATTTCGTTGTTCACCCTAAAAAGTATAAATATTGACATTGAATTACAAAACCAATATTGCATGACATGTCGTTAGTATCATTTTTTTGTTAATAATTATCCACGTGTGTTGCAGGATGCCATTGAAGGATCTATGAAACTAGACAGAATCACGAGATCAGCTGGAGATCAGAAGCCATTACAATCAACTTGCTTTACAAGCACTATAAACGGCCACCAAGTGCCTAACACGGATTGTTAGGCAAATAGACTGGGTTTATGCAAAAGTTGGGTAGCACATTCTGCAGATGGAAAGCAATATCGCACCAGATGCTTATTTTCAAAATAACAGCGGTAAGAACGTGAAGGAAGAAAGAAAGAAGCAGAAGAAAGTGAAGATTAGTTTACAAAATCTGATTTAGAATGTGGACGAGAAGCGTACAGTACGACTAATCAGGAGGTTACTCTCTTAGTTGCGGGCGTATTCTACTCCGTATCACCTACGGACTTACGATTAGTTCCAAACCCGAACAAAGAATGAATGACAACACGATTTGACAGTAACTGTCAAATCGTGTTGTCATTAATTCTTAGCGGTTAGGTGATACGGACTAGAATACGCCCGCAAATAAGCCCAAACCTACGGACTTCGGGCTTAGAGAGTAGCCGCCTTGGATATCAACCAAGTGCGTACCCTACAAGGCATCTATTATTTCAGACAAATAGGAAATGATAAATACTTTTATTTAAACTCAAAATTGGTAATTGGTAGCGAGTAAACAATATTATATATCTTACGAATGAACTGATCGTTAGTACGAGTGCTGCAACTGCAATTTGTATAAAAAGGACTATAGCACCTGTCACAATAAGTAGATAATAAATAGTGATACTACATGCATATTACCAATGCATTTCTGTATTGAGTAGCTATTCGACATAAACACTAATTGCTAGTTTATTCTATACTACTGCATGTCGTGTTAGATTTCTGTTATTTGCAATAAATGGATAGTTAGCAGTTTGCATTAGACATAAGATTTGTGACTTCGATAACATAGAGATTAAGAATGATAAAAGTTCACTGACTAGACTGATAGATAGATAAAATATTGACGATGAGGAAAGAGTAGAATAGTTTGGATTGGAGGACAAAGATAATTAGGCACATCTTGAAGATGGTCTTTAACTAAAGTAAAATGTTCATTACATCAATTTCAAAAAAGGAAAAAAAGTTTTTATATGAATACATCATGAAAAATGACGAAACAAACATACAAAATAACACAGATCAAAATAAAAATGAGCATCAAAACTTTCAACCGAACAACGCAAAATGCCACTTTACACGAACTGTTGTTCAAGATAATACAATCACATATATTAATTCAGTGCAAAACAACGACATCTTTTATAAGCAAAAAGGTGTTTCTTTTATGGTCGTCCGTTTTACGACGCGCTGTGAACCACCGTCAACCGGGCAGCTACTTGGGACTTTATGCAAATTGCCCGCCGACTAACTACAAAAAAGTGTGTAATAAAATAAGATGAGTGTGGGTTCCGTGGGTTTGCTGCTTTGATATTATTTAGAGTAGGTATTGCTTTTAAATTTTAAAATAATATTTTCAACTTTTAAAGAAAACTTATTTTTATCACATTTTAAATATAATGCTCAGTTTGTGTTTTGTGTCTAGCAGAAAAGCAGTTCTTATAAGGAAAGCTTATGTTTTCTACGGAAGGCATACAGACCCTATTACATACACGTATGTTTTAGATCTGAAGGTTTCTAATAGTATCCATACACGGAATAAAATGATATGGTAACGTAATGGCTTTTCCCTATAAAAAAACAACGGTAGCAAACGGTACCCCAAAAACAATAAAAATATTTTTTACGACAGCCGAATGTCGTACCTGAGATATTTTAATTCGCGAGTTGATGCGAAGTGAAAGCACTATCGCGTTCAATCAATCGCAAAGAGCATCATTTGGAGCATAGAGGTTTTATTGGTACCGATTTCACAGTGTAAAAACGATAATTTATAATTGTTGCTCGTGACTGTACCCGTTCAAGGCCTTTCACGTTATACTGAAGAGTTTTAAAATGCTTGTGGTGTATTGCACCTGTTGTACGCGATTGTAATATTATTTGCTATTTTTCTTACTTTTGCAATGCCAGTGCTGTGTTGTTTTGATAGTCTACCCTCATCTGTGTTGTCGTGAAAAAGCTGCATCAATTATATTGCTGCAGGTAAGATATAATACGGCCCTAAAGAACGAACGGAACATACCTCCTAACTTATATGAATGTATCTAGAAGTGGCAAGACTGACTATTAAGCTTATTAAAATGGGTATTCGACATATTCAAATCGATAAATTTGTAGTCAGCAAAAAGCCACAGGGATTTAACTACGTTACTGAATGAACTCTAAAAAGCTAAACTTTGACACTACGTGGGAGTTCTGTGATAGATATCGGCAACCTTTTGTGCTATAATTCTAGTGTCACAAGCGTTACTTTAATCCGTATCGTGTTGAGTTCAAATGTTACTTCTGTGCACTGTATTTTAAATAGGTGCAAAAGCGTCTTAGAGAACTTGAAAACTACCAAGAGAAAAATATGCGTGTCATGCAATTAGAACTACTCTGTCTATTGGACCTATTAGAAGAGTTCTTTGTGGTATAGTTCGTCCAGAATACTACCCTCCAGCATCACTGTCAGCAGGCAGTGCAGTTGTTGTTTTCTCGTAGTTTTCCAGATTGACTTGGTTGACGTTGAAGCCAAACATAATTGTAGAGAACAGGAAATTAGGACTGTTCTTGTATTAAGATATCTCTATGGGCCTTGGCAGACAAAGTCATCGTAACGTTTTGCTGTCAGATGCCACCTTTTCCATAATCTAATTTATTGTTTTCAAACGTTTCACCAGCACATCTCTTTTTATGAATCATCAATCTATCTCATCATTATGACTGCCCCACGATTTTACTAACAAACATAGTAACACTTATTTACCTAAAACAAAATTCTTAAATAATTGGAACTCGGAAGGTTACTTCCGATACGGAAATCTAGAAACAATTAAAACAATTTGATAAAGATTTGTCTTATAAAATATACAGTTCGATTTCCGGTCTGCCTCGATTTAATTCCAATGAACAATTACATGCTTTTGCATTTGCCTCCACGGTGATCTCAGTATCGACCACTTATCTGAAAATTGGACTCCTAAAACGGGACGGCCTGAATATAGGAAGAGGAAGTGCAATTTACACAAATTAACAAAATATTTTGTTGTAATTTCTAAGCTATTCCGTTATTCCGGAGATGCTTCTGATAGCTTAAATGAGTCTACTTAGCTATCACATCCAGACAAAAACCTCTACACAACATTCAATCCTACGCCTTCAAAGTCATATTTTAAGGTCGTCTGTGCATCTAGCTGCTTGTTCCGTTAATTTTAATATTTTGATGACTTATTTCATGATTTCGTCTTCATTAGGCGTCAGCTTCACTAAAGCAGCCTACCTACCTACTCATTATTAAATACAACTTAAATATGAGTTATTTTCACGTTACAAGGTCAATGGTGACTTGGGAGAAGACACAGTCACTCAAATCTTCATTACCTTCATAATATTTGTATGTATATTTGGGCAAATCCAGCGTGTTATGTCTAATAAGACTGTATTAAAATAAAAACATTCTGCTAGCATTGACAGTTTAAGTAAGTACTTAAACTGTCAATGCTAGCAGAATGTTTAAGTAATAACTTATAAAATTGCTTTCTTTATACTAACTTCTTAATTTTTTTCAGCTTAACCGATGACACCCTAGAACTTCACCAGTTCTTCATTTTCGCAACGCCTTTGCTAGTAAGTTTATGGAACGCACCGTAAGTGAGAAAAGACGTTAGGAAACTGGTTCGAAGAAGTCATAACAGACAGCTTGACTTACAATGTGTGATGAATCATCGAATTATGAATGCAGTACATGTTGTAATGTGGTTTGATTTCCGAATAGACCACCGCATTGAAATTTCGTAAAAGGTGATCTCATGACATGTTTTGCTTGATGTCTGTCCTGTCGACTGTTAGACTTTGGAGAAAATCTTGTACCTTTGCCATATTTTAAACATGAATGGTTCCAATAACACTAAAGGCTTAGTAAAGATACTTTGTGCCTTATGGTAGCACTAAAAAAGTCAGTTCGGCAAAAATGGCAAAAAACTAGTCTGACGTGGATATAAAGCATCGAAAAATCTGCCTTACAGGATTTGATTGATATAAACTAAGAAAACATTATCTTCCCAATATTACCAAAGAAAATGCAAATCATCATGAAAAAATACAGTTGCACAGGAAGTCAAACCACTTTGTAATCCGAAAAGTTTGGTCTTCATCGGAAATCATTCGTTGCAGCTTTCAGTTCAAATTACAATAATTTTGCCGCTTCAGCGATTTTGCAAGATTCTCTAAGTAAAAATTCACAGCAAAATAATTTCCATTCAATTATTTCTAGAAGTAGGTACTATCAGAGAGCAATGCTTCTGTGAATGTACTCACATGAATCATGAATGTAATGTCAGTATTCCGTTCAGGTCAGTACTTGAGAGGTTTGAGACACACAGCTCCAACGGTCTTGTAGCTTGTAGTATTACATTTTGTTTCGGCCAGTCATCATCATTATCATCTTGTAACCTTAAAGACTGGTGTGGGTGTATTTGGAGACGACGCAGCAAGTCTTCGATCAGCTCAAAAGACATGCCCTTTTTTCGGTCTACCTCAGCTGCTTAACCCACTCGCTTTCAAGTTATAATTCAAGAGGTGGAGGTTATTTTTTTTTATTTTACAATTCATGTACACACAGAAAAAGTATCAGATATAACATAATTATTAGTACAAAGGTACTACTTATTTCTAAAAAAATTTCTTGCAGCAGACCTGCAAAGGAGAAATGAAAAAAAAAATGTAGACAATAGTGTGTAAGAAAGAACAAGAAAATGGGGCTATATGAAGCCTTAAACTAAATTATCAATTAAACCTACATTAATATTGTAAATATTAATTTATGATTACACATATAAAACATTCCCAACACTATATAGGTTATATAAAATACTCTACTTTTTTTCATAATTGAAGGGATCCCTATCTTCATTTTGTTTTCATCGTCATCATTGACGTTATACACCATTCCTGTATTATCCAAATTTTATATTTTAGGTTCCTTCTGTTTTAAATTCCGTTTTTTTTCCATCAGCTGGTTCTTGATAAGTCTCGTCTCATCGTCAGTTGGTTCAATCACCTGAAATATGAAAAGCAAAGTGAGTACTAAGGTTGCTTGTTCAAGAAAACAAAGCTGACTTGACTTCCTAACCCTGTGTCTATCAAGTCCTATAAAACTCATGTTTTATCACTAAGCTTTCTCATCACGTACAGCACAGTGGTTTAGATTACCTATACGGGTTTCCCACTCCTCGTTTACAAATAAAAACGTCAAACAACTCATTTGTTTCAGTATTCGTAGCACGCGTTAGATTTACGATTATTCTGTATCGCATGAATCCGGGAGGAGGTGCTTCGATGAAAGCTGCTGTAACCAAACTATGGCCATGAATAACCATGACATCATATGGGGTTTTCTGGGTGTCTTGGACGCACCTTTGTGTTCGTTTATGGAAACTTTATGCTTTTACGGAGAGAGCTACTGTTGGTAGAGAGTTCGGTAGAAGCTTCTTCATAAGATATCACTTTATTTCCAGTCCCCTATAATATGATCCATCAATATAAGGTTTGGTCCTGATAGGGATTGTCGCTTACCATATGTTCGATATCACCATAATAAGTCCAGTCACAGAATCTTACGAGCTTTAATGAACGAAAGAATCAACAGTCAACATTGATCATGTATTTGCCAGCTATTCCGTCACAAACTCTTCGAAAACCTCGGCGTGTTCTTAGAAGATAGATCACGTCCTGTGATCATCATCTACCGACCTTTTCCCAACGGTTACAATAATGCAACCCAAAATACCATCACAAAAGATCACTATAGCGGTCTATGAAGAGACATGTTCAGCAGTAAACGTTTACGAGGACGATAAGTAAACAATAACCGCCCCCTCAAAGTCATTCCATTATCACCACTTGCATTTTGGATTGGTGATTCGAATACCAGTATGATGTTATTAACACACAAGCAGATGTACTAACATATCATTGCGATAAGTACGAATGAGAACGAGAACTGACTTGGAAATGTAAATACGGAATTTATTTTGTGACCTGCCCATATCGGCTCAATAAGTTTGATAAAAAATCGACTCTCAAGTAAAGGAAACTCTCTGGGATACAAACAGGTGGTCTGACATTTTACCAATATTATAAACTTCGCTGGTAAGCGGTAGTTGGGCAAACGAGAGACAGTAAACATACTTTGGAAGTGTGTAATGCAACCCGCAGTGGGAGCTTGTTCATATTTTATACTTACTTCGCTGGGTATAGATTCAAAAAATTTGATTCTATGAAAAGTTGAACTTTCAATTTACTCATTCTGTTACCTTGTTCAATTTAAACAAGTCCTTAGCAATTTTGAAGAGAGTGGGAGACCTTGTTCCAGTTGAGAGAAACTCATAGGTTTTAAATCATCAAAATTGTTGCAGAACTGCTATCTAGACAAAATACATATAAGATAAACTTTTGAAAACATTAAAAAGCACTAGAAAAATTACGATGGAACTTCTACAGCTCACCTCCATAGTGTTGTAAACTGGGGCCACATAGCGAAATACTATCGTTGGTTGGTCGCTATCGCCGATCTGCGGAACTGGTCGCATTGTCCGGTGCCCGCCTGCAACTGGACTCGGCGGCACCACCGCTAACACTGGGGAGTTGAGAACATTTCTGATTATTTTTGCTTTGTGTATTTTAATTAAGAGATGCTCATGGCCAAACAACTACAGCCCCACGGGTCGATTTTCGCGACGTTTGTTGATGTCGGTTTGTTGTCGGAAGACCATGCATAACATACCGTAATTAACCCGAGTCTCGAAATAACTTTAAGGCCTTGGTCCCGGCTATCTTTTAAGATTTTTGACAGTCGTTACGGATAGTCAGATACCAGAGAAATTGACACCAGTCTTACACAGGGGTGCCGCGATACCCAGTTACTGGGTTTTGGCGGTTAAATAGGCAGTCAATCTATATTAAATACTAGTATTTAACTATGGTCGAGTGTATTAAGCAACTGATGTAAGTACGTGGTCAGTTTATATTGATACAATTAATTGTATGTGATTGTGTTTACAATCATTAATATTGATTTAACTGGCCCAATAGTAAAAAAAATCCCATAAGTCCGTCAGATAGATTTCCTAAAAATATTTGACATAATATATTTTTTCTTTTGTCACGTAAACAAAAAATGAAGACGATGCAGTCCGTTAAAACTCATGTGACGTCACTTAGTACACTTTATTACTGCAAAGTGACGTTTTTATCGTATTTTTTTATTGATTTGATAAAATAAAAAATACACATCCAATATTTTTCGATAACTGACGGACTAAGTAGAATCATTTTTTTAACCCAGGCAACATCCCTATTGTATCTGTAGATATTTCGAAGCACCAATCATAGCCGACTTAAGATTCGCCTAATTCAACTCCTGACTTTTTCAGGTCGCTTTTATCTAATTCACAGAATTTGCTCCACCAAAAGTACCAAACATTTTATAAGTACCAAGTAGTTCTCGCTAAAATCATTATCGGAATATAATGCAGAATGATACATTTACCCTAATTTGCCTCTAGTGCGCTACATGGCGCTACTTTAGATTATCTACAGAGATTGGAACAAGCGCATAGTGAGTTAACGATAATTTCCGTCATGTGACTTGCGCCTGTAAAAATTATGTTCAGACGTCAATAACCTAGGTAGATAATAATAATAATTATCAGTTTTGTTAGTACTTGGGTACTAACATTATTATTAAAACTTTATAATTAATTTGCTTTTGGTCTCGACTTCACTCGCGTTAAAGTATCCTATACCCGTCACCAGGGTCCCATCTTTCTCTGTACCAAAATGATCAAAATCCGTTCGGAAATTTTCAAAAAAATTCGACTGGCCTGTTGGTCGAGTGGTTAGTGACCCTGACTGCTTAACCGGAGGTCGTGGGTTCGATTCCCACCCAGGACAAATCTTTGTGTTATGAGCATGATCATTTGTTCTGTGTCTGGGTGTAATTTGTGTATAATATGTATGTATTTAGAAATATATAAGTATGTTTATCAGTTGTCTGGTTGCCATAGTACCCATAGGCTCTGCCTAGTTTGCCGGTGGGATTTCGGCCCCCACTTCCGGCGGCTGGCGCCCAAGTTGTTGGGCGCGGCGGGGGCGCTGTCAACGCTGCTTCCCAATCTGGGGGACCCGAGCACCGCCTGTAGGCGGTTGTACGTGGGGATCGTGCGATCGATGGCCCTTTATGGGGCCCCGATCTGGGCGGCTGACCTGACGGCCAGCACCATCACTGTTCTGCGGAGGCCGCAGAGGGTGATGGCCGTCAGAGTCATCAGGGGATATCGCACGATCTCCTACGAGGCGGCTTGCGCACTGGCCGGATCTCCGCCGTGGGACCTGGAGGCGAAAGTGCTCGCGTCACTGCATAGGTGGCGCGAGGGCGCGCGGGCGCGCGGCGAAAGACTGACGCAGCAACACTTGGAGCTGCGTCGGTCGCAGCTGCGCGAGGTCCTGGTGGCGGAATGGCGGGACAGGCTTTCGAGCCCTACCGCCGGCCTCATCACCATCGAGGCCATCCGGCCAGTGCTCGACCTCTGGCTCGGGAGAAGGCACGGCTCCCTGTCGTTTCGTGCGACGCAGGTCCTCTCGGGGCATGGCTGCTTCGGGAGGTTCTTGTGTCGCATAGGCAGGGAGCCGGACGCTCGATGCCACCACTGCGTCGACTGTCGGGAGGACACGGCACGGCATACGCTTGCAGAGTGTGCAGCTTGGGAGGAGCCGCGCCGTGCCCTCATCTCTGTTGTAGGCGGTGACCTCTCGCTGCCGGCCGTAGTCCATGCTATGGTCGGCGGTGAGGAGTCCTGGGACGCGGTGGTCTCCTTCTGCGAGACAGTTATCGCGCAGAAGGAGGCTGCGGAAAGGGAGAGGGAGATCACAACCGCTCTCCCTGCCCGCAGCAGGCGCATCGGGCGTCGGAGGAGGGCATACGCTGCCCTCTTCCGGCCCCCCTAACTGGGTCCAGGGGCGGCGGACTTGGGGATGTCCGTCGCCCCCCATTCATCCGGACCCGAGGTGGCGGCGCGTGGTGTTCCCGTGCGCCCCTCTTTGACGTAGCGAGGGGAGTCAAACACCTCACTCCCCTCGCCGACGCGAGGTGGCCCGCAGTGGCGGGCCGGCACCAGCCGGGGATTGCGGAAGTCGCATACGTTCCCGCGATCCCCGGCGTAGGTGGAAGTTGGAACACCGGGGTGGTTTTAGTCAGTAAGAGTCTGACAGACCCCTCCACCCGCCCCAGGGTGGAGGATTTCCATGAGGATTTCCCCCCGAGACCAAAAAAAAAAAAAAAAGGCTCTGCCTAGTTTGGGATCGGATGACCGTGTGTGAGTTGTCCCAGGATATATATTATATTATAGGATATATTATAGGATATATAATATATATATATATTATTATATATTAATTTAGACGTAAAAGCGTAAATGTGAGTTCGTTTGTCTAAACAAATTCACATCTGAATGTATAATATTAAAATTAGGATTCGCTAAATAAATAGAGGTATGCGGAACAGAGAGTAAAGTCCCGCACACATACACTGAAAAATGGGAGGATCCTCCTACTAGACGGTTATAGTGTCTGGTGGGCAACTGCCCGATAATGTTCGGACTGTTGTATATGTTCAAATCGCACGGAGAACTTTGCTTGCGCGGTGCAAGATTTCCTTGGTAGTTCGTCGTTCACAGGATAGATGGCCGCCGGATTTTTGTAGCCGTATAAATTTAGCTTCTTAGTTTTTCATGTGGCGGCATTGATGCCGCTACAAATATACCTCCGTGCATCGAAAATCGTCATTTGTAGATCTTTGTCAATCCTTACGGGTAGTCAGAAGACAGAAAACCTTGCTGGAGGTATCGTGCTACCCAGTTACAAAGTGAAGGTTGAAAATGCAGATACGCCATGTAATACTGGTACTCAGCTGCACCTGGTTAGTCTGGAAGAACGACCCTAAACTATTTAAAATAACAGACCAAGTGCGAGTCGAACCCTCATACAAATGGTTCTGTACCACAAACTAAAAAAAATACTTTTCTTGTACGGTAGTTCCGTTTAATTTTTAATTTGGTTTAATTTTTATTAATTGTTCTTACAGCAACAATAGAAATACACACCGAAAACTTCAACTGTCTACCTATTACGTTCTTGAGATGCAGCCCCCTGACAGACAGACCGACGGACGGACAGCGGAGACTTAGTAATAGGGTTCCGTTAGTTACCCTTTGGGTACGGAACCCTAAAATAGACTAGGCAGATCAATTGATATTAAAAATAAAAATAGGTACAACAGAAAAAAATGTGTCAGTCAAAATATTATACCTAGTAATCACTTTAGTTAACAACTTCCTAATTTTTGTTTTACTAATTAATTGATAAGATACATTATGTTTTGTTCAAGGTTGGTTTCTGAGAAAAAATGTTAAAATTAAGTAATAGATCAGGTATGTCTTGTTTGGGAACATCGTTTTATCAGTTTTATTGATTCACATCTACATTTATCCATTTGTTCAGTCAGAAATTTCTTTGAATTCGTCCATCCAATAGTAGAAAGTCGTTAAAATAATTTCATAGTAGAAATAAAATATTAAGGTTACAATTTGCTTGATTTCCATATCGGATAGGCAAGAATTTACTTCTACAATTGCTTGGATTTTCGATACTTTTTGAGTCTACATTTCTATTTGATTCAACACTATGGAAACATCAAATCTCAAACAGAATGTTGATTAATCGATGGATATTTATTTTTTTATTATTGACTAGCGGACGTCACGCGGTTTCACCCGCGTAGTTCCCGTTCCCGTGGGAACACGGAGATTAAATATAGCCCATGTTACTTGCTGATAATGTAGCTTTCCAATGGTGAAAGAATTTTTGAAATCGGCACAGTAGTTTTTAAGTTTATTCATTACAAACATACACACAAAAATACAAATTTTTCCTCTGTATAATATTAGTGTAGATGTAGATAGGCTTGCGTTCGGTCACAATCTCACCCAAAGGAAAGCGATGATGTGTTCGACGATGGATCACGCTTGCCTAGAAATAACCTGTTCAGCAGTCTCCGGCAGAAAGTTCTACCCCTTAATATACACACAATATAAATATTCTAACTACTAGCTTTTGCCCGCGACTTCGTACGCGCATATCTCGTCTTTTATCGTTCTCGTAGAAATTTCAGGAAATCCTCTTATAGTACTCCCCTACATACCCCTCAAGGAACCTACAAGCCAAATTTCAGCTTTCTACGACCTGTAGTTTCAGCTGTGTTGTCTGTCAGTTACTCAGTCAGTCAATCAGTCAGTCACTCAGTAACAGACGAATTTCAAATACCTACATTGATTATGGTACTCCTAAGAATAGTTCACAGAAACATTTACCGGAAATTAGTCTTAATCTAATCGTTTTGAGTTTTTTCAGTTTGAGGTGGGAATGTTGTACAATAACAAAAAAAAAAGATGGCGGCAGTCCACAGTCTTCCTAGTTATCCTGTGCCGCGTATAGGTACGCATTAGCCAAACGGCACTGTCCAGCCGATCGCAAGCGGTTACGTACCTCCCTACAGCCGGCAGGGTTGACTACTAGGTATCTGGTATTACGTTAGAAGAAAAAAAACACATGTTTTATGTAGGTATTTTGTTTTTGTTAAAACTTTTTGGTAATAATGACCAGTTTGTAGACCAGATTATGTAGTTTTAAATAGGTTAGTACGCACTTAATTAGTCGTCTTTTTCCCTCCAATTTATTAGGTAGCGATTCACTAACGTTCAAAATAATAAATCGTCGTGACTGTTGTATACAATTGTTTAAATAATGTTTGAAAGTAAAGACCTATAACTTCAACATTGATACGTCAGCCAAATCAAGGTCAAACCAAATTGATTTAAATACTTCGCCCGTCCATTAAGATCATACTATCTAACTTCTTAAAAAGTGCCCATAAAATACATTTATAAAACAACATTCACACTAATTGCCAAAAAAACGATACACTTCAGAATAAACAAACAGAAAAAAAATTGCAACAAAATTCCAATACCGCACAGTTACGTTGGTAACCCTATCGGGCCATCAGGCACCCGATACATTCTACCGCCTAATTAAAACGGTCCAAGGGACCCTTTTATCTACCGAAGATACGGTTACGGCCGAAAGACACGCGAACTCTCGCTACATTTCGGCCGTTCGGCGCGTTTCGGGAGCTTTCGGCTTGCGATTCGATTCGATTAAGTGCGGTGAAAGACTGCGATTTTTTTAATTCGGAATTCGACGCGATTGAGAAAGCTGCGTCTTTTTTTTTTGTATGACGTGTAAATAATAAGTTGTGTCACTTTTAACGGTCCAAACTACACTGTTGAACTTACTGTAGAGGTAACTCATGAATGAAATAAAAGTCCGATGCTAAAGGAATAACAATACGATCGTGTATGTCCATGACACATGTGAAAATGACGAGTCTCGAGAAAAGAACAGAATACGTATTAAAATTGAGATGCTATTGAAAAATCTAAGCTAAAATGATAGAAGTCTCGTAGTGTATCCTTCGTTCTTGGTAAAATTCATTACAGTAACGGAGATCAGAAGAGAATGCACTTAATTCATGTATCTACAAGCTACCAATTGTTTGACAAACGGCTCCAGAACCATTAAAACTGTGCCATTTGACATTTCGAGAAGCCTTTTGTATTAAAAGTTTTAAAGCCCTCCTCTGAGAATTTCTTCTGTCTCTGCTTACCCCAAAGCCTTAGGAAGTTTAGGAACATAATTTGGTTCTATATTTCTAAAAACATAGGAAACCGACGCTCAACCGACAGCATAAAACTAATTGCATTATAACTTTTGAAGTTTTAATCAAGTTTTATGATTTGTACAGAATGCACCTAATAATCTATGTAGTGTGGTCGTTTGATGTTGGCCACTGCACATGTTTCTTTGTTGACTTTTTTAGAGTCTATCCTTTTTTTGCAGCTTCACTTCCTTGGCGTATAACACGTAGCATTTAGTTCTAAGCTATTATGTTATTTTCTAGGTAAACCTAAGTAAAAATATGGACCAGTGCTATCAGAGATCCTATAAACAAACAAAGAAATGACTTTCCTCTCAAAAACGAATGCGGATAGAAATACAACTCATAACTTTCGAAATCTAAAACTAACAAGTTAGTGGTTACTACTTTAAAGGTTTTTGATTTTTACAAAATTCATCATCATCTTCCTGCCCTTATCCCATGTTACTTGGGGTCCTGTCAACCGTCACGCTATCACTAACTCCCTTTTCTTTCATATCACTCCTGATATAATCCATCCATCTTTTCTTTGGCCTCCCTCTCCCTGTCCATCCATCCACATTTATATTCATAACTTTTTTAGTTGCGTTCCTATTTTACAAAAATGTTGATTGATAAAACAATGAACAAATTCATAAAATGATTCTCTGGGTTTCTGACTAAAAATTGTCGGCGTATCACAAATAAGATGCAAGTTAAGTGATGCGATTGGCTGTTAAAAACTTATTCAATCAATCAACCAACTTAAATAACGGACATTTGAATTTGTCGCAATAATTTTGTGATAGGTACCTAATTTTTGTTCGAGAAACTGGGCCATGGCCTTGCTGTTTGAGATTTTCTTTTTCTAGGTTTCAAATATAGTCTATTATATTCTGTTTTAATCTATTATATTTCCTGTTACAGTTACAATCTGTTACATTCTTTTTCAAGAGTATTTATTTAAATATACATCATAAAACTATTATTTTCAAGTAAAATAAATGCTCACTATGCGATACTCTCCCTTCTCCAATTACTCTGTCGAATCTCATCAGAACTTTGACCTATGTTTCATTCCCTCTTAACAAAACAAAGACCCGCAGTCAGTGGCCAGTATCCTACAAGATTATTACAGTACTGCAGTCTCCACTTGCGTCGGCATTCAGGCTACAAACCAGTTTGGTTCCTTTATGCCGCAGACCGCCTATGCTGCAGCTTGCGTACATGTACCACACTTCTCTACACAATCTAAGGAATATTTTGTTTCGCGGGAGTTTTTTAAGCAACTGGTTCGTCCCTGCTACAACACTAGCAAAAGCTCTAGGCAATATCGCACTCTATCAAAAAGAAAAAGAGAATTAAGTGCAGAGAATTTTCAAGGTATTTGGAGTGAGCAACTGCACGAAATGTGGGAACTGCCAGGAGCCGATGATTTTTTAATTCTTTAGTGTACACCAGAGTAACATATATATTTACAGTGAAGAAAAGTTCATGAACAAAGGCGAGCTTAACTCAAACTTAACTTGAGGTTTCTACCAAACCTTTGACTGATAGAGAGAGATTACAATAGAAGGTAGGATCCAGTGCACATTAAAATACTACATATTTTACAATACATAAATATACATACATGCAAAAATATAAATATATACACATACATATAATATATGAATATTATGTCAAAACAGAAAGGAAATGCTCTTTTTAAGGGCTATCGCGTAGGGAGTGTGGAAGCGAGTTCCAGAGACGCACAGCAGTTACAGAGAAGGAACCATTATAACGGCTGGAAGTGTGGCGCGGAGTACGAAAGAGAAGGGAAGTGGCAGTGCGACATGGTTTACCCCACGGGACGATGTACTCAAAGCGTTCACGAGGGTATTGAGAAGAATTATAGGATTGTGAAGAATAGTATAGAGTAGAGAAAGGATATGGGTTATTCGGTTGCAGATAAGGTTTTGTAGGTCAGGGGCATCAATAATTATAGTTTTATATCCTTGAGTATAATATTATCCCCTTGAGTATTTGCGTCGGCATTATAATTATAACGTATACGGAATAGATCATGTGTTTCGATAGTGTTTGTCAATCCCATACATTTTTTTACGTTTTGACGCTGGGGCTGACAGAATTTCACTTGTCTAGAACCTTTAGGAAGTGGTGACGGGCGGGTGGTTTGAGGAACTGTCTTTAAACGTTGACATTCAAAAAGTGCTGGCACTCAGCCTAATTTGAATAAATGACTTTTGATGCCGTTGCAACACAAGGGGGGCTGATAAATTAAAAGAAACACTTATCTAGGTTGGTCTCTGGATAGGTGACCATTCAAAACAAACCGAAACAACGATTAAGCGTTAAATGACGCTGTAATTAGAAATTACCAGTATGATTTAATGGAAAAATCTGACACTAGTCTTGCTGAGAGATGTTTTGATGATCTCCTCAAACCAGTAACTGGGCTGTAGGTGTCATCAATTTACCAGGTCAGGCAGGCAGTCGCTCCATGTAACATACTATTATTATATATTTATATTATTATTATTATTTATCAGTAAGTATAAGGTACGTTTGTGATTCCTTATAAATCTTTTCAACAACGTCAAATATTATAGTTTTTGAGATACTTTCTGTTAACAAAAGTTATAGCCGTGCGCTTCCAGTTCAGTTCACCTAAATTGGTAAATGATATGATCAATATCGAATACAACAATTCGGGGAGTTTCTTGGACTCTGGGCTGATAAGTTTAACTTTTTACTGTAGAGACCATGTCTGTTAAGATTAATTAAAATGACTCATTCACTAAAACCAAATAGAACATTGTATCTCTTTTTTCATTTCCAACGAATGGAGAAAACTAAGAACGTCTTCTTATTGGAATCACAAAACTGATTCCCGGTTCTGAATTGAAAACGATATAAGATAGAATTTGAAGTTGATAACTTGTGAAAATTTACTTAAAACTTATAATTTCTCATTCAAGCTATAAAATAACTTGTTCAACTCTACTAAGCTTAGTTCCAATACTCAATAAGAAATCCGAGGGAAAAATATAGAAAAGAAAAAATTATAAGTTCACCAGAAAATATTGAAATATAATATCCAAAACATGGCCACACTAGCCAGTCTTATACACGTATGAACTAATATAATGAATTGAAACAAACCATTTTCTCGAGCTAGGTTTAATGGCGAATCGAGCCGGCCTTCTATTATTATAATGCAAATAAAAATCTACCTCAGAACCTGTAATGCTAAAAGGAATTGGGTTACCGAACATTAAACCTGTCTTATAGATTCAGTAGTAGCACGCTTAAGGTTTGATGTATATGAAGTTAAATTGATTTTTGACCAAAAACTGCTAAATACCCATCCGATTTTGGTTTGAGTATAGTTTCTCTCCGCAGTCCATAGCTTACCTTTCGTCTTGAGCCGCATGCCCTGTCACCTGTACATGTGAGGACCTATGGCTGCGTCAGCGAATGGTGTCCCCGTTGCTGAGTAGGTTTCTACTGGGAAAAAGATAAAATGTAATCAAAATGATATAAAATTCTCCCGTTACTGACTGACTGTCTGACAGACAACGCACAGCCGAAATTACTGGTCGTAGAAAGCTGAAATTTGGCATGTATGTTTCTTGGATAGTGTAGGGGAGCAATAAGAGAGGATTTTCTGAAATTCCTATGGGAACGCGAAAAAACGAGCAAAAAGCTAGTTACACTATACTTAACATCCATACGCTGACAAGAAGAATGCTCGGTTGATGGTAATAGGCTCGCCCTCGCCCTTATTGCATGAGACTTATAAACAAAACTGGTAAAAAATGGCTTAACAATAAGTGCAAGTCTACCTAATGCTTCGGGAAAATATAGACTTGATATTATGTTAATAAATTCTCAGTGGTTTAAATTATGTGTTATATTGTTTATGCATTTTATACCTACTTCCTAAGTTTATTTGACATCAATGATGGAAACTATCGAGAGAAAACTAGGACTAATAGTTAATACAAGTCCGACATCGCCAACCCGGATTTAGCAAGCGTGGTAATTCATGCTCGTGTCTTCTCTATAAGAGAAGATACCGTTGATCGCTTCGATGGGACTAAGTACAGCTAACTTACAAATGAGCAGCGATGTAAGATAATCTTCTGTCATTTTGATGCCGTAGTACACAAAACCGAAACCAAAATCACTATTAAGAGCTAAATTTTAAGATCCCAACAGAACTATCAAGAAATCTTTCAGAAGATAAGTTGTCATATTACTACAACGTCGTATATTTCTAAACCACAGCCTACAATGTAGGTAAACATCACCATTGCCGCCATTGCTGCCAACCTATTACTACGACAATGCCAAAGTCAATTATTTATTCAAAACAGCCAAAAGATAGCTATTACAGGTCCCATTACAAAGTTCAAAAAAGGAAAATTAACAAAGAAAAACTTTCATTGTATTCTAATGAAATGGAAAATTAACAGCATCTCTTCCTTCTTTTTGAGATTCTCTATTTCTTTCACACTTACAGAACCCCAGTGTTTCTGTCCTTGTCCACAATGGTATAGTGCGTCCAAAAAAGAACATGTCGAGATAGTGTATCGACACTTTTAATCTTATGAAATATCGATATCTGTCAAGGTGTCGCGTTTTATCATCGATTGTATTTGTTTCTACGAGCTGTTGTGTGTGGAAATAGAAGTTTGATGGTTTGAGTCATAAATGTTGAGTAATTATATTTTTGGAGCACGACAAATTTTTAAGGCACCAAAGAATAATTTGACCGGATTCTGTTAATTCAGATGACGTGTAGACATGACAAAATACCTTGATCCTAGAATTAACAACCGAGAACACGTTTGTAAGTGAAAACATTGTGAACTTAACGATTCCTAAAATCAGAAATAAAATTTTCATGATTATCAATCAATGATTTTTTGCTGTAATGTATTTTTTTCCGAATAAATATATTTCTTTCTTTATTTTTAAGTTCTTGAACAATAATTGTAAATGAATGCAGCTATGATTGGTCGAAATTAATGAATTTTCAACAGCCATTCGCATTAGCTGACCTGCGTTAAATTTGTGATACAGAGATTACTTCTTTACCATTATCGGCAATACTGTTTTCATTTTGGAAATTAAGCATAACAACCTTTATCAATAGCTTATACCCTTTCTCTATCGAGCAAAAAAACTATCGACAAATTCCCAACCCTTCCGAGCTACTGCCACAAAAAATATTTTATCGTGCGCGGGGCAGCCTAAAAAAACAAATAGCCGGTAAGTCACTCGTCGTCTGACGGCCACAGAGGAAAGTTTTTTTTTTGTCACAGCAGACTGGGCGGCCGGTCGATGTATTGTGTTCGGCCTGAGATTCTCAACTATAGAAGTAAGAATGCATCTTTTAAGTTTTGAACAGTCACTGTAAAAAAGGTGAATTAAGGTTAATAAAGTTTTTTATCTATAAAACAACTAACTACAATTAATTCAAAAAACTGTACTTAAGAGGAGTTAAAAAAAATTTCATGCAATAAAATATATATTTCTGAGTAGTATCGCACATTCTACTAGCATTGTCTTTAAATGAGTGTGTACACTAGTCATTCTCCTGTATTATGAATACAGACACAAATCCTAGGAACACGTCATGATCACAACACATTTTTATCCCTAACTTAGTTATAAATTAGAGTGTTGGCCAGTTTCCGAATAAAGAATGTATGAAGAATGCGTCAAAGCCAACATTAGATAATGCTAAAGGAATTATCAGGCTAAAGTAAAGTTTGACAGTTATTCGATTGAACAGATCGGGGTTAAGTTTAGAGGTTCCTAGCTTTGCCAGTTAGTCATTTAAGGACTATCATGTGAGAGATATATTTAGCAGAAAAAAAAAAAAAAATCCTTTAAAATATTAAAACTTTGTTTTAAACTCGTCAAACGGATTTTGAACTGACGTTATTGTTCGTACATAATGTCATAGCAACCTGTTACTGGTTACGGACTTTATCTAGTTAGTTATGGGTGTGCGTGACTTTTAGTGGTTTCAATGAACCATGTTTGTGAAAAAAAGTGGCGCTAAGCGCTAACTTACATGGCAACGTGTATAAAGTCTCCTCCAAGTTTTTCCACGACTGCCAGTCATTGTCCTGGTGGGCCACTCTCGAAATAAAGTGTCTGGACTCTATGATTCTGATGTAAGCCCAAGAGGGAGAATGAAAGCAATGAACAATATTGAATGTTATTCAACATAATCTACGTTGATATAAATATATGATAATCCAAATGATCTTCAGATTTACTTGTCTGTTAACCTTATGGGGAATATCTTCAAGAAAGCCATGTAGACTTTATATAACAGACCAAAGACTATAGGAGAGAGCTGCTAAGTCTCCAGAGATTCGCTACAAAGTGAAAATCTATGAGCGATTTAAATTATTGTTGAAAAGTATAAATTTAAAAGACTGACCTTATGAAATTTCGTAAATGCCATATATTAAAGACTTATTAGCTGCAGACCGCGGCACCGCGCCGTCCGCGTGAATGTCGAAAATTATCCACCGGGAACAAACTCCCGGGATAAAAAGTGTGATCCTATGTGTTATTCTAGACTATAATCTACCTCTTCGCCAAATCTCATCAAGATCTGTTTCATATTTTTTGCGTGAAAGAGTAACAAACATCCAAACATCCATTCATACAAACTTTCGCGTTTGTAATATTAGTAAGGATTGGCAATGGTGATCGTTGATAAACTGTCGAATGTTTTGACGAACCTATAGTAAACAGTATCGTTAATTTAAGTGAATTTTGAATATAGTAACTAAAACCCCATAGTATTTTGGTTAAATTTTATGCGACATACACAATTTGTATTATACAAAAATATGAATATAGTGTCCAATTCGAATAAATATTATGTGCGAAACGAGTATTATAGTCGAAAACATAAGCTAGGCCCTCTTGTCTAAAGCCTCTTTCATTAAAACAAGGAATTGATCATACTTGTAATCCCTTAAAACTTTGACTATCACTGGGATGACGGAGAGCGCATATTTAAGCGTTCTTGAAATCCTATACAGGGCATTAAACAATTTTTTTTGACTTTACATCATAAAAATGGGAATGGGATTATGACGGAATGTGATGTATAAAAGACAAAGATTAGAAAAGTCTGAATTATGCTTTGGTAGTTTTAAATCCTACTCGATCAAGTTATTCTATCACCGGTGTGAAATACACTCAGAAATTTATTTTATTTATTTATTTATTAACACTTTACGCACACAAATGTACAGAGGCGGACTTAATGCCATAGGCATTCTCTACCAGTAAACCTTTGGATGATGCAGAGAATGGTGGTAGGTGCAATATGGTGGATAAAAAGCGATTGATATTTAATTAATACATACAAACATTTAAATAAATGAAACGATTTTAAACTATACATACAATATAAATATATAATAAATACTCAAATTAACAAGATAAATAGGTACACGAAATACTTAAACAATTATAACAAATAGGAAATTGGAAAACATTAGCGATGTGATGATACTACTGTCAACTTCTTACGAATATGTTCGCGAACTTTGGACTCTACCATGCATATAACATTATTATAAATAAGTTATAGAGCTAAAAAGTCATCCTTAACTTAAAGGTCCCAAATCTTTGAGTTTGTTAAAAGTTGTTGAAGGGTTTTTAAATAGCCGTAATTCTGACTAATATAATAAATGCGAAAGTGAATTTGTTCAGTACGCTTTCACGCCGTACCGTTTTTGAATAATTTTGGTATGGAGATGGATAGGTGGGACCCTGGATAAGGTTATAGGCTCATTAACGCGAGCAAAGTCGTGGTCAAAAGCTAGTGCAAAATTAAAAACCCGGCCACGTGCAAAAGGGACTCCCACGCGAAGAGTTTCGTACCATAAACCGAAAAAAACACGTTTCTTATATAAGAGCCTCCTTGAATTTTTAATATATATTTTTTTTTTATTATTTGTTGTTACAGCAGCAATAGAAATGCACATTCTGTAAAAATGACAACTGTCTACCTATTACGGTTCTTGAGATACAACCCGCTGATAAACAGAAGGATAGCATAGGCTTAGTAATAGGCTTCCGTTGGTTACCCTTCGGATACGGAACCCAAAAAAAGCAGCAATTTATAGATTATGTAACTACCGACTGCTTTTATTTCAATTCATATGAGAAGAATCTCACGATGGTTATGTCAATACCCGTCTGTAATATCCGGTTTTTTTAAGAATAGTATGCAAATGTGCAGCAAACGCTTCTAAAACTTTTAAAGGATAAAAGGATTCCGCTCTTAACTCTTTTGCGCTATGTTATGATTATGAACGAACTGACTTTGGCATTGTGATAATATCTTTTTTAGGTTTCCGTTCCCAAAGGGTAGCCAACGGAATCCTGTTACTAAGCCTCCCCTGTCCGTCCGTCCGTCTGTCTGTCTGTCAGCAGGCTGTATCTCAAGAACCGGAGCTCCCATTCAAGAAATGTGTTTATTCGGTTTATGGTACGGAACCCTTCATGTGAGAGTCCGACTCGCACTTGGCCGGTTTTTAACCATTCCATTATCAAATTGTTCGATACCAATTTCAAAAAGAAAAGTCTATGCCTCAAGAAATCATCGTCCAACGGGCTGCGGTAGGAAGAGTCGTTTTACTTTTACTTTACTACACAAGTCATTACCTAAAAAAATAAAACACAACCAAACTCACTATCATTCTACAAAAAATCTAACACGAGACATCAAAAAATCTTTTATAACCCGCTAACCTTGTCCCATCCATCAATCGTATCAGCCATCTTTGATATCCCGGGGGATGATCACAGAGCATGCGCAGACGGGACTTCGACCCCCGTAGAGTGCCACGCCCCCAAGGGTGAGGGTTGAACGGGAGTCAGAGGTCGAGACATAGGTATGGGGAGTTTAGGGGACGTTTGTAGTACCTATTTAGCGAGTTAGCGGCAAATTGGGTTATGTTCCAAGTAGTTGGTAGGTTTCCTACTGCAAAGCTAGAAGATGAAGCTGTGTTTTGTACGATCTTGTTTGTTTATCCACGATCGAGTTTTATTCGTTTTTATTGACTTGAAACTTGGTGATTTGCTGTACGTTTTTGTTGTTGAAATGGGTTGCGGATTTATAGGCCGTTTATAAACATGGGGTTCATGAAAAATTAAAAATCTTACGGCGATGGCAATGGTTGAAATGTAAAATGCGTAGGCCAATCCAAAATTTTGCTTCATGGACTAAGATCCCGGAGCTGAAACAAACAACTACGGAAGTCTTCACTGCGCGTGGCCGATACGCACTTTGCCGGTTTTATTCATAATGTGTCATTAAGGCATTTGCTCTAAATGTAGGTAGGTACTTACAGTATAAGATTAATAATATAAATAAATGAGATCAGCCACATTTTACCGTACGGCGTGCAAAAAAAAAAACATTAATTATACAAAGAACACAAAAACATACAAAAATAGAATCATTAAGACTATCTCCACAGCACTGTGAGAAGTGACCTCTTTAGCTCTAATCTTATGACAGATAGACGATAGGTGTCTCTCAAGTCCGCATACGGACAAAGAATTATACAAAAGTTATTCATTTAAAAGATTAAAATTCGTTACAAATCTAGGTAAGTATTAAATTTAATGATGTCCCAGTACGTCCCCACCCAGGGCTGCCGAATTGTTCCAAAGAGTTACCGGGGCCCTAAATCGTAAAGGGCATTCAATAAGGAACACGGGTTCACAGTCAGTAAGAGTCTGACACACTCTCCCGCTCCACCCATAGCTGGTGAAGTCATTTGATGATTTCCCATCATATAGAAAAAGTACACAGTACCTACATCCAGCTAAATAATTCAATAGCTAACCACCCTATCAAAGTCACTCTTCTCACTAAAACTATAATTTTACTTCATTTTACCGCCCAAACTCAGGTGGGGTCACTATATGGTTACCAGCAGAACCCGCGGGTGTCAGATTACTTGCCGCGTCCTACGCAAAGGACTTTACAAGCACTTACTACTGCAAACGACTTTCATTGCCCATGAGTTCAGTTACTGTCAGTTTACAGTGTAGTGATACCGTTTGGAGATGATACAGCTACGTTCACAGTTGTTTGTTTGTTTTTTATTGCTAGCTTACAAGTAGCGAATTATTTAGTTTTATGTTTTTACGTGTTACCTTTGTTGTATAGTTTTCTTTGTAAGAATACTTTGCATACCTTTGTATAAATGCTAGTTCTTATAACACAACAGACAGATGTGTTGCTGGGGAGTTTGTTGCGCCACTTCTTCTTCCCAGCAAAAACAGTAGAAAGTGGTGACGGGCGGGCGTTTTGGGGGACTGCCTTTATGTTGAACTTTGACGTTCAAAAACTGCTGGCACTCAGCCTAATTTGAATAAATGACTTTTGATTGATTTTGATTGTTTGATGTTAGTACATACTTTTCATATAAATCTCGGAGTTGTTTTGTCAGTTTTTAAGTTTCGTTGGGACAAAAACTTAACCAAAGAAAATCCACGATCTGGAAGCCATAATTTTTGGCAGAATTGACTGTAGAGGCCAATTCCTCCTCCGGAAAAATAAATCAAAACTGACGATGTTGATGGCTCCTTGCTCAAAGCTGCAAAAGCTGACCTAATCCAGCTTATCTATAATATTGGCTATTCTCACACATTCGCAAAAAATGCAGAATGCGAGACAATTTCCAACAACCAGGAACACATGCAGACTACGGGCTGTTGTTTCCAGACTATGGAAAAACCTAAGAAAAATGTCTGATCTGTGAATCCAGGCAAGAACCTCTAACAACATCTTAGCAATAGCTTCTATAGTAGGTACATTTGTAAGTAACATTTTTGCTCTAACATTGTCATTGGGGGAGTTTAAACCGTTAATGTAGTCGATACTTGCGAAATTTTGCAGATTTGAAACTCAACCAATATTTACTGGAGAATTTAGCTGCTAAAAGTCTAGGCATTGGTTTAAACCAAACCATTAGTGCATTTAAAAAAAAAAGCAATATTTTTTTATATAAGTACCTCGAGACCAATCCATCATCACCGTGCAACACTGTCTCAATACGAGCCGATGTGAAAGTGAATATTGGGCAGCCTACGTTGATTATACTATAAAGGTATCTAACTGAAACAACGCAATTCCTGAAAAGGGTGTTTTTTGGTTTTTTATTGTTTTTGACCCTTTTTTGGCTGATCTCATAGTGCAAATTGTTCATAATATGACTTTTCAGGAATAGCGTTATTAATGTTATTATAATACATATTATTAGCAAATAAATACTCCTACTAACTACTAATATTGGTAACTGTAGAAACAATTATAATATGTTAAAATATTTATATATTTTTTTCCATTTCAGCAGTCTCTTATTTTAAGAAATAAGTGAACTCTTCGCTGACACCGATAACGACTTGGGGCCAATAAAATTTAACCATACCACCGATGCGAAGACGTTTTTTTTTCTTTCACTATAAGTACACATCTTCTTATTCTTAGCGTGTCAGTGCCAATCTATAATAGAGTCGGCCCATAAAACTAAGCCCCAAGAATATCTTTCATAAGAAAATATCACTACACAAAACACCATACTATTACTCTGTGATACTATCATAGACCCACACATACACACAAAACTAATCTACTGTAATATTGGCACGTACACTTCGAGCCAAAATTACTGCCCCTATCGATTCCGCAATAAGCCTACGCTACGGTTCGACTGTGCAAACAGCGATCCCTGTTTGTTTGCTGACACAAGCCGCTCTGTAATGAATCTGATTAAGTAGCCTCGCCTCGGAAATTGACTGACAACACAGATAAATTAAGTTGGGTAAGCGAATTGACGTAATTTCACAATGGTTGTGCGTAGTGGGACTGTTTGATTGGTAGTATCAAGTGATTATATCCTGTATCTGATTCGGGTTTCAAAATTTATTTGCAGTCGCTTTTAATGCTGGCTGGCTATCATGTTGCCGTTGCCTCGATAAAAAGTAAAACCATTATTTTACTACAGCATTCAATAAGTAGTTACTTTTTTGGTTAATAAGTAGGTAATTCGTAGCACAAGCCAGCCTTTGCCTTAAAATATTTATCAAACATGCAGTATTTGGCACATTAAATACTTGTATGAAGACTAACTTCATCGTAAATATTTGGGAATTCAGTGCTAGGACTATTAATCAATCCCAAGATATAAAATTCTTCTGTTACTGACTGACTGAGTGACTGACAGATGAAACACACAGCCGAAACTACTGGTCGTAGAAAGCTGAAATTTGGCATGTAGGTTCCAGGATTTGCCGAAATTCTTACGGGAATGGGATATGCGCGTACGAGGTCACGGGCAAAAGCTATTAAGCTATATTGCACGACAGTGGCACGAGTCTTTCACTGTGAAGTTCCGGGGTTTGGCTATGCAGTTCTAATTTCCTGACGAATAATTGTTATTGGAAGTGTAAGTGCTAGACTAAAATTCGTATGAAACCTTTTAAAAATTTACCAACAACCTTTCACTTCCAAACTATCACACTCTGAACACAGAGGATCCGGACAATTTATGGCATTCGGTGCGGATAATCAAACCCGGTCGCCGGCGGGGCGAGCAAACACATAAAATCGAACGCCAAATTAGACCAATAACGTGGCCGACAGTGTAATGATCCATTCCGCGCGAACTAATAAAAGTACTATTATTTTATTAATAGAGGATCACTGAACACGCTACTAAAATGTAGCTTTATTGTGTTCTGTTAAAATTTTAGCACGACATGCGGATTTTTTCTCTCTGTAGCTTTCAAGGAATTTCACAAGCGTAGGGTGGTAACCGTGCGTCTATTTTGTCTCGGCAATGACAAAGGTTGTACACGTGCATCAATTCTAACTATCGAACTGCTCTCTATATAAGCATACTTGTGATGGAGGTGGTAGCTATCACCAGAAAATGCTCCTGGCAGAGCTCTACATCGATGTCGATGCGGTGAAGCAGCCGACCGCCTCAGATACCATGGCCTATTCTGCAGTAGGAACGCTTGACGGTAAGACGGTATTAGTGACATTATCCGTCGGGCGCTTGTCACCACCAGGTCGCCAGCTGTTTCAGAACCAAGCCAGTCCAAGGCTTGGCAGTGCACGTCGTCGGCTAAATTATGCCATATTTTGGTTGCCATTGGTTCTCTCTGGTCGGCCCTTCATGTCAATGGTAAGAGATCGTGGTGTTGGTGGGATGTAAGTCTGGAATGAACAAATTATATCCATCGGCTTCTCCAGTAGCAATATTGCCATTGGTTATTTCAAGTTTATTATTGTGTTTCAGGACTCACTCGTTAATATTTATGGTATATTAATATTATTTTTTCTTGCATTTACATTGTGTGCCAAACAAACTGAGCAATTCCCTCTATATTATTTATATTAAGCTCCAACTGCCCCATTGATTGGCAAAGGCTTCTTTCTATTCCTTTCACCGTTTCTCGTTCTAGGCCACTTCTTGCCAATTGCAAAGGAAGACATCCAAGTCATCCCGCCATCAACTTAGTGGTTTGCTGCGGCCTCGTCTCGCGATTTTGGGGCATCAATTTTCGCAATTTCAGGCACTGTCCAATCCAGTACCATTTAAGCTGAGCAGCCTTCTGAGCCTCGTCAACGATCTGTGTTCTGGAGCGCAGTGTAGTGTATCTATCTTAATCCGTTAATTAAACGCCAAGTATATTGTGCTCGATAGCACGTTGGCAAACCTTGAGTTTGGACTTTTGGATGTTAGTTAAAAACCAAGTTGGTTCACCATACGTTAAAATGAGGAGAATACAAAAGGCCATTCATTTCTGCTTGAGTGATATAGGCAAAGTGCCTTCGAACAGTCCTTTCATGCTCTTCCAGGCAATGTCTGTAACGAGACTTCTTGGCCCAAGTACCTATAGATATTCTTGGATATAATTTTATATTTTCTTAGCCTACTTGTATATTCCTGTTAGAACTGTTCATGCTCACGATGTTGGTCTTCGAAATCTTAAGTCCGACCTCAAGACTTGCATCCCTAAGGTCTTGCAACATTTGCTTCAGTTCAGTGGCTGACGCAGAAAAGAGGACATTGTCATCAGCGAAATATAGATTGGGCAATCTTGGTTCGCAAATGACAATACCTTTCTCTTCCCATTTGGCTGCAAGCGGTTTAAAGATTTCTTCCAGGGTACTGTTAGACTCTCTTAAGAATTTCATCCCAGGACATAACCTCTCTCATTCTATGGAGTGTTAACGTTTTGTAATAGTTGAATATTGGTCAGTTCTTGTTTTGTCAGCGCATCGAATATTGTCGTATGTGTGATGCTATCAAAAGCTTTTGAGTAGTCGACAAATGATAGTGGGGCCTTATAGGTATTCGTGGAATTTATCGATTACTTTACTGACGGTGTGTAAGTGATTGGTGGTTGAAAGTCCTCGACAGAAGCCTGCTTGTTCTGGGGGCTGTATCTGATCTAGTTTGCTAACTATACGTTTTTCAATAATTTTGATAAGTGTTTTATAGGTATTTTTGAGAGATAAGGTATACTTATTGTTGTCGGCCTTATCTCCTTTTTTTATGCAGTAGAATTATATTGGAATGGCAATAAAATGGTGGAAAGCTACCGGTACTACAAATAATGTCATTGATCAGCCTTGTAAGGTAGAGGAGTAATATTTTAACCTTTTTTAAGGGCTTCAGTGAAACACTATCTTCACCACAAGAATGGTTATATTTTAGTTTATTCAGTGCATCACGAATCTCCACTTCGAAAATTGGTGGTATACTTTCGGGGTTATATCAGAATATAGGGTAATATACAACATGTAATAGAATAAATGCAATACCTGAAAAGTAGATATTGCACTCATCATTATGAAGAACTTTTTGGACTTACACTGGTTAACATAAGTTTTTTATTGTAATCTCTTATGTATTTTCTTATGCAGCGCTTAACTTCTTTATCTTTCAACCTATACGTATACCTACTCTAAATCTCTGTTTATTTTATTTAGGCCTTATTATCATTAATGAGTTTGGCTTTGACAGTGATTCACAGTGCAGTGTTATCTCTTGCAATAATTTCTGGATATTATATGACAATGTGTCTAGGTAGGTGAGTTCGGATATAAAAGTCCCCATAAACAGAATTATTAGATATTATTTTTCTGAACGTTTAAAACGAACACTTTGTGTAGCGCCATCTGTTGAATCTAAAATTGACGTATCAAACCAATCGTTATCAACCTTCGAAGCAAGTGCGCATGTTAATAAACAGGTGGCGCTGTTAGATAGTTTACATAGTATTCCCGCACCGGCTTCGCACGGGTAATATTAACTGATGTGCGCCCAAAAATCGCTTTTTGGACACTTGGCAAAATTGCATTAAAATCCGTGGCGTAGTTTAAAAGATCAAAGCGTACAAAGGCACAGACGGGGATAAGCGACTTTACTCTCTATGTAGAGATTTGAAGTAGACAAATATTAAAATATTTCAAAAGTATAAAGCAAGTTCATTATTTATACGATGAATCACCATGAAATAACAGTTTTAATGAAAAATAAGAATGTACTTGAATTTCTACAGTGAGCGCCATCTTTAGTGATTTTATAAAACTTCGTGGGACGCCATCTAATGTCGTACGTGTTAACTTGAAAGTACGAATCGATAACGGATCAGAATTAGGTTCACTGTTGTCTATTTAGATGGCGCTGCACAATGATCTTAGAACATTTAAATACAGATACTGAGATTTGTTAGTTGATTGAGAGGTCTTAAAAGGGAAATTAGCTCAAGCTAAAAGATTACCAAATAAGTCGATATTTACTTAGAAGAGTTATAATTTTTATTTTTCCCGTTCGCTTTCGCCCAGTCTGCTTCTGTTATTTAAATGGAAGTATACTCTCTAAAAGTAAGGTAGTGTGTAAATGTAGAGTAATATGATTACTTATGTTCTAATTAGGTACGTGGGCAGTACCTAAGCATCTAGACCTAAATAAATATACTTATTACTAAACTTTTGTGATGAATTACCTTGTGTGATGTCAGACCTACCTGAAAAGCCGTAACCTTGACCATTCCTGTGTAGTTCAGTGAAGGAGATTTTTTTTTTTAATGGATAGGAAATTATCAAATCACTCATTCCGCTCTGGACGGAGCGGAAGGGAGTGACAGGCTCCTACTCACTAAAAACCACCCGTGTTCCTCTAGAAGCCCTTGTATTGGTGCTCCAGGACCGCGGTAACTCTTTCAAACAAATTCTGCAACCCTGACAGGCTCTGGGCCTAGCGGGCCCTGTCTGTATGCTGACATCTCTGTGAGGCGCGGGTGGAACGCAATGCTCACCGTCCGCAGGCCCGTGCTTACTGAAAGTTACCCTACACTATTATGAATGCTTTGAAGTAACTGCAATGAGAATACTCGTCTACTGTTAACTTATCACCTAGGGAATCGACGAGATCAATATCTACGTAGGTACAGTCTGCTAATCCAAATAAATTATCGATATAATATTACCAACCTATAAGAAATCGTGTGCGTCTCGACCCAATGGATTTCGGTGGCCTTCAACAGGTCAACGGTCCACCTTGTGGGAGCTCTTCAAAAGTTGCGTCTTCCGACCGATATGGCGACACTTGAGCTTTGCGACTTGGGCGTTGAGCTTATGCCCAACAGTTTACGTCTCCCGGTTAAAATTATGATGATGATGGTAAGAAAATCCGTAAAATATACAAAACTGTGTGGGAAAGCCATGGTTCTGGGGTCACGTGGCCGTATATAAAATGTTGGAAGCTCTTTGGGACACCTTTCATCTAGGTTGCAGTGTTAGTAGTGAAGAATACCAACTGATTCATCATGCTTGGGTCCCTCAAAATTTAAATTTGCCTACAAATTTAAATAAAGCACGCGGTTTCCCTATAGAGATTGAATAAAAAAACATAGATACGTATATTTCAAAGTAAAAGATGGCTGGCGGCTACCAAAACTCATTCACCGGTACAAAATTGTGTTAAACCACCCCTCGGGAACTACGCTTTGGAGATAAAACAATCTGTGCTGAACATTGAGAACGAAAATGACGTAAAACACCAATAGAATCACAGGATCTTTTACTGTATGGTCGCTTGCAAGAGTTGAATTTCGAGTGAACTGACAATCTGGTCTTTGGTAGAAGCTCATATTTTGTCCAGAGTTGATTTGCAACTTTTTGCCAAGTTAAATAAGGTATAAAGTTGTACAAAGGTTGTAGCAGCCTAAAAGCTAGGTAGTTATCAACGGTTACCTTTGAAGTGGCGCTTCTGCATGCAAATTTTTAGGGGTTGGCCCGTTTGGGAGGAATTGTCAATTTGTTTTGAAAAAGTTGCTAAAGAGCAAAGTTGAATCGATTTACTTGGTCAAATAGGAGGTGGAAGTATTTTTGATAAATATGTATCATGGATACATCTTATTGCCTAACTAAATGCCTAAGCTTCTCACTTAGCTAAATTCTAGATACATCTAATATAACGCTGGGTTTGAAAGGACTTTGGAAGAATAACACGTATCGTTGCTTAGGAGTTTGCAAAGTGGGGTCTTGTGTCTCAAAAAGAGGCAAAATTCCGAATCCTTGAAGATCCACCAGCCTTCCCAACTTGCTGTTAACGAAGAGACTGACGCTGGGAATGATGCTTCATTAAAAAATGAAAAGATAAAGTTTAATCATGTACCTACCTAAGTATGTATTCTCAATATATTATAAAAGTAATTAATAATGAAAATACCTATGCTATGCAACAAAAAATCACATCTAGAAACGAGGTAAGCAGAAAATACAGTAACCTGCTACGAACATTACAAACTTAAACAAAACAGCTCTTCAAAAAAAAAAACAAAACAAAATTAACATCAAGCGCTATCCCTATATCCACTAATTATCAAAGTGTCACTCTGTCGGTACGCATAACACGACGGGTGGCTATCGCATCGATTACTGATAACCCCGCATCTGTTTAAGCCCCATGACGTCACCGATCTGATTTTTTGGTATAAATGCAATTTAATACTTTGTAATAGGCGCTCTATCAAACGGTTATCAAGGCCCTGTTTGAATAAAGTGAGTGGATTTTAAACACTGATAGCCGGGTATCTGGATGGTTTGAAAGCCAATTTACTTACTCACTTCGGCCTGGGATAGAGTTTAAAAGGTAATTTTATTCGATTTGAAGACATTTGAACGTAATCTATGTAAGCAAGGTTATTTATTATTTCCTTGCAGAAAAGTCGTTAGCTAGACAACGATTACTCGTTTCATTTTAGGTAAAAATTAAGTAGTCTACAATTTAAATTTAAATCTTATTGCTTGCAAATTTTCAAACGAATAGTGTGCTGCTAAAACAATATTAAAATCTACATGAATAATTGAATACACTTAAAAACTTACAGAGTTATAAACACTGTTCTAAACATTTATCCGTTTCTCCTGATTCTGCAGTTGCGCAAAAGCTGACAAAGTTGTATCATCCGAAGCTTCTTCAACAATCCATCACATTCCGAAAATATCAATCATTCTTTAAGATTCACAACAGCATGTTTACCAAACCCAATTTCTCAGTGATCTCTTGTACACTTTCAGACATTATCAAGTAGAAAATAAACAAGATATGAAGACACCCGATTGACAGCTTATTGGTGAAGGATTAGAAGTATTTCACTACTATCTCTCTGAGCGGTGAATGTATCTCTATCTGTGTAAATAAAGAAGAAAAAATTTCCCACACTACTTTTGATAGTAATCTGTTTCTTGATGTTATTGATGTTATCGGGTACAGCTATATGTGGAGAAAGATTTTGGGATGATAGATGAAAATAAGACAGTAGGTAGAGAAGATATAAAGTTATGGTTAGTAGGTAGGTACCGTGAAATATTATGAAATGTGACATATATTTCATATGCTGAACTGATTCAATATCTTGTGTATCACATAGAAAAAGAGTGTGTTGGTTTAATTGATCCATACAATATTTGCATTGACCACAACGATCTTAAATATCGAGTTGAATTTAGACACCAGTAGCAAAATACCAAAATAGACCATGGCATTAACCCGAAAGCTTGCAAGCATAGAACACCGAGAACTTTTGATGATGATGATAATGTTACTGAAATTATAGTGGAAATTAATGAAATGGTATAAGGAAAACGGTAACAAAACACTGTGGTAGTCAGTAAGTCTACCTATGACAGGTGGTATTTATCATACGATGAGTACTGAGAACTGAATCATTTCCCAGTAGGAAGTAGCTCCTTCCTTTGTACTTGGCAAACCAACTCCTTAAAATGCAAGTACACTCATACTGATGATGTAATTCGTTGTTATTCCAAATTTTGCTAAGATAGAGTAAATGGAAAAGGGTCTGACTAAAAGATAATCAATTTTAAGAAATAAGAAAAACAATAAGGTCATCGCTGGTATTGATGAAATCGTCACTGAAAATAATCGCGGTGAGGTAATACCAGATATCGATAAAGGTACCGTCATAATATAAAACAATAATGATTAGAATAATTAGGTAGCCATGTCTAAGAAAAGCGTAAGATAACAAATTAATATCGATAAATAATGTAATGTAAGTCACGCATGTGCTACTAGCCGGTGCAAAAAAAATGAGAGAGGTTGCAGTTAAAATTAAAATATTATCTTCCAGCTGCATTTAGATGTACTGGAAGCCAATAGACAGCCAGCAGGTGGAGTTTTCAATCTCGAAGTAAGAATGAAAGATCCTTGGAGAGATTATGAATGTTTTCTTCATAATTGCAGTAGCCTTCACTAGAGTTTTCCTATTGTTTAGTATCATTAACCAACAAGCAGTAACTCTATTTTCTGCCAGTTACAAGAACATACTTTAATAATCGAACATACTGTAATCTATCATCCAAATGCAATTTCACATTTCAAGTTCCACCTCTGTAAAATTTGTTACTCACTTCACAGGATAATAGCATAGAGGAAGAGAATACAGAAAACGAATTCTCACAGACGATAACCAAATCTGTCGTCTTTTTGTCGCCACTGCAGGGTCAAGCCACTTGACTGATAGTATTCTATGAGAGGTTCCCAAGAATTGAATGTCATCGGTAGCATGTTGAACGTTTACATGTTAATGTATTTTAAATATTGTGCAAGTTATGCTAATTCTTTGTGTGATATTGGATAAGACCTTAGCTGATAGGGTTGGCAAATTTTCTAGTATGACTAGTAGAAGTACTTACACATGTAGTTCTTTTTAAGTTTTTGCATGTGCAATTGTGCATATCTCGTTTATTGATTGAGTCGTACAATAATAATAACAAGGAAAATGTTAACATACCTGTTAGGCAAATCAAATTATAAAATATTTTAAGCTCTCTCAAGCACTGATCATCATTTATCTTCAGGGCGAGATCTTTATTATTTATTTATTGAACTATATACCTAAAATAAACGACTTATTCTAATAATATAAGCAATATGATAAAATCTAAGTACACAATATTATGCGTTAATATATAAAGCATACAAAACAAAATTATAACTAAAATTAGAGAAATAACAGAGTTTTTATAAAACTAAAGATTTTTGTGTATCTTCATGCAGTAGCACCCGACATCAAGAATCTCGCAGTAGTACATTTGCATGTTGAATCATCTAATTCTACAAAAACAGCTCTGCTATCTTCAGGCTCCTGAATTACCGTACGCGAGTTCCGCGACGAACCATCGAACATAGCCCTACTGATTCACACGTCGGCTTATCAGTAAAATTATATCATTATCATCTCAAATATTTATCTAGTAATATCAACTCCTAGTTATTTTTCTTACGCGTGGGAATTAACCGAATTACCAGATACCTGTCGTTTAATCTACGTTTTTTTATGGCTACTATTACTTGTGGGAAATTCGCAGTGGGATTTTTTAGGAATCGTCATCGGATGGTGTAAAGATTATATTAATTCCTGGATCAAAATATGAAAGTATTTTTGTTATGAACGCGAACGAACAAGATATACTAGTAGGTACCAATGGCGTCGTTCTAATATAAGGAGGATGACTGAATCTAGATTTGCTTATAGACATGATTGAACCCACTTATTCCTACTTAAAAACGAACAAATTCACAATTTAATAAATTCAATCTTTAACACCGGCTTCTTCTTTGATACTAAGACTCCTGATTGTGACTATCAAGATAACTAAAAAGCAGCATTATTTTTTGTAATAGGCAGGCATCTAGGTGTACCTGGCCTAGGCCAAGAAGTTGGATGGCAGGGAAGAATTAAAAGAATTACACCAAGCGCAAGTAACATGTCACAAGGGTTGAGAGATGACGATGATCAAGGTAGGCGCCTGATAAACTTGCAATAAAGATCATTGACCTTTCCCTAACATCCCTTCGTAGATACCCGAACAATAAATTATGGAAGTCGATTCAGGACAGCTTTATGTCTTTATTTTTGATATCTAGTATATAAAATATATAGTCAATAAATGTATGTGGGTCAATGACCGTTATTGCACATTCATTTGGTGTCTTCCATATAATGAGACACCAAGGCCAAGAAAAATATTCTTTATTTTTAATGACACTACTCTGTTTTTGGCAAAAAATAAGGTTTTAGTACACATGAAAGTCTGGCCACGGATGACATGGGACTTTAACATACCTGGTGAAATATGGATGTAGTATTGGTCCACAACTGTCTGACCATCATTTTATGATATTTGTAGATTTTTATTTCTTAACCGTTTCCTCCATACCCTGCCAAGGTTAAGAAGCCAGATAGTAATAAAGTTTATAGCAATACTGTGTAACTACGAAAATCCGCCTTTTTATGATCGTTGACTTCTGTAATATTTGATATTGAGATGGTAGTCAAATATAGTACCTACTGACTAACTGATAACGACACCTACATACATGGAAATCACGAGGTAAATCCGGTAGCGAAGTCATCTTATCATAGGACTTTGGTAGGTATTACAGGGCTTATAAAGGTTTCGCTAGTCATTTATTTTAGTTTCAACGCTTCGATAGTGAAGGACGAAATGTTTTTGGATTTGGAATACAGCTCAAGTTCCTAGCATACTGGGAAAGAAGGATTACTGATTTACAGAGTGCCAATTCTACTAATTTCGCAAGCAACGTTCGTATTCGTGTCTCAGTCGCAATCTGTCAAAATTTTATGAAAAAAAAGGGGTCTTTTCACAGTATGTTGCTTAGAAATTAGTAGAATTGGCCTGGTTTATTTCTGGATATCACTGTTACAGCTAAGATATTTCTAACGATTCTGAGAGCACTTTTAATTAAGTGTAGCCTTTAAAATACAGGGCATTCTTGTGTGGCATCCTCCATCCATCCATCTTCTTCCTGATATTAGGCCGTCTCCAGTCAGTATGGATTTAAGCGACAGTTCCGGAATTTGCAGTGTCTGTGTATTCTGTGATACCAGACAATCATCATCTGTCTAGCCTTTTTACAACTATATTGGGGCTTCGAGTTTAACCGAATTCAGCTACCTAATCAGTATTCAGTATTTTACGTGGAGCGGCTGCCTACCAGACCTCAACAACCCATTAACTGGGTAACACGGTACTTCTTGGCAAGACGAGTCGGTTTTACAGAAAATGTAAAATCAATTAATGGCATCAAATAACAAATAGTTTTTTTCTTTAGGAAAATATATGGTTTTATCCTTTGAAATGAAAACTGGACCTGCTCGTAGTATAACGTCCGGCCCGGCTAACGTTACGTTCGTTTGAAGCTAGAATCGGCTTGTAAATAATTGTGGGCATGAACTTAGACTTCTTGTGTCATCTTATTCCTTTGTTGTAATATTCTCTATGCTTCAATCGGATAAGATAGCATCAAAACTGCCTCAACGTCGAAACATCTGAATAGCCGCACTTTTATTTCGCTGTATTTTTGAAATAAATACTTGACGTGCAAATAACAGGCGACTCCTACTTAAGATGAAGCGCTGACGTAGCAAGATTCTCAGCTTCTTGTCATGTTTTTTTTTCTTGTCAATATTTAAGAATTTTAACAGTAATAAAATAACATTTACGTTCAATGTCACCGGCAGACTTATACAACACAATTGTTTTACAGCTTTGTCGTCTGTTATCCACGAGTAAGAAAATAGGTTATGAGACCAAGTCAAAAAGATCTACACGAATATAGTCCTTAACTAAGTATCAAAGAGGCTATAATTGAGTAAACATCACAATACAATAGAGTGTCTTGTATTGTCGCCTGTATACTATGGCGCGCTCCATCCACGCGCCGGGGCTGTAAAACAATTTTCAAAAAATAATGGATGAATACATATCATTTATTATGACACAAAAATATGAGAATTCTTTACGAACGTTTTCGGAAGGTCCGAGAAGGCATAGTCCTTCTTGTTTAATTTTTTTTATAGTTCACTATTTTTGAAATTGTCTCCCAAGTTTTTATTAGATGCTGTTTTTATGCGAGTCAGTAGAGTGCCTACCTACTACTTATTCATAAAATTTTACTGCTGGCGTGCAACTAAAAATCGTTTAAGATTCGCAGGTAGGTTGTACTGGGTTGAACCTATTTTTAAATTAGGTATGAAATTAAAACAGTAATTAAATAAAATGGAACATAGTTAATATATTCACCTATTTATTAAATTAAATTTCACTGGCAAAATCAACTTGTACTTTTTTTCGCCGAGAAACTCGAAGATTCTTATAAATGATGAAGGGAAGGAAACTGAAATTAACTAAAGGACATAAGTACTAAGTTTATTTTTAACACAAAAATCAACTTAATTTTTGTAAAAAATTACAATATTGTCAATATTGACACACTAAGCATAGCATACCTACTTATTATTTCCTAAAAAACGAAAAAAATTAACTATACAATTCATTGGACGCTTTTGTATGTGGTTTCTCCACACCCAATAAAATGTTAAATGCGATTATTGACAACACAAAATAGAACACAAAGATTTGCAAGATGGAAAAAAATGCAAAACGTTTTATTGTAAGATGCTGGTGTACGATTCCTGGTAACTTTCGTTTTTACATTTTTTCTGAACAAAAGACACGTGGCACGTAGTTTTAATCTTTTGGGCCAAATTGATGATGTTTTTGAAGACAAGAAAACACAAATTTAAACAATCTCGGAAATAGATCAAACACATAATTTAATTCATTACGAGTGTAGATTACATACTTAGACAAGAATACACTTTTTGTACTGCACACCATTACAAATTAATCAAAAGATAAAAATCAAAGATTCGTATATTTACATGCCTTCTATGCCATATCCAGTTCGATGGTAACGGCACGGCATCGCCATCTTCAATTTCTTGTAATTTCAGCATATATGATGGACCTATAAGCTTTGTGAAACCCACGGGTATTTGCTTCGAAAAGTTTGTTTAATAGCATTACTAAAATCAATCCTTCCGATAATATGCAGCCGGTTTATCCTGTAAGCATCTCATCGTGAAAACTCAGGTGGAGTGAACTGTCCTTCCACATGGGTACATATTTGAAGGTCAAAAATTAAAATACCTACCTGTAAAATTTCAATGTTCTAAACATCGAAAATTTTAAAACCGAAATATCGAAAATTGTTATTCTTAAGCTTAAAATGCCGAGTTGTAAATATATCGAATGATTAAAAATGTTGAGTCATTATACCTAAGTTCAAAATGTGAACATTTAATACACTTCAGTTCATTCAAAATTCAAAAGTCATTTATTCAAATTAGGCTAAGTGCCAGCACTTTTTGAACGTCAAAGTTCTACATAAAGACAGTCCCCCAAAACGCCCGCCCGTCACCACTTCGTAGTGTTGTAGCTGGGAAGAAGAAGTGGCGCAACAAACTCCCCAGCCCATTATATTAACGTTAAAAATACCTACTAGTTAAAATATTATCGAACTAATTTTGATCATGCAGCCGCCTAGCTCCTCCGCGCCTACGCGGGCTTAAATTACACTCTAGGGGTAGGGGAGACAGGACTACGTGGAGTCGATTTTGTAGCGATTTTGAAGGGAGTTCTATTACATGACTGGTACATAATAAATAAATATCGATATTTAGGACATTCGATACTCTGTGATATTTAAGTCTTTCGATGTCACTTTTGTAGATAATTAGATTTTAGACTATTGGACGTAGGTTATCTAACAATTCGACTATTATGAACATACTTTATTTTAATTTTCGGTTTTATATTTTAGATGTTTTGAACATTCAAATTTTACCCGAAGGTATTTTTTAACGTTCGTTTCGACGTTCAAATTTATTTATTAATCCCTAGATACATTTTTAATAAGTACATCAATGCCTTGATATATTTGATGAATCGACAGCTTACTTCTTGTTCACTCTTCTTTTATTGACCAGATTAGATTTTACAGAATAGAACTAAATACAGTTTTCGATGGTTGAGTAGATAACGATTGAAATAACTGTCAATTCTCATCCCTATTTAATCACAGCGCACACAGTATCAGCAGGGTGCACCATACCATGACATTACCCGTATTAAGCACGAAATCAGTGTTGACGCACAGACAGACGGACAAACCATTAACGAACACATTAACACAAATAATACAAACAATGGCTAAACAATAGTTCACCCATGTTCTTCCATTATTTACTATAGAAAAACCATTAAAAATTATTGACGTTTAGGAGCAAGACTTTTTTGGTGCAGCCTACTCAGAATTTGGCGATTCTTTCGTATGGATCGTTAATGAGAATTAGTGAAGTTATTGTTATCTGTTTTATAGTTTAAAGGTAAAATAGTATATTTTGTGTAGCTATGTTAAATCACGTAGTCTTTTAAAAGTTTTTGCGCAATCTTATTTTGAATTGTAACTTTTGAAAAAGCGTGACGCAATCTCTCAGGTGTTAAATTCAGTGCCTACTTTTAAAATGTGTTTGGTTTCAATCGTAGTTTCAGGTTACTATGTCACAAAGGTAATCTGTTCAATGTTGATTTATGAAGTAATGAGCCAACACTATTATTTCGTTTATTCATTTTTCAATAGGACATTTTGATTGGGTAAAATTTAAATATTTCTGAAAAAGTATAAAAAAAATTATATACTTACAATTTTGATATCAAAAATAGTAGCCCTACCGGCGGCGGTCAGGGCTCCAGATTGAGGAACTCCCGATATAATACGAACCGTCTCCAGAATTACTGATTTCTGAATCAAGCCTTGGATCCAGCTGCCTGCTGCCATTAATAGTTAAAAATAGGAAGCAAAAATTTCTTCCCAGGGTCGATACCAACTACAAACACATATTTTCAACCAGCATGTTCAAGGTGTACAAACTGTGACATTAGGAAATAAAATGCAATAAACCAAATGATTTATTATTTGAAAATTCGTCCTACCGTTTTTACAGCCGCCACCCTTTCAGTGTTTATCGTAAACATAATCGATTTGAGGACCTTCGATTTTATTTCCAACGAGTTGTTCCCAAAAGTTTTTATTTCAGGAGCCGAAAAACTTTATAGCTAGGATTTGCTTAAACACGTTTTGTTACTACCTTTTGATTGGTGGGAACACTAATTGTGTTTTAGAAATATTCGATTTTGAACCTTAATTGAATGAATTAAAGGCTTTTACAAACGCACAAAATTCCGAATCGAAATTAATTTGGCTTCACAGTATTTTTTCAGCTTCTGACAATAATTTTGAACTCTATCGCAACAGAAAAAGGTATACGTTCCAATTTCACAGATGCAAAATTATCCATGTCAAAATAGTGCAGGGTGTTCACATGATTGACGTTTTACGAGTCGAAAAACTAAAATTTATAGTTGTAACAATTCGCGGAACGGTTTCCGTCATAAAACCCTTTAATGTAGGTGTTTTTATTGCACTTTGACTACGTTAATTTTGTACCCAATTCAAGTGACAGATGACAAACTCTGCTTTTGTAGCATCATACATAGTTGGAACATTGTCAGGAGGTTGTTGTAAATCTTTTAAGGTGATCCGCTTGAGTTAGATATGCTTTGCAACATTTGTTATTTTTATATTTGGTTTTTTGATGGTATGGACTTGGTCAACGATGAGGAATGCTTGATACTGAATCATTGAGGCCAATACTTGACCTCTACATACATTGAAGACATTATTGTGGATCATATTGAACTAATATACTTATTTGCCATGTGTTTAGAATGGGTACCAAAATGTCTGTGCTAATTTTATCTAAAGCTCTTCAAGGATGTTTTTTGCTAACATTCCTACGCGTGAATTTTACAACCGACTTTCTCAAAAAGATAAAAATGTTTCAAAAATAGCAAAGATCTATAGCAAAAACATGTCACATAATTAGTCTTTCCCAAACTTGGCAATACTTATCGCAATACTCGAAAATAGTTAACACTCCCCCTGAGTGTTAAAATACTTCAATATGGACAAAAAGTAATCTTCCCTGAAACGTTTTCACTCCTTTATCGTAGCGTTACGCAAGAGGGTAACAGAATGAAGTGGGTGCAATGTTAGATAGTTGAGCAAAAACAGCACTTATGTTTAAAGGGGATGAAAGCGCTGAAAGCGAACTAAACCAAGCTTCATTTTTTTAAGCTTAGATTTTTGCTTCTTTCGATGATTTATTTCAATAATTGTAACAAATAGTATTTTGTAATTATGAAGTATATTCAAAATATTTACCTTTCCAATATAAACAAGAAAGCATATCAATCCAAACCAGCCTTTCAAGTTCTATAAGCAGCATTATATGCGTCGATATTGGTCTTTGATCAAAAACTTTCGCAATAAAATGTGCAACCAGTTCAAGAGAATTGAAATAAATCTTTGCACTTCAACACAGTGGACTTAGTTATAGATTGTTAATGTTCAATTGTTTTACCATGGTGAGGATCTAGAGGAGTAACAGAAACTGTCAACGTCGTGCAGCGCAAAATCCGCTGTAATATACAAACCTAAGGGTTTTTAACACGGCACAGTGAGAGAATTTTATCTAGCATCGTAAGTGAGGTCCTGATAACTTAATGGGGAGACGTTAACATGTGTTAGATTTTCAAGTAGTGATCATTATGTGCTACTCAAGTGGTTGTTTTGAAACCATCGTTCAGGCTTAAGGGTTGGGAATGAAACTTGATGTTTTGTTAACTTTGAAGTGTCTTGGTAAATTTTTGGTTATCTTTTTATTTGTGGTGAGAAGACTATTCTTCTTATGCGACTGAAGATTGTAGGCATAGCTGTTTTCTAGAGTTTTTGTGATAAAATTTGCTGAGGTACCTATCAAGAAATTCCTTAACAAGTCAACAAGGAAGCCACTATGTTACTAGAATTGTCAGCATCACTTACTACAAAATATTTACGATGATAAACATAATGCATGCTAATTGGGTGTTGAACATGATTTATAGTTACAAATATGTGTATATAATTATATACTATTCGTATATATCGTGAATAAGAGGGTGTTAATAGTTCATTTTGGTTACATAGGGTGCATTATTATGCATTTCAATATGGTTAGGGGGCGTAATAGTAGGCTTTCTGTACGTATCTGCATTCTTGGTATTTATTATTATAATTTTAGTTGTAAAAATCTTATAATTTTAAGATGTTCTAAAATTTGCTCATGTTTAAATATTTCGGCTTATATCTCTACCCAAAGCGGCTTCAAACAATGCATATATAATTAAAATGATATATTTATTTAACAATTTATATACCTACACACATTAAATAAGATGGAAACAGAAAATAGGTATAAAGGTGATGCTTATTTCTAAAGAAATCTCTTCCAGCATACCGGCGAAAGGAGAGCCGAGTTTAAAGAGATGTAGACATCGTGTGATCATGATCGTAGTTTATATATTTTAAATCGCAAGCTTTGTTTTCAATTCCGAGGAAAATGTTGTTTGTTACACATTCAATCGTATTTTTAATTCTTTCTACATAAGGTCATTGTAAATAAATTATTTATTTTAATTGTATTGTTTGATAAGTTAAATAAAATATATCATAAATTATATTATTTATTAAAACGAGACGAGCAGTTATATCAATCATACACACCATGCAACCCGTAGATTATAAGCCCCTATAGCAATTACGTCACATGATTACAGATAGTAATCGTCACAGCCAGGGCGGGAGCTGCTGATAAGCAGCCAGATGCCATCCATCCGCCCACCGATTGAGTTACAGTTGCTGTGAACTGACTCACTATGCGTATCTCGGCACTCCGTGATTGTATCTATATTGAAAGTACTTTTTGATGATGTTGCTCGAACTAATGCAATAGATTGAATAGTCTAAAAAATATTGCATTGTTTTAGTATTTACTATTGTTAATTTAGCGGTCGCGGTCGCGGGTAGCCGATGGATGCCAGACGCACAGGACCCACAGATTGTGGCGACACTTGGGGGAGGCCTATGTCCAGCAGTGGACGTCGTTCGGCTGATATGATGATGATGAAGATGATGATTGTTAATTTATATTTTCGATACTACATCTTCTTTTTCATCTCCATCTTTACTGCACAAAGTGTTAAATCGGCCGGTCTCAATTCTGTAAACATCTCACTATGAAAACGCAGTTGGAGTGAGCTTGAACTTTTTGAAAATTCGTCTTTTGTCACAGTTCACTTCACCTTTGTTTTGCACAGTGAGATTTTACAGAATCGCACCAATGAGTTAAGATCTCCAACAGCAAACTTGAGCAACACTTTTTTTTTTGTCTCCGCAACTAATTTTCTCTCACTTAAAGTCTATGGGTTTATATAAAGTCTCCCGGCTGTCGTGTCGCTACATGCGCGCACTTTCCGTTTACGTTTACCCACAACCCCTATGGGTTATGGATAAACGTACAAACATCAAGTCTTGATGTGAGAGAAAAATAAGTTACTAAGACAAAAGTTGCTCGTGCACGCTATCTCTTAGAAAGTTTTCAAACGAGAAAAGAAAACAATTGCAAATTACAATTCATAATATCTTCTTCACATAAGTGTGTCTTGCTATTGGCGTTGTAAATGGTTAGCCAGCTTAAACGGCGTAAACGGTATCAAGGACGGGCCATGCAGACCAACGCTTAGTAGGTATCGTCATGTTAGTTTAGAACAGACGCATCGTAAATATTTTTTTATGAATCAATCCACGAAATTTCATAATTAAATAATGTCATTTGAGTATCAAGTACGTAATTATCAATGAGTTGCTCTTCGTAGAACTTTCAAAGCTATACAGTAATTATTTTCATATGTTAGCAATAATAGCATGACACATTTTAATATGACAGCTATTAGTTAGAGAGCAAATTACTAATCAATGAATAATCAGTACCTAATATTTTAATTGAGGTTTTCCTGGTGTGACATAATCATATAATTTAGAATTATATCATACGTAGGAATTACAATTGTTAGATACTAAAACATTGAAAGAGAGAGTATCAAATAAAATTTCAAAAACTATTTAAAAATTCTACAAAAGTAGAATTTTTAGACTACCTAATAGGTAGGTACAATATCTTTACTTTTAAAGATATTGTACCTACCTATTAGGTAGACATCTAAACTTTGTGATATCTAAATGCATACAATTTGAGAACTTAAAAAGAAGAAATACTCTAAATACACGAAAGCATTTCTGAAGAAGTGAAGACTATAAGTCACGGAGACTTAGAAAAAACCATAACCCAAAATTTAATTTTTTGCTCCTCACTGATTTCACGTCCTATTTAAACCCTAGGATTACCCATCAAACACACCGTTTCGGTGAATTTCTCCGCGAAATCAAAACTCCCAAATGACTGACAAACGTGACACAGAAGTCGAAAGGCTCCAATTACAAGTTGTCACATGTGGTTGTCATTTTTTACTTATTCGCGTGTGTTCACATGAATTTTAGACTTTTTTGGGTGATCGGAGATAATTTTTGACATAAATCTTTTATGCTACTGCATTACCCATTGAGTGTAAACATGTGTTGGACACTCCGATTGAAGTGAGTTCTTTAGCATCAATTCTCAAGTGTCCGGACCACAGAAAACTGATGTAGTGAAATAAATTTGAAACAGAACTATGGATGCAGGATAAAATGTAATTTGGTAAACCCAACAATGCCAAGTGGTAATGTCAGGTACTGTTAATCAAAGGGCAGAGACGTCTTTGTGGACACAAATAATTCCAAATTACTTCACGCTTGAAAGTGAATATGAATCGGATATTCATTGTCCGCCTGTGTCCTTCCTCTAATGTACTTTTAAAATAAACAGTACATCTAAACTGTACACGTTCACGCCTATCTTGCTTCACATTGTCATGACCCAACACCCCGCTAGGCTACAGTTAAAAACTATTCGTCCAATAATTACTTTGGTAACTTATTCTTTTCTATGCTTATTGAAATGGTCAAAACACGAAGGCACGCTTACGTTCCACGCGCCATTGTCTGCGTCCTCCACGCTGCATTTGACACCGCAGTTTGTCAAAATTTCGGTTTCCATTTCTAAGAACAAATCTATTCTTGGCACTTTGTAACTTGTCGACTGTAGTTCAAGGCTCCGTTATACAACTGCTTCCAAGTCGCAGCGCACGCTTGGCGACAGTTAGAAGCTTTTTTTGTTGTTGACAATTTATGGAAACCAATAAATATTTCAAAAGTGGAGCATTTTATTAGAGCCGACTTCCATAGTAGTTAATAACTGTTCTTACTTTCAACGAACTATTTGCTCCTTTGTTTATAAACAGTAGATGAATTATTTCTTTGTACGGGATCCAATAAAAAGTTTCGCTTTTAAAGGTCGAGACGAATTGAGATTCATATGACTAATTTATGTTTGGGAAACCGGAATATTTTCTAACACCATCATGGTGCGTTTATGACTCATAGTAACTACCTACCTACTCTAGATTACATACACCAGTTTTATTAAGTTGGTTCGATGATTCTGATGTCATTAATTTATCATTTGATTTTTGATTACTTATTATTACACAATAAGTGCATAAAATATTACATGCTTCATTGGTTTTATAATTTTCGACAGATGGCGTTAGTAATACAAAAAAAATATGATTAATACAAATTGTTGGATAATATTACTTTTTTAATGTGAATAAAATTATATTTTTATGATAGGTAACACATCTAGATATGAATTGAAATTACTACGTGTACGGTGCGGTGCACTCTCATCAAAATTTAATTGTAATAAATTTACACTCATTTTACTTCAACTCAGTTTACATTCGGACCGCGTCATAGCAACACCTCATTTATCGTTAGTTAAGGTCGTGGACCCAATACACGTATCAAATGAAATACATAGTTTTACTAAATATCATTCAGCATCCCTATCAATCTGTAATAGACGTGCGGCCACAATCGTACACTATGTGAAAGCTTTCTCAGTAAAGTAGTACCTACCTCAAGAATGCATAGATTGTGGTATACTGTTAGGTGCTTCCTAGCAATAAAATTGAAGAATCACGGTGAAGATAAATAAATCTAATTCTGTGATTAGCTTCATATTTTTCTTTTATTTGGTACATTGTACCTATAGTAGGCGCCAGATAATCGTGGAATAACGGTCATTGACCCACCTACAATTATTGACATTTTTAATTTGAAAAACGGAATTAATGACACAAAGCTGTCCCGAATCATCATCTCTCGTGATCCTTAACATTGTCTAATAATGAAAAACGATTCATATTTAATTGTTCAGGTACCTATGAACAGTTATTAGGGAAAGGTCAATATACTTTATTCCACATTTATCTGGCGCCTACTATAGATAGATTCGATACCATCTTATTTTATTTTATTGTTATTTTTACCAGTAATTATCCCTCATGTCAGTGCTTGTTTTAACTTAGTATATTTATCTCTTTAATTTCTTCTCACTTTGTCACGTAACCAACAGGTGTTTCGAATAACATTACAATACTCATTTGGTTGGGTTTTTGTACTACGTCGCGCCAGTCTGCGTGATAGATAACTGTTGATAAACGGACTGGGGTTTAAGATGATCTTAGTTTTAAGAACGTTATAAAATTTGAACTGCGTATGGCCTACGCGTGTTTATTACAAAGAGTTTCGTTTCTTGGCACTTAGAAAAATTCATTTCTCGAAAACCAATAAATATTAAATGTCTCAGTGAAAGTAACAACCCTTTCTAAGCTCTGGCACATAATAAGCGTTGCGAATGCACCTAAATGCAAACGGAATTTCACTTTTACATCCTAATTACCCTTTACTAAACAAAAGACAACTCTTTCATTTACCATAAAACAGAATTTATGGGTTTCACTGTTCCGCGCAAATGACTAAAGTCAAAGGAGACAAAGGTTTTTGTGATGTCCCAAATAAATGCAACTCTTCCTTTGACGCATAGCGGTCCCTTTTAACTGTTATTCAATAATATAACCGTCCAAACAAAACGGACTTAGTTACGGTAACGAAAAGGGTAAAATATTATTCACGTGTTTAACTGTTCTCTAGGAGACAAGTGAGTGGCGTTTTAGGAAATATGAACCTTATTTTGTTGTGGTTAGAATTTAAGTTGTGGTAGATAATTTCAGGAGTTTTGCGCATAACCTTGTAATGTTTATTTCGCCGAAATTGCGAACGGGTAACGCGATTTTCCATTTTATTGCATGTTTTAATGTTTGCGAGATTTTAGCGAACCCTTTGGCTGTTAAAGCTATTTCGACAACGTTTTTATTGTTTTTTTCAAATAACTGTATATCGGCGTTTTTTTTTTTAATGTCTTTATTGAGGTTTTTAGCAATTGGTAATATTTGGCAAAAGAGTTGCAAAGGGTTTTAACAGTTATTTAGTTTTTGTAGTTTTTTGGAAACTTTCTTTTGCCTGAATGTTATTAGTGACAAACGATGCAACTACTTTTCAAAGAGCTAGAGAAAGCAAAAAACGACGAATATCTTTGTTGCATTAGCCTCAAAATGGTTATTTTCTGTAGTTTTTGCAAACCCATTTAACATTGTTTGCAATATTGTGTTAGATGATTAGAAAGCATTTCTATGGAAAATAAGTTTCTAGTTCAATAATTTGATGTTTTTTTTTTTCATTTAATTGAGGTAACTATAGGCCCAATGTTTTGGGCACTTTAGCCATTGACAGCGATGTGCATGAATTTTTTAATGCCCAATGATTTATTTTGTTTTTATACGCGTTTGTACATAATTACACTATTATTAGTCTAGTTGTTTAAGTATTTAGTTGTTACTTGTACATATTATAGTACATTAAATGTAAATTAACATAAGAGAGATAGATTTGGCTGGGTTTAAGAAACAATTTTAAGATTTTTTATGTAATAAAAAATGTGAGTGGCGTCTTGCAGTTTAACCTATAAAGTTGTCGACTGCTAACCGGGCTTGCCTGTGGTGGCCTTAATATAATATTAAAGCCTCCAGCCAGGGCTTATAAAAACTTACAAACTAAGCGACTACACGCTAAGGGCACCCCCTGTGGGGTACCTACGGGCCTCGGCTTAGGGCGTCGCTGGGGGGAGGACAGCTCGGGATGGGCTGGATCGAACTAGAAATAGAAACCTACACTGCGGCGATCACTCCTCATATCCTTCTCCGTGCTTCTTGTTGCCCCAATGGATCTTAACCACATCTTGATTTCACTACTTTCTCCATGATTATGTTTCCCCTTTTACTCCGTCTATCAGTGACATGGACGCTTCTGAGCCTAGTTCGATTTAGCCCGACCCTAGCTGTCTTCCCCCCAGCGACGCCTAAGCCGAGGCCCGTATTCCACAGGGGGTGCCCTTAGCGTGTAGTCGCTTAGTTTGTAAGTTTTTTTATAAACCCTGGCTGAAGGCTTTAATATTTATATTAAGGCCACCACAGGCAAGCCCGGTTAAGCAGTCGACAACCTCATAGGTTTAACTGCGATATTTCACTCACAAAAAAAAAAACGCTTTTGAGGAATTTATGTTCAACGAGAATCAGAGGTTTGCGCTCAACTTTGCCAGTGACAAATTACCTACCTTCAGTAGGTTGTCACCTGCTTTGAAGGCGAATAGCCATATAAATAACAACATCCTGCGTATACCTACTATACCTAAGTGAAGTTATTTCGCGGAATAAACTTCAGAAGGTTATTTTAGGAATACCAGTTGACACCTAGTCACGCCTCCGTTAGTGGTCACAAAATTAGCCGGTCGATTCAGTAAACATGTCGAAGTGAAGGCTTGGGAGAAGTGATCACGCGGTGAAGTGTTAATCCATATAATCAAGATGTCACGTGATCACGAACTGAGCTGTCATTCCATCTTGATTATATGGATTGACAGCTGCTCACCTAGTGATCACTTCACCCAAGCCCTCACTTCGCCATGTTTACAGAATCGACCGGCTGAATTATCTGCTCTTTTTTCCTATAGAAACTCCGTACTTAATGTAACTAGGACAGCTGAATTATAAAGTAGGGACATTGACTGGCGGGTCCTGGATATTACTTTTCCGTGAAATTATGTTTCAACAATAAAGCAAGTAAAATTTTCATCTTCTACCTTCATCCCAATTTTATTAAGGGTCCTTGCAATATGTTGTCGTGTTTCATACATTTCTATTTGTCATTATCTGGGATTTTTTGTAGTCACTTCTTTTCTAAACAGTTACATACAAAGTTATATTCCAAAAAAAGGATAATATACCGAAACATTTCTCAGCACCCACTCAAGTTTGTTTAGTAAACACATAAACGGTAAGATTGCCGGCGTCTTCAAAGAATCGTAATTGGACTAACGGAAAGAAAGTAGCCCGGTTATAAAAGTATTCAAACAGTTAGGTAATAAAACTACGACCTTTACCGTAAGTCCGTCATGTAACAGCTTACTGTACCGAAAGGATCCGGAGTGAGGAAGTGAAAGAATTTTTTTAATTTATTGTAACTGTTACAACAATATTGTGTAGGCGAAATTTCGTTTTATTGCACATTTTTAGTGGATATTCTTGATGAAATAATTATTTTTCTGTGTGTTGCCTTCGTTTGGTTTGCACGGTATGGCGAAGCATTTATAAGATCATATTTGTAGCTCCATCTAAACAAATAACGACTGTTCTCAGAGCTGATAAATTAAAATATATATGTAGCTTTTTAATTCGATCTATTATAGTTCTAGAACAAATGCATAAACAACGTGCAAACGACACGCGCCATCATTCGGTGCTACTATGATAGAGTACCAGGCCCTCCCTGTTGCCAGCCAAATATCAGCCAGCACAAGAGAATTGGACCTTTAGAAGTTGTGACATAGACAGGCTATGACCGGGGTTATACTTATAACAATGCAGATAAAGATTTCATCTATTATATCTATTTTTCATCTAGCTTAAAATGTCCAAAATAGATTGACGTGTAAAAGTGTTATGTTTAACCTTCTTGCAAAATAAATACCGTTTATCATTTAAAATCACTTTTGATCATAAAATGATATTAAAAATCATTATTGCTTTCAATATTACCTATATAAAGTTATTAAATAGGTTAACAAAATGTCAGAATTTACCTAGTTAGGTCCATAACTTTTCAGTTTTCTTTTATATTTGCCTAAAATGTGTGTAATACACCTTGTTGTAATATATTGACCTGGAAATAGTTTTTCTTCTTATTAAAACCAAAAATACTTTTGGGCTTGAATTTGATTTGTAACAGTTAACATTACATTCACCAAAGCCTACATAAATACAGCTACCCAGAGTTTCACGTACTCTCATTAAGTAGTTACCGTTTAACTTTTTAACGACTTTCTACAGCAAAAAATGTGTAACACATTTCTCCCGTTAAAGAAATGCATCTTCTAAAACTATAACGGTATCTTTATTACCGATTTTTGTGCTGTTTTTATCACAATTTCTCCAAGCGAACATTTTGCGCAATAAAAATTTCACCTAGTAAAACGAAATTGCACTACTGAGTTTTGCGTCCTTGTAATAAAAGGTTTTTATGCAATTTTTAGCCTTTTTTTGCAAAAACTTGTAGAAGGTAAAGATGAATATTTTCTGAAACTTGCCTTTGGTGCATAGCCGCTAATGGCTTTTAGTAACATTGCTATACAATTCGGAAGTTTACAATGCTATCCAACAGTAGGACGAATTGCTTTATTGTAGGGAAAAAATGAACTTTATGAGCCGCCATTGTTCTACATTCTTACTTAAATTTTGAAAAGGTTAAAAGAAGCCGGCTTGCACGCTTCTTTGTATTTTTTCTGGCTACATGCGCCAGTTTTTGTTCGTGTTATGCAAAATTTCTTAATGACTTGGATTTGGGATTTTATTACTTGTGCACTTTTCTCTTGGTGGTCCCTAATCCTATGTAAACATGAATAGTAATTTAGGCGCCTTCTTATCTTTACAAGTTTTTACCAAACTGGGCAAAGATAAAAATGTTCTCATCGACATTGCCAAACGGAAAAACCTATATCTCAGCGTGTAATAATTATATTCTTTTCACAGGACGAAAATAACATGAAAGATACGGCCTACTAAGAGGACCTTGTACATATTTCTTCCGACACCCCCCGAAGATCATTACTTCCCTACTCATAAGCGTATAATGGAACTAATTTGTTGTTCAAACAGGGGTCCTCAATACACAAACATTGTAACTTTGATCCTACCAAAATGACACTTCCCTCCCGAAAACTTACCCCAACTCTTAACTTACTAACCATAAGTTTGAAAATTGCATGGCAAGCTAAGGTATTACCAGCAAAAGATCTTGGTAATTGGTGACTGCAGGACATTTATTTGACACGTACCGAAGGCAATTGTCACTTTCAATGTATTGTTGTTTGAATGGAACTCAAAATTGCCACGGACATCGTGATTTTGGCTTGATGTATCGGATTTATTTTTACATTAATTATAATTTTGTAGGGCATTAACTAACGCTATAATTCATGAGTTACATTTAATTGGTTATGTGAAGCAGGACAGAGACACGAAGAAATGAATTAAGTGGCCAAAAATTATACCTGCTTCTCTTCTCGCTTTTCCCAAATAGCTATAGCAAATTTATTTATAAACTACATAATAATGTAGTAATATAAAAAAATATTTAATTTCATTTGTATTGTCAACGCAAAAATTCTATCCGCAAGATAAAATAAATTACATTCATTCCAAATTGTTTTTCATCACCAGATAAAAAATACAATTAAGTATTATAAAAAGTACACTTTTATACTTCTACACCGCACCGGGCTCAAGTATTGAAAACTCAAAAACATCAATAGTATCAATAGTCAGATCAATTTGCGATACGGCAAAGAATTTGTTGACACTCCAAATAACCACATTCATACAAAATGCGTTTCGATTGACATTCGATTGTCAATGAAATCTAAACCGTCAAATGTGCAATGCATGGTATAAAAGACCACAACCAATTTTCGGAAAATTAAATCTTGACAAAATACAAATAAGGTCGAAAATTCTCAGAGCTTTAGGTGTAAAAGGGATAGTGATAGAAAAAAAATATCATACGTTGTGTGGTCTATGTAACAGAGTAGCGTTTTACAACAATTGAAGTCAAAATGCCGTGAAATTGCGTCACATTATGAGCGTTAATGCTTAGTAGAAATTGCGTTTTTGAAGTGGCAAAAGTATTGATATGGAGTGTCGCTACGCTTCTTAGTCTAGTGGCGTGGAAGTGCCTTTGTGAGGACGTGATGTTAGTTTACTTTGAGGGTACTTGACAAACGTATACAATATTGAAAGCAGAAGTTTCGGTGATTGCCTAAAAGTTTTTAATTATTGTTATTTTCTGGAGTGGAACGGAAGTTAGTTATTGTTGACAGCATTATGCATTAGAGTAGGAATGAAAGTTTTAAGCTTTTACTATTACCAGCATGTTCAAGAAAAACGTTTTACTGCCATTTGTAAGAAATCACGAAAGTTTACAAAATTGTTTTCCTCAATTTACAGAACCAACCTTGCTAACACAGAAACTGTCATCGTACATTCGTACACTTCATCAGTTTTATTATTGTAAAGCAACTTGTTTTGGATTGAAGTCTCTACTAACCTGAGCTGAACATGACTAAATTGTTTTTCTTACTAAATGTATCTATCAACAATTCTTTACTAGATCTTCTATATGGGACTTATTGGAGTTATAACGTTGGATATATTCATGCGTGAACAATGTCCCAAAATGCTGTCCCTAAACTGCAGTGGACATCTCAGTGCCATACTATTTACGGACAGACCTCTGGTCTGGTAGTTGTAAAAAGTGTGATTATTTTCACAGATCTTCGCTTCAAAATAAACTGTAAGCTAATCCGATGCGTGCAAAAACTTCGTCTTGGGTGGCCTTAAGTGGCGTCAGGCCGTGCTACATTCTGTGTGTTTTGGACGTATTTACGATACATTACAACCAAAATATTTTCAACCTTAACTTTAAGAAAACAAAGTTCAGTATTGAATGGTGAGGTGCATGTTTTTACTCAACATCGTAACCAAATATTTACTTGTGACTTGTCTTTATGAATGAAATTTCCAAACCCAGAGATGTAGGCAAACTCCGCGACATGATAGTGTTGTTGGACATTAAAAAATGAATAAGGAAAAATCTTCCGTCAATAACTTCAATACTTACACTTTTGTTTTAGGCTGAGTCACTTCCTATTCAAGGAAAAGATCCTGGCGCCAATTTCAACCAGAGCATATAGGGTTTTCAATCTCAAAGAATGATGCACGCTGCTAGAGGATATCAGGTCATCAGCTACCTGATGGTAGATGCTAATTAAGTGATTAAAATCAGAATCAGAATCTTAATTTAGCTTCAGAGACTGCAAAATCCAGACACGGTAAGTGCCTCGTTGCCTTTCTGCCTTCTCAAAGATACCTAAAGCTAAAATAGGTCATTATGCCTGTTTAACGTAACAACACGGGGTAGGTACTAGCTGAAATGCAAAATGGGAAAATAACTCTTCAAACGCTCCTAATATACTAAGTAAGTAATATAAGTAATAAACACAGTATACTTACCCAGGTTTGCTATCTGGGTAAGTACTGTGTTTATATTATACTAAAGTCACAAAGCTCTGCTGACAGAAGCACATTACTGTTTAACTTTTTAATGAGACCGGCAAATCACGATCTGTCACTACTGAGCGGAAGGCGCAATCGTGCACTTTGAAATCTGACACGAACTATGAAGAAGTTGCTAGCTCCTGAAAACAATGCTTAGTACTGTATGAGTGAGCCTTCAAAGTGGCCCATTCATTATTTACCAAAGCAATGAAGTGTTGAAAATAATGTTTACAGAACCGAATTGTGTTTCTTTGAGTATCGCCGATATACTTGCTGATTACCTGAATTATTGTATCCACTCATAACAAACTAATGAATGAGAAGTAATTGTTTTGTGCCAGTCATCATGTTTCTTCTAGGGTTCGTAAATTAATATATATATTTAAAAATCTCAGACATACTGCCAGCCCGAAGGTCTTAAAGATGATTTATTCTGCTCTGTGCCACTCACTGTTGGTGTATTGCATAACTAGTTGGGGTGATGCGTGTAAGACAATCTTAATCAAAGTCGAGCGTGCTCAAAGAGAACTCCTTAAAGTAAGTCTGTTTTTACCATTCTTCCATCCCACAACCAGCCTTTATCAAACCTGTGAGGTATTGACGGTGAGGCAGCTTTTTCCTTAAAGTATAACCCCTTAGAATTTCTATAGAAGCGCAGGAAATATATTGTTGGTGTGTCTAGAGCGTGCCGCACTAAATTGCTCAGAGATTTTTCCCTTTTCTTGGTGCCCATCTTTACAACAAAATTAACCTAATCCTTAACACGTATCCCCTTACCAAACACATATGTAAAACAGCCGTTACAAATTGGCTCATTGACCTAGACTATGCTAATACCGAAAAGTTACTACTTGTCCAGAAATAGCTAGGTTGTCACGTTACACAAATACTCTACACTACACTACTCAACACTTCACAACACTTCTACATCTTATACAACACTACACTAATCATATCTTTCAAAATCGTCAAGCTGTAAAATAAACCCTAACTATCGCAATAATTTGATATTTATTATTGTATTTTCTCTTTTTTTCCACATGACTTAATTGTGGTCTTACTTTTTCAGTACTGAAGTATATTAGTTACTCCTTATCTAAGTAAGAGTCCTTGTTATATTCATTGGAAGAGTACTGATTTCTAAGATACAGGTTTTTACCTAGTTTGGTAATCAAGAGTTCATTTAGATTAGAAGCCTCTTATATGTTATGTTTTTAGTATTGAAACTGTAGTAGGCTAAGTTCTGTTTCTGTCCAATAAACGTTATTATTATTATTATTACTGTCCCATGTTACTTGGGCTCAGGGAAATATGTTGTCTTATTTCATTCTCGTTCGTTTTCCTCCTTCCTTTCATATCAGTCCACACAATCCATCCCATCATTTCTTTGGGTTCAATCTCCCTCTCACCTGTTCACCAATGGGTTCTTACAAAAAATCATAGTAACTACTAAATAGGTCGTGATCTGAAACTGAAAAGTGTTTCTGTGTCTTCAAGATTGCACATTGTAGATAGTTTATGTACGCCACTAAAGATATACGTGTTTGCCACTGTTATGGTGTATAAAGCAAGTGTTCAATGCTCGTAGAGAAGACATGCGGTTTTTTGTTTTTGAATTTTGCCCAATGATGTCAGTGGTTTGAACAGAACTGTCGGTTTTAAAATGTCAAAGCTGCATCGACAAATCCCAATACATCATCACCGTAAAACAATTCTCGTATTGTAAATTAAATTGGTATCTACCAAAAATACCTCCGATACATTTTAACAAGTTTACAAATTAAATGTTGCCAAGATGGACATTCAACTTGAATTTGAATCGCAAACTTAAATTAATTAGGTACTTTTAAATACAGAAATACGCCTTCCGCGCGACTAAAGAGGCACTTTAGTAGAATCGTAATAGTTATGGTGCTGGTACATAAAAATAAAATCTTTGACTATTTCAAGCGATACTATTACAAATTATTATGAAAGTTACAACTCTTTTTCTATCATAGCGAAAGCTCGTTCATTTCAGTTGAGTCACGGCGTAATCTCTGAAACAAGCTAATCCATCGTTAAAACATCATGAAATGCATTAGCAGTGATAACGCCAATTATAATTGACACATTAGGTACCAAGTGCCCACTTCGGTAGTGAGCGGTTAACTTCAAAAGTGTTAGGAAGTTTACACATTAACTGAACTGATTTACGATAAAAACGAACATTTATCTTTGACTAAAAGCCTTTTTTTCTTCGCGTTGGATTTGTAACCGGAAAATTGCAGACTCCGTAGGATTGTAATAAATCTTTATTAGATTATAATTTCTCGATATATTATGAAAAAATCGTTTCGTGTTAAATCCCATACAAATTCAATAGTTTCCAATATATCCATGTCTTATTAAGAAAAAAGAGTTTACAATTTCACGCGATATTTTACAATCCTACGGTGCTTGCAATTTTCCGGTGACAGATACAAATAATTGTGTAGGGAAAGTTGGTTGCAAGTAATTGGGGAGGGGTACCAATTCCCTCAAAACGATAAAGCATGCCATTTATTCTGAGTTTCATAAATTACAGGCAAAAAAATGTAGATGTAAATGTACGTGTGTCTAGTCTGTAATAAATATTTGTTTAGATTATAATTTTTCGATATATTATTATTGTGAACATATCATTTGGAACACAATAAATCACATCCAAATTCAACAGTTTACAATTTCACGCGATATAATATTACAATCTTTCGGCGTCTGCAATTATCCGGTGATATATATTAAATTACTTCTGGAAAATTAGCCTCGATAATTTATTAGAAATTACAGAAAAGAAAACACATCACTACGGCTGCTACTTGCACTCACCGCAGCAAGCAATCAAAGACGCTGAGTTTTTAACTAATGCCTAGACCAATTCTGGGCTCAAAAAGGCAACTAAATATAATCCTAAATCTTCCTTTCAGAGCTATATTTTCTTCAGAGCCTGGCTAGTTTGGCGTGATTTCCGTAAAAAAATATAAGTTAATGTGCACTCACCTTTACAGCAACTGATAGCGTACTGAAAAGCACTCCTGACTTTAATACGCTGATTACAGCCGAGGTTCCATTATGTTACAGCGCTGACACATTAGCCGCTGCTATGAGCTGGTGTGGTGCAAATTAGAGGCTGAAGCTATGTGAAGAGCGGAAATATCGATTGATTGACATGATTTGATTGACATAGGCAAGTGCCTCGAGTGACTTTCAAGGATAGATACATAATAATATAAGTATAATATATACATAATAGAAGGACATAATAATATACATAATAGCAAGGCATTTTCTCCTTCTATTTCCTTCTATGTCACTCGATTGCAAATTAGTAGGAGAAAATGTGTTGCGGTGACATGTGCGCGACCAACCTTTAACAGGGGATAAGGGCAAGAAGATAATCTTTCTGTCTAGCCTTTTTTATAGCCATGTTAAGGATGGCTTTTAGTCTTACAATATAACAGCCAAATATCAGATTACTAAATGGAAATAATGCTTATCACACCTACGCAAACCAGGTACCTACTGAGGTTACCTGGACTGTGTTAAGTTGAAATAAATCGTCTAGCTTGCGGCCCTCATAACGTGCCAAGCCAATGCCATCATAATTCCGTTGAGAAAAAAAGATATAATGCTTTGCGTTTTGAATAGCTTCGTCTCCCTTCCACACCAGGGGGGTTAAACTAACCCTAAATAAGGTGATACGGAGTAAAATACCCCCACAACTAAGCCCGAAACTACGGACTTCAGGCTTGGAGAGTAGCCCCCCTGAATCATGATGATTTTAAGACGTCATAGTAAGGCCCTTTTTTAAATGAGAAATCATCAAATGATTCCTGCTCTCGGCGGAGCGGAAGGGAGTGTCAGACTCTGTCTAAAACCCACCCGTGTTCCACCAAATGTCCTTTGGGTTGCACGGCAACTCTTTCGAAAAAAATCCGCAACCCTGGAAGGCACGGGCCTTAGCGGGCCCCGTCAATATGCTGACATTTCTTTGAGGCGCGCGTGGAAGAGAACCCGTCGTCGACCCGGGAATGGTCCTTATTGGATGGCGAGCTACCTATCGCTCGCCGTCTGCAGGCCCGCGTCTTCAGTGGCCGGGAATCGCCTTGCGACTTCCGACGCCCGAGGCGTCTTCTTCTGTTGCGGCGGCTGGGTCGTGAGGTTTGCCTCTTCCTCACTTGTCCCGCCTCCTCCTTTGCTTTACTGCTTCGAATAATCAGGTGACTGCTTCCCATGCCCCCTCGCTCCGGACCATGGAATAGTCAGGCTCCTGTAGTTACAATATGTATTGTTCTTTCCTTCATCATCATTATCCAAATTTACTGCTGAGCATAGGACTCTACCTGCTTCTATTGCCTACAACTTATTAAATTCCAAACTATAATTGACAGAATTACACCTTTCATACTTTGACTCTGATGACGTACTTAATGGTTCACATTTTAGTCGTGCGCTAAAAGAGGAATTGTGAGTGCCGAGTTGACTTGTTACGCTTCTAAGACAGTGAAACCATGAATACTTCAATGTGAACTCCACTTAGGAATGGAGCTGATATACTTTTTATTTCAGGTTGGTACACTATAAACGTTTAACAGCAGACGAAAACCTTGTCAAAACTTCCTCACTATTCTTTCAACTTGAACCACCTCCGGATATCGTTGATAGACGTACCGATAATACTGTCATAATAGACATGTCACACGGCTGCTATTTTTATACCACATTTTAACTACTCTACATAATAAATAATATACGAAGAAAATAGATCGATAAAAGTATACATAGATTATATATCAAACCAATCGTTAGTTTTAATCGGAATAGTATCGATGGTAAGAAAATTTTAATCGTAAATGTCTAAATTGTGAATCATTGATAAAAAAGTGTGGTTTATGATTGCGTCACTAATTGAAATTGGATCAAGGAGAAAACATTGGTTTACTGTTCTGAGGCCCTACTATGAAGTCTTAACACGATCATGACTCCGCTCTAAGAGAGAGACGGAGCTATACATAGCGAATAGCACTATCCTTTTTACATCATCGGAATTGGATGGTCATAGAAGGCACCCGTTCTATATTTTTGCTGGTATTTTGTATACTTTACAGCATAGATTTGGCTGGACAACTACATGTTTAGGTTGGGTGGCAGGCATTCGTTTCAGTTCCGTCATCGCGTCTGGAAAAAGAATATGATAGATAAACGTATGCTGTAGATCTGGTAAATTAACTGACGACTATCCTAACGCTACATTCGCTACGGACTCTGATTTTCACAATTCATGTCAACAGAATAACTACTAATACTCGACTATTTTGAATGTAATGTTCCGAAACTCAAAAAAAGATGGCGGTTCTTGATTTGAAAACACTCCGCCATTTCCATGCAGGCCACACAATATTATCCCCTCAACTAGTACCAAAATAATCTTATCACCCACTTTCCCTCGCCATTCACATCCTTCTGGAAATTACCTACACTATCATAGTACTTCCTTTACAAAACAATATCTACGTAGTGGCAAATATGAGTGTGACGCGATATCAGATCAAAGCGGGCCGCCAATGATAATGACACTTCTGAAGAACCGACATGCCACAGTAGCCGGTCGAATGTATAATAAATATAATAATATAGATTATTGCCAAACCTTTGATGTTTGCCGGTAGATAATGTACTAAGCAAGGGTTAGCGGCTTTTAGTCACTTCTTTATGTGTTTGAGAAATCAGACCGTTTTTGTACATATTCTTATCGGACTATCAATCGATATTTAAAATTGTAACGAGGACGTTTTGATGCGATATTAAGAATTTTAATTACAAAAGGTGACGGTGTGAAGGTGTTGGTACTGATTCCCTTAAAGCAAGGATTGACATTATGACCGGAACTAATTCTTTCTTTGCTTTTCTTTCTTTAACTTTATTCGTCACTTGCAAGGTCGCAGAACGGATGTCTCGAAGGGCCAAAAAATTGGAGCCATAGGCCTCCCTCTCGGTGGAAAATACTGAACTGGTGAAGGTTGCGAAAATTTGCTGGAACGGGTCGCACTGAATGGACAGTTGGTACTGATTGCTGTTACGATGCGTGTCGGTAATGGCCGTCTATCTGCTGAATAATATTTATTGTGACATAACTTTCGTGTAAGTCTCATCTTCGTGCAATGATGATGTTAGAACTGAAAGCCAGATCATGAAATAATTCTCCGAACTGCTGTTTCAATGCAAAACCAGAGCACACTTTACATCTTTGAAATACATATCGGTTTGCTTTTAAATTGGTATCTTGTAGCGGCGACAGATTTCTCAAATCTATTTCTAATCTTGATCACATTTCTGTCAACTATTATCAACGCTGCAATCTATCCATTGTGTAGCGTCATTTCTATTGATACTCCATAGTTTGATTAGTTCTTATCAAATTATAATACTAGATCGGAGCTCTTTAGATCGATTTAACATCGAATGACTCGAGATATCGATCTAATCGATGTTAATGTTTGGAAGGAAATTATACAGATAACTACTGTTCCGATTTCTGATTAAATGAGAATGCAGTAATATCCAGTTGATTCATAAATTCGTGCAATTATTCTTATATCATTGTCCGAAGGTATTATTAATATTTTTAATGTTTTTTCCTTATTAAGCTAATTAATATTATTTTGTAGATGAAGTGATTAACATTTTATTTGAATACTGTTGTTATTATCAATTCACGGTTTATTTTGCAGTAATGAAAAGTTAATGTCAAATGCTAAATTAAATGTCGTAGCCAGTATGTGTGTTCTGCCAGGGTTGCGGAATTTGTTCGAAAGAGTCATCGCGGCCCTGGAACGCAAAGGGCTTTAGAAGGAACACGGATGGGTTTTAGTCAGTAAGAGTCTGACACGCCCTTCCGCTCCACCCAGAGCGGAAGAAGTCATTTGATGATTTCCCATCCTTAAAAAAAATAAAAAGCCAGTATGTGTTACGTTCTTAACTTCTTCTCAACTACCTTATTATATTTAATTTTTATTTTATTTTATATCAAAAGCAAACGGTCCATATTTTCCCGTAAATTTTTCACCATTTCATTTTGAAACGTTGAAAAGTCTAGAAGGCTTATATTCAAGATTATTATCTACAATTTTTCACTTAGTATTTCAAGGAACGAAATAGCAATTAAGAACAAGATTCCAATCATGTTGTATGTTTAAATGGACAGATAGCGATATAGTTAGTAGATAAGTTTAACAGTTGTATGAAGGATAACACTTCAACACTTAAAAACATAAAAAGTATGTCTTGTAGTAATAAACGTTTATCATTGAATTCCTTTTTTTCATCAAAACCTCTACACTGTACCTAAACACTGTTTTTAAGTAGAAAATTATTCATAGCATACCTAGTTTTATATAAATAAAGGTGAAAATAAACATCTAGTGACTCTAGCCTAGACGTTTGTTGCTCTATGACACGTTTGGCCTTCTGACCTTCGGCCTTTTGACAGACATTAGAGTCCACATTCCACACGCTACTTCGCGCGTTAGTTACTCTCTTTTTCTCCCTCATAAAACTATGATTTCCGATCTTTTCCAACATTTGAGTAAAGTTTGCTCCTAAACTCGCTTAGTGACTTACGGCCGGTCTCAATAACGTATGCGTACGTAGCTAAAACGTTATGTTAAAAAGGCAAAAATGACGTTTCAGCTACTGTTGGTAGCTAATTTGACAGTTGGTTAAAGCTAGATCCGTTATTGAAACGGGCCGTTAAAGTTGCAGACCAGCCCTTTTTTTTTAAGGATGGGAAATCATCAAATGACTTCTTCCGCTCTGGGTGGAGCGGAAGGGCGTGTCAGACTCTTACTGACTAAAACCCATCCGTGTTCCTTCTAAAGCCCTTTGCGTTCCAGGGCCGCGGTGACTCTTTCGAACAAATTCCGCGACCCAGGTGCAGACCAGCCCTACCGAAAATTATTGTTTAGTTGAGATGGTTCATGAATGACACAATATAGACTCTAATTCATAAATACTTAAGTAAGACTGGCATTTATACCTGCTAATAGTTTTATCGTCAATCTTTTAATGGGTTCCCATTGTCTAACATATTAACTAACATAATCCTTTATCTTAATGTTGTCATACTAATTGATTATACGGATTAATATCATTAACATTATTAACTGAATGCAATACTTAAATCAATTAATTGGTTCCGCGTAATTCAATTAATTTTAATTGAGTTATTTAGTGGCCATGTAATGCTACTAGTTCACTCTTGTTTACTTTAACATGAGCATATGATCAGACTATAATATTTCCACTGTCGGAAGCTGGAACAAAGGCATCTTCCCAGGGTGTGATGTGACAGTGGTGAGGGGGTTTTATTATACTTTTACATAGGGAGCGGGAGTCTGAATGGTAATGACGTCAGCAATATTTACTTACTTGATTTTGATTTGAAATAATGATGGCTAGAATTTCAGTGATTTGCCAAATTAGTTGGTATTATTGCTCTCACGCGGTGTGTCATGTTTAAGTAAGAAATAACCGAAGTGAGGGAAATAGGTCTCGCGCGAGTTAAAACAATACCAATGCTTGCGTAAGCATGGGAAAATGGGTAAGAGCTTAGCTTACTATCACTGATAAGGGGAAGGGCTGGGGTTAAAAGTGACTAAAATTCTGCTTACGTTATACTGAGCGTGGTCGTTAATTTTCCACCCGCGCCCATTGCGGATTGGTAGTTGCCACTTTTCCACGCGAGCCCATTGCAGATTGGTAGTTGCCACTTTTCCACGCGAGCCCATTGCAGATTGGTAGACGCCACATGTTCAAAGGTGGCTACTGACCGGTGATACATGCTATAATGTAACATTCGCAGCGAGCTTGTTATGTTAAAGTCGTTTAAAACAAAACACACGTACTGACTGCACGAATTCTCGCTTTGTAACATGTTACATTATCGGGCAGTACCCTCCTTTAGAATTTTGAGTTCCAGGATACGCCGGTTTCTTCATTGTTTTTTAAAATACACAGAATAAAGCATAGCAAAATACACATAGTAAAGCGCCTTCTTTAGTTCACTGCGACTCTTCACTTGTCCACAACTCGACTTTGCAACATGTTATTTCAGGTAATTTCATTAGCTTGCATTACATAAATATCATATCAGAAACTAACAAAATTTATTCAATGTTCAGTTGGAGAAAGCCAAATAAACTGACCAAAATAAAAATTAATGAAACACATTGCACTCTTTAATAGCAGTAGCGTTTTAGATTCAATAGTAACATGTTATACAAAAAATGGATACAGTCACACTTGGCAAAAGAACTTCCTCTAAACATCATCATTGACAGGTATAACACATTCATTGAGTCAGCAAAATTGACCCAATTTCAACTGTTCAAACGAACCGCCAAAACAAAAGAACAAAAAAAAAATGGCTGCGCCTACGCACAATAACCTTTTCTATTTGTTTACAATAAGCATAATAGAATTAAGGCATCTTACTTGCCACTGTTACCTTTGAAGTGCCGCTTTACCTGGCTTATCAGTGCTTAGTTTTAAGTTACATACATTAGGTCTACTGATAATATAACAAAGGGTCATTTTGCACTTCGTGTGACCTATTCCAAGAATGATAAGGGTTTTTTGGAAGTATGTGTCTACTCGCGTTTGAAATACTTTGGTATGGGAGTTTTTTGGTTACCTATTTTTTCCTTTTCAATATGGTTTCAAGGACAGAGTGGAAATTATAAGAAGGAATTTTGCATAATGTGCTGCATGTAGCAATAAGGTTTTGGCTGAAAGTGTATGACGTCACCGTTCACGAGACCTTCAAATAATACTTTTCTTTTAGTTCTAAACAATATGAGAAAACAAGCATAATATCTTAAATGGAGTAGATTCCTAAATAGAAAAAGATACCTTTAGTCCGTCATTTAGAATACCAGAACATACTGGACATGTATTTATTACGATAGAGCGTTGCAATTTCACGTGACGTCACGCCTCGGTACAATTTTTAACTAGAAGTGACGTAACAAGCCCTTACTCCTGAACTTTGATGCCTTTAATCGTTTTAATTTTTATGGATTGATATAGCATCATTTTCATGTCCTTTATTTTTTGAAAATCTATTTGACGGACTAAATAGAATTACTTTTTTACCCAGGATTTATCCCTATTTAACACTTTGTGGATGTCACCGGAAAATTAAAAACGCCGTAAGATTGGAAAATATCGCGTGAAATTGTTAACAAAATTTTTCTTAATAAAACACGGATACATTGGAAGCGATTGAATTTTGTTGAGATTTACTGTGTGCAAAACTTTTTTTTTTCATAGTGTTTATGTCGATAAATTCTATACTAATAAAGATTTATTTCAATCTTACGGAGTCTGCAATTTTCCGGTGACATGGATATCGCTATAAGATATGTAGGTACACTTTTACACAAAAGAATTCAAAACATTTCAGCAGCATGTAAAATGTCCATCAGTTACTGATCAATCTGATCTCACATTCGTTGTGTCAATTTTTGATCAATTGCTTATGTTTTAGTTAAAACAATATTGAGAACCTTGAACAAGCTTTTCAAAACGAGATCCAGTTCTTACGAGGATTCACCGAAGACGACTAAAATTTTCTTAGACGATTTATGTATTTATCACTCATGACATCAGTCAGCTTCAAGGCAGCGAACGTAAACATGTAAATAAACCATGTTATGATTACGTCAAAAACAAATAAGGCCGAAGCTAGTTGAGAAAAATCTTCAAATATGATAGTATTCGTAACATCTAAGTCACATGAACTTCGTTACGAAATCCCCATCTCAAGGTATAATCTATTCTTTATCGCAAGAACAAGGTCTTTTAATCCAGTCAATTAGGAATTTGACGTGTTTACACAAACCGAAACGCCCGCACTAAGATTATTACAGTAATTAGTAGTTGGATGATAATTCTTATAGTTTTTATTGCCTCTGTGCAAATTAAGAAGTTTATTGACGGTATTATGTGACGACTATAGTTTTATGAATATTTTTAATGGTTTGTTTGATTACTTACTTTAGAGCTGGTTTAGAGGACATTTTTTTATTGTGAGTATTTAATTGTCACAGCCAAAACCACACTGGACTCAGACTACCGCCCTGGAGTATAACATGCTCGATCCTTGTAGTTTCCACGTTCGTTTGGATCTGCCGATATCCTGAATAGTGAAGGACCAACCTTGGCGTAAATAAACTCTTCTTCTTTCCTTTATTTTCTTTTTTCCGTTGACCCATTGGCGGCATCAGGTAAGGTGGATAGAGTTGCATCGACTTTATGCAGCTCTATCATCCAACATGTTGATATATCTCTTTCAGAACGACGAATCTGTTGGGTAATGGCAATAGCACTGATAGAAAAGGCAGTAGATGGTAGGTACTTCCTTAGTACCGCGAAACCTGTTTCTACATCTATTCCGAGAAGCATATATGATTGTTATACAATCAATATGCTTGTTAATGTCCTAAGCTGTAGCTCACATCAACACTACCAAAGTTTACTCACCATTGATTTAGTATCTCTGTGTGTCCATTTACTATACCAACGTTCTTAAATGCAATGATTTTCAAAGCGATGACAGCTTCTAACCGGAGCTAATGTTTTGAAATTGCCAAAACGTCAACTTTGGTGATCTATTGCACAATCTCGACCTTCGAGGTGTTGAAACTTGATTAGAATGACATCTTATTCTTCTCACGATTTGTTTCACAATTCAATGAACATGTTGGTAATGTATTCACGTGTCCATTTCATAATGTATATTGGACTACTTTCTCCCAATGGCTTCGCCCCCGTGATATTCGGAAATTATCCTAAGTAGACGTACTCTCAGGATAAGAAGTGTCTTAAGTGCTTCTCCTATTATTTCAATCTATCATGATGCCAAAATTTATCAAACTCCAGTCCTTTTAGGCTTGAAAACGTAACAAACAAACATTCCCGTTTATATTAATTAGAGAATGGATAAAATTAGGCAGCGTAGTCATCATGATTCATCAAAAATTAGAATTCAGGAAAAACTACGTGTTGTCTACAAATTATATTGACAAGCTGATAAACATTCCAATCTTAAAATTACAAAGTATGTTATTGCACTATGTTTTACTTTCGAGGCTGTGAACTGGATTTTTCATAAGCTATGTTCAAGTCATTCTTGGTTTTACCGGAAACGTAAGAATAAGAGTGTATCGTATGATTTTTTTATTGGAAGCACGTGCATCGTAATGTTATTGCACGTTATAAACCATCATTTTATTATTTAGTCTACATTGATTCATGAATGAAAGGAACAAAAGCAAATCATGTGATGCAGAGAAATGATGAAAATGTCGTGGAGAAAGTTCCGAGTATGAATGAAAATTATATGGCAAAAAAAGAGTAGACTAGTGCCAACCCTTTATTTATAAATTAGGATAAGGGTACTAGATAATGCTGTCCAAGAATTAAAGAGGCAAAAGATTACAGCACACCGTTTGAAAATTTAAAGAACAGACAATAAGAAAGACAATATGGGGAGTAATAGAAAATGCCATCATCTTACCCAAATACTGATCTAAGGTGGTCCAAACGAATCACTTGTATACTGTTGCCTTCTCACATGGCTGTCATTCGAAGCGACATGATATGTCATCACGTCAAAGCGTGACCATTGGATTTCCCATTACGTTGTAATCTCCATGTTTTATAAACATCTTAACATTCATCATTGTTTATTTTAATTTTGTTTTGAAACTGCTTAGTAAACACTAGTTACAGTGTCGACGCAGATTGTATAATCATTTTCTTGGTTTATGCCATGTCTACTTCTTCTTCCATACTTCTCTTCTACATTTCTTGTCCCGCAATATAGTTTTTAAGATCTCCATGGTTTTTTGGTATTTTTCTACTCTTACTGAGCAGAAAATTGTCATTTGGTCTGTATCTATTTTTCAAACTTCACCAATCAACCTATCTAGCTTTTTCTCAACTGTGTTGGGATCAACTGCGAATATAACTGGATGCAGCAGGGTACAAGTATTTAAAAAGAAACTACCTAACCCTTGGATAGGCTGATTTCAGATTTTTGGAGTTTCCATAACGACTGACAGAGATCTACAAATGACAGCCGATACGGGATATTTATAATTGGTCACCACGGATCTTCCTCGACAAAGGCTTTTTTTATTTACATCGAAGACTGAACCGAGTGACTGTTAATATACAGCCACGAGCATCACTATTCCAAAATCCATAATCCCTAATTGTATTTGCATTTATCTTTTTCAGAGTTAAGTTGTTATAATTTGTGTTCCCTTTGATATCATTTAGATTGTATCAAATGATACGCTCTTTATTCTAACCCGACCCTTTGGTGTAGATAATATTATTTGGTTTATAATTTAGATTGCAATTCTATTTAAACAACATAAGAGCCTCTACATACGCTTTGATTTCGGAACTCACTTGATGTGGAACACGACAAAAAAAATGCTTAAAACAAGAAAGAAAAAATATGTAGATAAGGCATAATAAGCACACATGTAGAACGTTTGGGAAGTAAAAACAGATTAACATGAACTTAAAACAGAGTAGCTGCAACATAATATTGATTGGGTGACTGCGAAGTATGCAGTTTGATGAGAAACGTAGCAACAATTGCTACGTTTCTCATCAAACTGCTTAACAATTTTTTCCAAATTGGACGTATGAAAATGTCAATGTACCCTACTACGATATGTATGATTTATATATCGTTACTTACTTAGAGAATGGACTGCGTCTATAAAATAATAAACTTTGCCTACTACTTTCTGATTACAGAGCGATATTACCTATTTTATAAATCTTTTTATTTCCTTCAGCATAATATCCAACGTTAAAATCCCCCGCGATAAAAAAAAACGAGAGCATTTACTACTACAAAATCTATGTAATAAATTACATACTGTCTATTACTTTTATCTTTACAATGACTCACACATACACAGAGATTTGAATAACGTTTTCTCTGATATAAACATAAAACGTAGTCTTTATTGTGACGAAATCTTTTTTATATGTGTTAAACAAATATTGTAAGACTGGAAACAGAAGCCAAGTGTCAACAATTTAATTAAAGTAATAAAGTATTTTTAAAGATAAAATATTAATAAACTGACTAGACAGTTTGTTTGTTTTGTTTTTAATAGCTGGTTGTTTTTTTTTTGTTGTAAGTTTTTTTTTCAGCTCAAGGGTGGCTGAAACTGAGTGGTGGATTATGGTGGATTAGGCTGAATGAATGAAAAACTTTTTGGTTAAGTAAAGACGATTACGCAAGAGTTACTTCTTGTTTAACTAATAACTTTTTGATTTTCAGGTAGTCTACGGACAAGGGATCACAATGGTATTGCAAATTGTTGGTATGATCTGGTTCGATTTAGCTAACAGACATAATATGTATTTGTATCTAACTAATACCATTTTGACAACTAAAAACTGATTTTAAAAACACATATCCAAAAAAATTACCACGTCATACTGCGGAAGTAAGTCGGACGGAAGTATTCGTCTGGTTTTTACCTCTATTTTACCATACAACTCACACAATACGTATACTGTCTGAGTTTATTATTGTAAAGTGCCTACAAACTGAGCTCTATAGTTTATATTATGCTATGGTGTATAACCATTCAACTTTAAACAAGTTATCCGACTCATTACGTACATAACCCATGATTGTTCACACCATTACTTAACCGACACGAACTAACACCGAATTCTAGACTCAACAAGGTGTCTAGTGGCTCTACCACACTGTCTTCCAAAAAAACCTAACCACCATCCTTATACGAGTAATTTTCAACTACATGTCTTTCACCAAAAGTCGAAATTAGCTTGTCATGACAATCAAAATACATTATCACTAATTATGAACTTTACCGAACGCAGCTTAAAGTCCACATTGCGTTGCCAAGCAGTTAAGTTACGTCAGTTAACTTTGAAAGCTAACTTGTTTGAGTCGGCGCCTTTGATATCTGGTACAAAGGGCGCCCGCTGAGTGTCGTGTGTCCGTCGCCCACCTGACCGGTGTTTGCGCCTCGAAATAGTCGCTTACGATGTAGGTACCTTATGCCGCATTGATGTTAGTATGTTTGGAAGTTAAGATGGAATTTGCTTGGTTTTCCAAGTTTTCAAGGGTGTCTTACCGTAGCACGATGTGTGTAGCGCTGAACTGAACGACGAAGTCACTGAATTTTATGTCAATAGCTTGAATTTTGAGCACTGAGACTCTAGACAAGTGACATTGACGATTGTCAAAACGTCAAAAATTTAAAGAGATTGACAAACGCTGTCGAATTGCCACGTGATCAAGCTTTCTTCCTTTCTATTTTTGCAATTCGACAACCGCGTCCGCTAATAGACACACATGCTTTGTCTGGAGCTTCGTCCCGACTCATGTATCGTAGATTCACCTAGGCAGGTAGGTATTTCACTTCTCATCACAAATACTCCTCAAATGGAAATCCTGGTGATATACATCAACCCATAGTCCTGCACAAGGTCCGCGTGATAGATTATGGCTCCCTCCTCTTAAATAATGGAGGCCTGTGTCCCTAAATATGCTGAATATGTCGTACTAGTTGCCGCCCGCGGCTCCGCCCGCGTGATTGTCGAAAATTATCCCAAGGGAACATATTCCCGGGATAAAAAGTATTCTATGTGTTATTCCAGACTATAATCTACCACTGTGCCAAATTTCATCAAAATCAATTCAGTAGTTTTTGCGTGAAAGAGTAACAAACATCCATCCATCCGTCCGTCCATCCATCCATCCATCCTTACAAACTTTTGCGTTTATAATATTAGTAGGATTGTCAAGTAGGTATATATGTAAGTATTTGTATGTTTTTATTAGGCGGGTGTTATACATACAGAGAAGATAGCAGATTTTGTTTAGCCAAGTCATATATCTAATTGCCAATTCATACAAAAGATTCTGAAACAAGGTCTAGTGTTTCATAACGATCGTTATACAGATAAATGGCCAATTCTCGTAATTTAAAAACGTTCGCATGTCGCAATATGATCTCAGCAACAATTGATGCCAGATAGTTGCCAAATATGGAGAAATTAGTCGTGTTTTTCACTGCAATGCGAATGCGAAAACCTCTCAATAATACGAGAATTGCTCCTCCAGTACAGAGCGTTTTAAAAATGTTTTCTAGTAAAATTAATAAAGGAATGTTTATACCAAAACTTACGTACCTATTATAGTTACTTTCAAGACACAAGAAACGCGTGTTACGCCATGAACACACACCGTAGAACACTCACTACGTGAGCCACTGCCTACGTTGACAATAAAAAAATTGAAAAAAACCTCTGATTTCGTCTAAGAAATACAATCCAAATCAAGAATCTTTGAATTATTTAGCACCAGCTATTTTGTAATGATTCCTTATAAATCTGTCTTTTGCTACTTCGGGCCAGTCTACTCAGGAGGAGCCGAGCCCGAGCTCGAATTAAAAAAAAAGTATGACTGTCAATATTATTACACCAGAAATGTTTTTAAAAAAGATTTCGAATCGTTTATATGCCTTGCCTTACCTAGATTACTAACTATTGAAAATTATTGAAATTGTTATTGGTTTCCTTCGATTTGCGTAAGAAGATACAATAAAAAATTGGCTTTTATTGAATTTTTGGCATTTTTATGTCTAACGGATGTATTTTAGCGACCAATTAATTTATCATGCATATATAAACTCTCCGACAGAAACTACGGAACGCCATCCAACAACAACGAACCTATTGAAATAAACAGTGACAGTGTGTTTTACTAGTGCATAAAGTTTAATAATCTGTAGGTATATCTATATACAATGTGGAGACACCTTGTTTATAGATATACTGATATATTTCTGGTTCATAGGAAAATTTATTTTGAAACTATTATAAATCCGGTCACCGAAATTAAATATAAATTTCCCAATTGCATAAAACGTCAAGGATAGTAACTACATGTCCTTGACTAGTTTGAGTTTTATATGAACCATTCTTGCCAGTGTTTTCATTCAAAGTGCTTGGAATATTTTGTCAGAATAGCAGTTTAATCTGAAGAAATATTCCAAGCAGTCTGTTGCAGTTAGTGACTTCAAATCTGTGCTACGAGACAAAACATTCGTATGAACTAGTATTGCCAGTGTTTTGATCTATTGTCGTATCGTCGTCTACACCTTGTATGTATAAAAGGATTACTGACTGACTGACATAGGTATCAACGCACAGAAAACTACTGGGACATGAAACATGAAATGTTGCACAAGACTTCCTTTTATGATGTAGATGAACACTAAGAAGGGATTTTTGGAAATTCAACATTTAAAAGGGTGAAAAGGTGGAAAATCGTACTAAATCTGCTCTGTATGGTGTCGGACGTAAAAGAATAGCACCATCCCATCACTTCCCGTGGGTGTCGTAAGAGGCGACTAAGGGACTCACGCCAGAGAATGGACAGCAGCATTCTCTGTACATTGAACACCTACACTGCGATCGCCAACCCGTCTGTCAAGCGTGGCAATTAAGGCAACCAGGGGGTTGCCATAATTCCCAAGTGAGGGGAGGATCCTACAATTGGGGGAGGCCTATCTCCAGCATTGATCACCTTTTGGCTGATATGATGATGATGATTGATGAGTAAACAAATATCTGGTCATGTATGAGTGAGTACTTATGGGTGTCTATAAAATCTTAATAAACTCAAACTTTGATCTTTGAAACATTTGGCAAAATTGTCGCAGGATCAACACCGGTGTCTACCTTCCTAAGGTGCCCATTATGTGCCTTAAAGCGAATAGGTAGTTTAACAGTAAGTCTTTTGTTCAAAGTTATGATGTTAACTATCCTACATTGTTTATGCATACAACAGTGGATAATTATGCTCATAAGAATGTCAACAATGGCATGGCATGGGATTTTTTTCAGAAGCGTAGGCAGGTATGTAAAATTCTGTGAAGAAATGTCAGGTTGCTGATTTCGGCGGCATATGAAAACAGAACTTTGGTTTTCTTAAAATTAAATAAATGAGTTGTTACAACAAAATTTGCATTAAGCAAAGCAAAAGGAAAGATTTAATTGTATGTGTAGTTTGGGGGAGAAGCCTTATAAAATTTACTAATTTCTTCTCTAACCCTTTATAAGGAATACCTATAGAAATCTCTTCTATCTATAGGTCGGCTACAATTGCAATATCTTGATGCCCAATGATTTATTTTTAATTGCGTCTGTAAATAATATTTATTATATATAAGTTTGAATAAAGGTAGGTACTAAGATATTTAGTAGGTACAAGCAGTTGTTCATTAGTGCGTACATTTATTTTATAGTTCGATTCTGTAGTATTGTTTGGTCCCTAAACTCATCTGAAAAAGGAAATCATTCAGGGTTCAACATCTTTCAGCTTAAGTGTGAAAATAGTGTAAACTAGAAAGCATCGGTATATTTTGTTGCTCCAAATTGTATAATTACTTTATCATTACAAATGAGAGTTGCAGCGTTGTCCATGTGTTTCATGTTACCATATTAATCCAGGTATCCATAATATTACCGCCATATTCTATAAGTATTTTGAAATAGCTAATACGAATTAGGTAAGTAGGTAGGTACGTAAATACCAAATTAGTATTAATCGCTACTGCTTGAATTTCCCTGAAATTGATGCGTAACTCATTAATTAGAATTACTTATATTACAGTACATACCTACCTAATCACTTGACGATTAACATATTATTTTCTGGTAGGTATGTAATTTATATCTACTTATGTGATTAATTTCTTGCTAAAATGCCAATGACTCGATAAATAATTGAATTTTGATATTTCAGCTTGCAACCATTTAATGGAAGTATTAAATTAAGTAGATGGGTAGGCAGGAACTAATAAAGGAAAGGGCAAGCAAGATATGAAAATGAATATTGCAGACACTATAATAAATTTATTAGGTATCCATACCTAGGGTTCTTTAAAAAGTGTAGGTACATTAAAAAACATTGGATTGACAGAAGTAGGTAGGTACTATCTATAACAATAACCATTAATTCTTATAACCAGCAAATGCAATTACGACTCAAAAACAGGCTATGAAAAGTCATTGCATTTTCAAGTGAAACTTAAATACAAATGCAATAACGACATCAAAGGAACAAAGCGAAGTCGTGCATATTCAGACACAGGAATATAAACAATTCAATCCAGAACGTCGGAGCTTTCACTCACACTCCAAAATAGTACACAAAGCCCCATGTAATACGTGCCTAATCTCAATACAGATACAAATTACTACAACCGTACAAAGACATACGATAATCAAACACAAAGACTTGCCTACGAAACTAAATTACCAGAGCAATTCGCTCACTTAATAGCTTCAACAGGACGCCGTGTCACCAAAAATTTGCATTGCCAAACAAACTCAATTACGAAACGATACAAAACCTTTAATGCTCAAGTTAGACAAAGTTCCAAAATCTCATATAGAATACTGAAAATAGAACTTAGTCGAAGCAAGTGAGGGCTTGGTTGAAGCAATTCGCGATTGTTACCGATCGATTCCGAAGGCAGAGCTCGGTAGGCCCCGCCTATTGGGAGGTGCGGCTGCCTCGGGAGCCAGCACAGGCGCCGGACGGAGCGGCGCTTTTGATCTGCCCCCCTCCCCGCCGCACGCTGGCGCAAGCCCAGATAACCAACGCACACAAACTCATAACGCTCCGCGCGCTCTCACAAGCCGGTTGTCAGTACAAACCAGTTTTGCAGTGACGACACAGCTACAGTGATACCAAAGTGAGCCCGAGAGGACAGTGCCCTAGTGTTTAGTTATATGGACAATTGATTTGTGGAAATGGAAGATAAGCCATACAGTGTTGACAGTTCGGACGATATCAATATCGAAGAGGAGGAAGAACATATTGAGGAAAATCACAGTAAGTGTCTAGTTGTTTTATGTGGCGCTGATTTTTTTTGTTAGGCTAATATTATAAAGATGAATGAGGAAAATCAAGCTGTTAATTTTGTTGTTTCAACATCTTCGGATGCGGATGTTGTTTTGAGATTTAAAGTTTTAGTTATAAAAATTGGTAAACAAACGATGAGATGTTTTTTTCATGTTTTTTTTTGTTGATAGCTGTCTATCTACAGACACAATCTAGAGATCTTGTTTGTATTAAGTAAATTAACACTTCACCCTGTAACATTAGAAGAAGTCCATAAAACCTTTTTATGAATTTTCCCCAGCACCAGGAATTTATTGCAACAAAAATATCAACGACATTAAAATTTATTAGGCATCAGAACTCAACATACTAACAGTACATTTATTACTTCTCCAGGCTACCCACCAGACTTCCCCATCGAAGCTTTAGTCAAGCTCGAGCGGCCGTCACCCCCTTTGCCGACGCCGCCGCATACGCCCACCGACGACACGCCCCCAGCCGTAGTTATCTCTCGGCATCAGCCGTGGACGCCATCAGTGCAACCATACACCTACCCCCGACCAGCCATGCAGACCCCTTACCCCTATGAGAAGGTCCCAGTGCAGGGCTACTCGCACCCCATGTCGGCCTACGTGCAAGCTCAAGTCGCAACGCTCCCACCGTCGGCCCCGTACCACGCCATGCTCGTCAACCAATGGATCAGAAACGCAGCTTTCTATCACCATTCATTGAGATACCCCGGCGTCATGGCACAGAGAATGCCAGGAAGGAACCCGCCACCAATGCGAGCACCAGGCGTCCCTGGTACAAGACCTAAGAAGCAGTTTATTTGCAAATACTGCAACCGCCAGTTTACCAAATCCTACAACCTGCTGATCCATGAAAGGACTCATACTGATGAGAGGCCCTACTCGTGCGATATCTGCGGGAAGGCTTTCCGCCGGCAAGACCACCTCAGAGACCATAGGTATGTATCATCGTTTTTATCTGCATTTAAGTTGTTTATGTCCCGTGCTATTAAGTTTCATGTTATATGATAGTCCGTATCAACACATTAAAGTTTGTTTTAAAGCAACATTATCAGAACTACTAAAATTCAAAGTTATGACTTACTGAGTGTTAAGAGTTCATCACCATAATTTTAGTTACCGTTAGATTTTATTTAGCAAATCGACACATTATTCAGAAAACCAAAACTTAATATCAAGAGCTTATCATTCTACATCTTTTACATGAAACAAAATCAAGTCAATAAACGCGTGTTAGGAACCAAACCACTTTCACTAGTTGAAGGAATTACCTGATATTGGTAATCATTTATCTTGGAGACTCCTAATTTAATTTAATGTTTCCCTCGAAATACCAACAACGTGATTTAGGACGTGTTTCACCGAGGCATTGTTGACGATAAGAGTAGAAAAAAAAATTAAAAGTGTAAACCTTTTTGTGAGGTCGCGAGGCGGCGGGCGCACGCGCGCCCTCGCCAACCGGTTTCGTTCTTTACGATCACCATATCTGTCTTGCTCCGCCGTCGAACAAATTACACGTTATATTTCTTCGCTTTTACGAGACCAAAGTTTTTTTTCTCATATCGTACCGTATATATTAACAGTCTAATGTGTCCGTAATGTAGAATCACTTCAATTTTCATTCAAAGCGCTTATTTCGTCGCCTATTGAGCCATAAAAATGTAGATGTTTGTTTACATTGTGTACTCGTTAGAAGTGAAAGTTGAGCTTGTATCTAATTTCTGTTCTCTGTTTTCCAGGTACATACATTCAAAAGAGAAGCCGTTCAAGTGCACCGAGTGTGGAAAAGGATTCTGCCAGTCGAGGACGCTGGCTGTACACAAAATTTTGCATATGGAAGAATCTCCCCACAAATGCCCTGTGTGCAACAAGAGCTTCAACCAAAGATCTAACTTGAAGACGCATCTATTAACACACAGCGATGCAAACAAGCATCATTTGGAGCATTTAGAAGGTTGTCAAGAAGTTTCTTCAACGAGTCAGTCAGAGAACTCCTTATTGGACCTCTCACATAAACCTTCGCCACCCCTGCCACAACAAGTTCAACCACTTGTGAGTCCACACCAGTCTCCAATTGAAGGGCCTAAGAGACCTCTAGGCTTTTCCATAGAAGACATCATGAAGCGTTGATTCTCATATCTGTAAATATTAATTTATTAGCCCTCACCGCGTTCTACGGTACCTGTTTAAATTGGCAAGTGGCTTACATTCAGGGATTTGATGTTTAATTTAGTTAATTTATGATTGCCAAAGATGTATCATTGACTGATTAGTAAGGGTCCTTATCATTGTGCATCCGTTTATCCTGTTTCATTTATCGGCTCTAATAATCCATTTCTTTGTAATGTCAATTCATCATCATTTGTATCGCCATCTAATGATTCATGTAACGGCCGAAACTCGGATCTTTTTTCACTTTGAAGACTGAAATTGTTTTTTAATATTGTTATTGTTTGTTTAGAGGTTTATTTATTGTGATAGATTAACTTAGATAATTTTATGGTTGACTAAAGTTACCGAAAAGTATTACCTTCGTTTATAAGTTCAATTTGTTCCAAAATTGTGGCTATGACATCATTGAAATCATGTTCAAAAATTAGATATATGTTGTATGTATTAGAAGATTTCAGTAGTTAGTTTTAGTGCATGTAAATTTTGCTGTAAATATGTAAATCAAGCATTATAGTTAAGTCGACGAGGCTACTATTAGAAGTATAATGGTAAAATAAAAGAAAATAGTAATGAACATTCCTGCATTGTTTTATTTCTTCTGCGTGTTTATCTACGTTATCATCTCTTATTACTTCGATTGGAGATAGCGTAATTTATAACGCTTGAAGTACTTTATAATATGCTCAAACATAAATTAATATAACTTCTGAAATAGATATTATTGTTTTAAACCTATCGATAATAAAATTGTATTGACGTGAGTAGGTTGTTGGTAATTTACTAATTATTTTAAAAATGTAACCCATATTTTCACTTAGATTCAATCATGACCCGTGAGAGTATGCACACAATAAATTATTACCAAATTTCATATTTACTTGAAAAACAAAACAAGTTATTGATTTTCTATTATTATTCATGTCGCAGTAACTTAAGCTTTAATTAAAATCTTTATGCTACAGACATCTTGTTTCCAAATCAACTCAAGCATCCAATCACTCACCTTCATAAACATCTTAGCTAGCTACATTTTCCCTGCCCTTCGACTAGCTCATGATAAATCTTAATCTGAACTCCCTCACTCACATAAAAAATGTTAGCAAGTTGTTATTTATGGCTACAACTAAAAAGAATTTTCACAATTAGAACAAAAACTTAAGTAACGGTTTCGTAGCGTGTCAGTTTGCCCATAAACGAGTGGCCTATGGGCTAGTAATAGGGTTAGCACTGCCCGATTTTGAGTTTCATTATTAAGAATTCGATCAACATCTTGTAGTTGTGCGGAATACTACTTGACTTGATTTGATCGAACTACTGATGATGGCTACTGGTAAAGTGATAATTTTAAGAACTATCTTATTATGGTTACTTCATCAGAACTAGTCATGATTAAAGTAAGCAAGCGCCTCTAGGTGATGGAGGACACAAACGAATAACGGCTTATTGTTTTGATCAGATTTTATATCCGAATTGATTAAGTCAATTATGTTGTCGGCCTTTTTACAACAACAAATGCAGCGGGACGCTTGTAGATCATAGCAAAATTTATAGCATGAGAAGAAATTAAAGTTTTAGGAGCGCAACTACTGAAATGTACAGCTAAAAAAGTCTTGCTGATGGTTGTGGGCAACCCTACGCATCACACATCGTGCAATACCAAACACAATCATTATAGTAATGTAATGAAATTAATTATAATTATAGGTGAGAGCTAGTCGAGAGCGATTTCGTACAAACCCGTTTTAAGTAATGATCATCTTTGCTAATAAAAATCGTGACGAAATTCTCTTGGACGTTTCAATTGAAATTTTAGACGCACGTATATTGTGTATATGGTGCTTAATGAACCATTACAATAATATTTTGACAGATAAGTGTATTCGGCATATCAAAGCTATCCAATATTTTAATAGAAGTAATTAATCCATTAAGTGATTTTCGATTGGAGTTCCACAGGGGAGTAACTTTGGCCTTAATTAGATGTATATCGATTTTGTATTATTGTGTCTATTTTATCACACTTTATCTTGTGTACTACATACATACAATATGACTGCTAGTCTCAAGAGCTGGGCTTTACCTGATTCAGTATTATGTTGGCATGATGATTCAGTATAATAGTACTATTAAATGGAATGTTAATGTTTATTGATTTAATCCCAAAAGTTAAAAATTAAAATTAAAAGAAAGGAAAAGATGATGGAAAGATAACATTGATTTGGGAAAGTATCAAAGTTTGTTGCCTATAGAAGTCAGCTAAGTAATATTGAGGACTTCAATGAAATCAACTTTGTCGCACACAGAACTCTTTGAGTCAATAATTCTTTGAACATGCTAAGAACTACTACAAACTACTTGGTAAGTACGTACTAATAATGGCTTATGAAATTATAATGCGGTGGATATCAATAGGATTAAACGTCATATTGTAAGTATTTGTTTCTGCAAGGACAAGAAACAATAACTACTTAGCAGTTTAAAACCACGATAAAATTTTCAAATTCTTCGCCCTACAAAAATAGATAAAAGAACAGCTAAAAGAAAATCTCCTCTCCCACAGAAAGATGATTCATACACTTTAAACTAAGTTACTGACGAGATTATCAAGCTCGTATCACATTCCATCCTTTAATGTGAATTATAATGTAATAATATACATTCCGTACACATTACTGTATTAAAGTAAGAGCGTTTTACGCAGCACTATAATTTTCAGATGCCTCAACATTCTCTCAAGGAATTATAAAATTCCTTGATAATGGTCGTTCCTTGGTCGCGGTAATGGTTGCGCCATCTAGTTGATAGCTGCGGAACTACGAAATGTCATTTGTCACCATGCGATGTCGCTACGCGTAGGTTTCGTTGGTTGTATTGAAACATTTTTAATTGGAAGAAGCCTCTTGATATCTTTCTTTGATGGCAGTGGTAGATATTTAACAATTGTTTATTTAATGTTACATACCAAAAATGCATGTGTGTCAATTTAAAAAATTACACAATTGATATTTTTTATAAAATTAGGAAAGCAATCATTATTTACATCATTGTTTGCTTGATCATGTTAAATTCCGTTAAGCCAAAAAGGTTCGTGATTGTTTTTTTATAACTATCCCGTTAAAAATCAGAGACCAAAAAATAATAGAAGTTTTATAAAAAGAAGATTATAACCACAGCATCTTAACGAACAACGGTGTATGCCGGATTAGGTCAAGAAGGCTTATTTTTGAACAGTAGAGATTCATTTTGAAATACGGATTAACGGACTTGAACTACAAAATATAGAAGCGCAGCTAAACATAGAATTAAGAAATATTCAGCCAATTTTGCTCGAATCGACGTGTGATTGATGATTGAACACTAAACTTGCATCTGCAATTTGCCAGTCAATGAAAATTGCAACAAATCCCGTCTGATTGGGCTCTAATCGCATCGCAATCGTGCATTCTTACCCGAAATCGCCGCGAATTCCCATGACTATTCCATTTATCCCATTTCAATAATTGGCTCTGTTGTTTTGAGCCAATTAAAAGCAATTCGGAAGGGATTAAAGTCGAATTTGGGGGAAAATGGGACGATAATTCAAACGATTTGGACTGTCATGGCGGCGTGCGCAAGCGCAACCTGACTGACGTTGTTGATTTATGAATGTATCGCACTGATTTATTGATAGTAATACAAGCAGTTCTATTCAATTAGTTACGATCGATATAACTAATTAATGAGCTGTGAAACTATAGATTGTGTTGTGGTTACCTACAGTTTCGATTACCACTTTATTAAGTTTGATTGTTATTATGGTTATAGCATTATTGTTTGTAACTGCGGTACCTACAAGCTTAGATGCATTTGATTTTATAAATTATATATTTTATCATCATCCTATATCTACAATTGATGTTACTCTTTCGTGATCATGCTGAATTCTTATGAGTTTTAATTAATTATTTTTTACTGAGAAGAGCAACACCATAATTGTTTTATCGCTGCTTGATTTGTCTTAGTAATTGAAAACATAGTGCAGTTCGTTCATTTTTGCAACTTTACTTTTACTTCATTAAGTCTATGACTTTTCACAAATTCTTTAATGCTTTGCATCCCTTTATCGTCATTTGCACTTATATCACGCTTAAAAAATGTAATAGCTACTATTTTAGTGTAGTTGCGTACTGTACAGTCAAAACAAAGTTTGTGTCAGTTTCGTGCTATCATTGCTATTATTTAGTTGATCTTTCAAACAGTGTTTTATGACCTTTCGGCCTTACACACCATATCGCGTGGTTGAAAAATCTAATGAAGATTGCATTCACCCTAAGGCTAAATCTAACGTAACGACCACCTGAAGTAGCCTATTGGTAACTTTAGGAAATTATATATAGATTTATTACTACTTACTGCATATTTCTGATGTTTTTTGAGGAAGATTTATTTGTAGCTGTAAGCGTTTTGACCGTTATTTTGTTTTTTGAAGGATTAAAATGGCTTGATTTATTGTTTAAGGTATAGGTTAAGGTTGGATTCGTGAGTTTTGTCGGATTTTAGCCTGAGGGCGCAAGGTGCTGGGCTTTGGGCTTTGCCTGCTGGTTTAGGCATTGTTTATGGATGTAGAATTGTTTTATTCTCATCAGAGTAATCAAGAGTCAGAAGGGAACAATCTGTAGTAGGCTTTTGCTTCTGCTGATATGTGGGCATTTTGGAAATGAATATGCATGAAAACCTATAGATTTACATGTTTCACCAAAGTTTACATCTATTTTAATACTTTACAACAATACGGTCTTCAATTAGGTGTAATTAATAATCGCAAAGCTATTAGTATATTATCTGGGAATATTAGGTATAATATTCCCAGACAATATACTAATAGCTTTGCGATTTACCAAGCGTTAACACGAATACAGTCTTCTCCTTTATAACAATGTCCTGTATGTCCTTCTTCATCTGCCACCACCTTGCTTTTTTATGACTGCAAAGTGCACATATAGAGCATACAAAAAAACAATAAATCCGTTGAATCAACCTACTTTATTCAAACACATTTCGTCTACAATACCACACATACATATTTCCAATTCCCACAGAGCTTCTCAATTCAAATATATTCCAAACCCACCACTCAATAACCGAAGCCGTCGCACGCGCCACCTGGCGGCATCCACACGCGATCCTGATTGGCAGCTGTCAATCATCACGTATCAAAACGCATAATAGGTTTCATTTCAGCCAATTAGACGTCCGATGCATCACGCACCCACTGCTGATGAAATGTAAAACCCAATACAATAGCTAATGTTGGGTAATATGATGTAAAGTGATCGAACAGTGTTTGTTGGTTGTCTACAGTTTTGTTTAAATGGCGGCAATGATAGGTTATTTTTTATTTGTTTATTCACGGTTTTGAAATTGGAAACAATATGTCTATTTCTATTAATGGGTGTGTGGTTTGCTCTATAAAGTGGAAGTTTTTGACGATTATGCTAGCTATGTTCTAAATAAGTTTGCTCTATCTATGCTTGATGAAATGTTTCTGTTATTTCGTAGTGTTCTGGCTTTGCTGTAAAGAATATTTTAGATTTATTTTTCTGACCGTTATGGGCTTACAGTTGAATTTAAAATTAGTAATTTAACATTCACAATAAAATATATGCAAAAAAAAAAAAAAATAACAGCCTTCCAAGTTTACACTTCCTATTTATTTTACAATTGGTGTTTGTTTAGCCTGCCTTTAAAATAGCCTTCTGAGGTTCAAATCGATTGTCTTGAAGAGTTTTTTTTTAAACGGTTCCTGATGTATCGATTAATTATTCGTACGGAAGTGCGAAAGCATGATGGTTCTAATAATTCCGTCTTGGTCAGGTTTTTATAATATTTTATATACTAAAAGGAAGGCCAAGGTATAAGGTTAGAATTGCGTCAATTGTGCGTTTACTTGGAATCTAATAATGTATTCCTAATTGTAGCTTGAGCCATAAGTCTAGAAAACTTAGACACGATTTATTTATTTTTATTTAATAGTGTAATTGAAAAATATGTCTCTACATTATTTCAAATATTTTCTACCGTGACTACAAAAAAATATTAACCTTAACATTTCTGACAAACTTTCGAAAAAGCTAACTGCTTTCTGAACTAAAAAAAGAATGATTGACAAGCGAGAAACCGCATTTTAAGGTACCCTTACCTATAAAATCAAAATACTTATTTTACTGCAAGCCCGTATTATTCAGTGGTCTATGATTATGGGTTACCATTTCGTGTCAAAAAGAGATTCTTGATTGACATTCTAGTATTTTTTATTCCTACCCGTAGAAAATTATTTATTATCTTAAGCATTATGGAAGACTTACAGCTAAAACAAACAGGTTAAGTTACTGTCAGCCAATTACAAGTCTCCACTTATAAAAACAGAAATAAGAAGTAGGTAAGTTATTGTAATAATAATAAATATTGATAAAGAATATGTAATTGAAATAATAATCAACGATGAAATTTTTAAAAGTTCTTAGCTGCATTTTTCCCTTGGTGTGTAATTTCCTATTATAAAATTATACACTTAAACTACATTAATGTATAACCTACATCAAATTATAGCCCGTGTTCAACGAATTATTTTATTTTAGAAGCTGCTGACTGCTGCATAATTTTTTGCGTGGTAGTTGATAATACATAGTTAATACCTAGTTATTATCCTAACTTTATCTTGCCTCCAATAATGATCACTATTTTTATACTCACTAATTAAATCCTAGAATAAAAGGGTAAAATACTCAATCGAAACCAACCTTCAAACTGACATCCTAAATAAAACCGTGTAAGATAAAAAAATAGAAAATTGACGCTCAAAAATACAGATGTATAATTATAAAAGATCAAATTGTGAGTTGGCCAAACGGCCCGGTTATTAAACGAATTTAGGGGCAAATGTGGTTATAATTGCCCGAAATCGTTTCCAATGATACAGGAATAGAATATAATTTTACTGTGACTAACAAAAAGAGCAAATTCTGCAGTTTTGCGGTTACCCGTTTCGAGGGACGTGCCTTCCGTCCTGTGCCCTGTCATTTCGCAAAATAACGGGCATTGTATAAAAGGGACGATTTCATTTCTTTAATGAATGGTTTTTGACATTTTGATGTCATCTAAATTGGTGTTATGCATAGATTTATGAGTGTATCAGCCTCTTGGTTTGAATTGACAAATTATAAAAAATGTGCTGCAATTTATTTAGCGTTTTTTGTTTGACATTTAATGATACTGCTATTAGACAACTGTATACGGATTCTTTACAATTATCCTATTTTGTCCGTTACCTACACTTGATACAATACTAACTTTTGCCAGCGGGATTCCAGCGGGATTTCCAAAATCATGCCTATCGTCTCCAGGAACCGTGTCCCTACCAAAATTCATCAAAATCAGTTGAGCGATTTAGGCGTGAAACGGTAACAAATATACAAGTTCCTTCTCATTTCGAGATCTTAGGTAATTGATTGATCAAGATTGATTTGAGAAATGCAATCTTCTTCACTAGCAATAATTTGTGCAAAAATGTATCTAAATGAATAGTTTTAGCTCAGTAGGTATGACTTGATCACCTGCTAAATAAGATACTACTAAACTTGCAAATATATAAAGATGAAAAAAATTAAGATACTCAGTCAAACAGAAAAAGTTAAGGACTTCAAAGAACTGATCCAATTCCAAGAGCAACTGATTTCAGTAACAAGGTTTTATCCTCTACCAAAGCAAAATTTGCTCAAACATCAAAACCCAATTTGTACGAATCACAAAGTAGAACGAATTAGGCCTACCGCACATCTATTCGAAATCACCAACAAATTAAACGGGTAGACACTTAATTCGCTAAATAATAAGTCTTCGCTACAAAGTAAAGCCGACATTTCAGTAAGTAATGACTGATTCATTGGCGCCACCGCGGTTGTCGGCGCCAACCTTTACTCTGCGCCATTCACTAGTTACCACAAACTAATCAAATAACGTATCATTATACCGTCATTTTTGGAAATGATCACCCGTGGGATAGGCTATGAAAATGAGTAAAAGCTGGGTGCAGGGATTAGGGGGTTTGTGATCTGGGTACAATTTTGCCTATGGTGTGTAAACCTCTAAGAGGTTAGTAGAAAACGATATTGTAGCATTTATCAAAAAGGGAGTACCTGCTTTATTAAGCTACGCAGACTGTCAATAGTGATCAGATACTAACCAAGGCTGAAGATATGAGACGCTTTATCCAGCAAACGACACAAATGCTATTCATGGTGAAAGAGCCGAAGCTAAGCGGAAAGAAAATCCAGTTTTTCCAATACTAACATAGACTGATGTACGAACTTATTAATTTTTTAAGTATGGAAAATCATCAAATGACTTCTTGCGCTCTCGGTGGAGTGTTTACTGACTAAAACCCATTCGTGTTCTTTCTAAAACCCTTTGCGTTCCAGGGCCGCGGTGACTCTTTCGAACAAATTTCGCAACCCTGGTAGGCACTGGCCCTAGCGGGCCCCGTCTTCTATGCGGAATTTAATAGTAAACCTATGAGACCGATTCGTAAACGCTGAGACGTATCTGCAATCAAACAATATTTTTTACTCTCTGCCAAAATTATAAGGTGTTTACGTTCGACATGTCAAAAATTATGGCGTCCTTTATTTGCGGTGCAGGTTTTGCCCGCCACGTATTATTATAACGAGGGCGATATTTCAGTTTTTGTGCCATTTCGTGAATGGACTCCTATGGTTTCGGTTGCGAATTAGTTTTTTTGCAATACAATGTAACCTCAATGGGACTGTCTACAATGTTCTGTAATTTGTAGGTTAATATTTGGGTATTAACATTAGTCATTTTGGGTAGTTGCTACTTATAGGCATTAGTTTAGAAGGCTGTCATATCAACTTGTTATGTACTTTTTTGTCCGTTTGAGTCGAGATAGTGACAAAGGTTGGCACCGTTCCCGCGATCCCCGGAGTAGGTGGGAGATGGAACACCGGGGTGGTTTTAGTCAGTAAGAGTCTGACAGACCCCTCCACCCGCCCCATGGTGGAGGATTTCCATGAGGATTTCATCCCGACATCAATAAAAAAAAAAAAGCTATTGTGTGACAACTTTTGTCATGACCTCCCTTCAATGACTTCCCATGTCAGGAATTCAGAGTGAAATTTTACTGTAGAAGTTGTTATTTTCTTCAACACCACTCATTTTAATTGAAGGCCAACTTGGTTATCATTTTCATCAGCCTGAATTGTCTCACTCCTAAGCAAAGGCCGGGCAGCCCCATTCTTTCCATTCTTTTTTCGATTTTCATTTTTTGATAAGTTTTTTTTTCTTTTGGACGAAAGTTGTTTGTTTCAAGATCCTGGACGAGAATCACCCCGGTTTAATATAGCTGCCCCGTATTATTCCTAAAGTACCAACCAAGAGGTTTTTACGTCACGATTTTTTAATATAAAAAGTCACATTTGAGCGTCATGCAGTAAAACATGATGCATCTGTATCTCGCGACATATTAATGTGACTGATAAATTGTCCAGATTGTGAACATAGGTGGTCTTAACTACTGGTTAACTGGCTGATAAAGTAAACACGTGCGAGATGGCGATAGCAAGCAAGCACACACTATTTACGTTTTACTGAAAAATTAAGCTTTAAAATGTTATATCTCTGCAAAACAGGCAGAGGCACTGTAAAAATAATATACTAGTCAAAATTTCAGCAATATCTACATAAATAATTTGCAAATTGATTGATAAACATTATTGCTATCTACTGTTAGATACAGCTTGTTATATCAGTAAGCCTTGAAAATATTGTATCATTCTAAAACCCTATCTAGGTGTGTACGTTTCCATTTCCCGAACTATATCAATCGTGATCCATCCGCGGACACCTGTGAAACGAATCATGATCCACAAAAGGCACCCAAATGTAACCTTACTTTTAAAACCCATACAGCAAACAGACGATCCTAGATTATCTCCGACCCAAAAACAAAAGCAAACTCACCTGCGAGTAGGTAACACCCAAAACATTAGCCTTGCCTTCACGACTTGCCCGAAGCGAACATGCTTATTAGGGCTGCAACGCACCTGTGTGAATATTTTCATAATCTCACTAATTAGAGGTTCGCGATTCTTCCCAAAGACGCCGAACATTCGGGTTTTACTGCGGAGGCAATAAATTCTTCGACATTTGACCCTGTGGAGTTTTTAGGGAATTCTTCCTGAGGCTGTTGCTGTACCATTGCCGTATAGAGTAGGGTATCAAGTTTTGTTTATGTTGACCGTTTGTTTATATTAAATATCAGTTACGTGGGACCAACACTGTTGATTTGTTTAGTGAGTTTAAGTTTCGATATGTTTACATTTAGATTAGTTTGTGTTTCCTACTTCATAAATTTAGATTTGAATAGCCAGACTCTAATTTCAAATGTGCTGCGGTATATTGCCGAGACGTCACATTTAAAGTAAACTTTCCACACCTAAATTGCAATATCGCTTAACAGTCCTCTTGTAGCAAGATCTATGTGTGCACTTTAAAATGATTTTGCACTGATCAGGAAATTGGCCTCTTACGAGCTAGAATTTCGCAATCCTAAAATTTGAACTTCAACGTTATAAATTGCGTTTCCACTTTCCAAACAATCATCTCTCGTTCCTTCACTGCTCTGTGCACTAATGTTGGATATATTTATCGCGGTGATCGTCAACCGTGGCGGATTGCCTCGAGGCACCCCGCCTCGGCTTTGCGTCTTTCCCACGTGCTCCGAATGCTTAGATTGCGTGCGACCTCCTCACCAACCAGACCCGTTCACACTACGGACACTTCATCAACTGACACGCCACATGTAATCTTAACACCTCTATAATTATATTCAACTTTACCAGCATCCTCATCCAAACGTTCAATCTTTTGCTCCTCTGTGGCTTTTTCATCGATCTCGTCGGCTTCATCTGTGATATCACATACGGACGCCATGGCTGCTTCAGTGGATCTACCGTTTGCTTCAGGCTACATTTCTTGGGTCTCACCTTCAACTTTTAAGACCGTGGGATTTTGGACAAGGCTTTTCGAGATTAATAATGATAAGTGAATTTTTTTGTAGGAGCACTGTTGTAATACTTGGGTTGGTTGCTGGTCACATCTTAGAAAATTAATGAAATGTGTGTAAGCTAATTAATTTACTGCCTTAAGGATTTTGATGAAAAATGTGTTCATGGTGGTCTGTGTCATGTCATTTTTACAACATAAGACCGTCGATTACACTAGAAATCGAAACAAACATAGTTGGGCAAAACTAGGCAGATGGCAATTAGATTGCCAAAAATAAAAGTGTATTTCTTTCTCCTTCATTAATCATTAACTGTCCATAATTACGTTTTTAACGAAAGTGTTATTAGATTTAAAGAAAGTTAATGCCATTATACGAAATAATTATCACTTGCAGTCCTTTCACGACTCATTAATCATGGATGCGGATCTTATATTTTTTGCGCAGATAATATAATTTAAATAAATGGCTCGAATTCTGAACCTATACATCAAAGTTATGGGTAATTTAAATATTGACACTAAAATATTGCTATTTAACTTCCGACATCATAACACACATTCAAGTTTGCAAAACCATCCGCAAAAAATTCGTTGATTGTTTTTGGAAGAAGTCAAAAGAACAATAAAATAAATATCAAGAAAATCAATTCTAGAGCCCAATAGGGTGGGCTCTTATTTCAGTCAATTTAATCATGATCTTTATTTAATACAGCTTATTCCCGGGGCTCAGCCAGTGTTAATTTAGATTTTCACAAAAGGGGAAATAAAAAAGTGACTTAAAACCGTCTCCATAGACTTAAAATCTATCGCAGTGACCAAAATTTACCAATTTTTTTTAAGGATTTTTTTTTAAAGCGTGACAAACTCACTTTACCAATTATAATTTTAGATAGTATAGAAAAAAAAAATGCACGACATTAAATAAAAAATTAGAAACGCAATTGACATGACCGATTTATCATTGAAAGAAGAACATAAAGAGGAGAAGAACAAAAACAGCAACATTTTTAGCTGCACGTAATAGCGCCACTCACCGCAATCACGATGGTAAAGCGGAGGCGATTACAAGCGTTTACCGAATGATTCGGTAATCGAAAGTAATATTGGGAACATCTGAGGATCTGAGGAATTTCCTCAGGAACTCAGAAAGGAATTCAGTCGTAAAGATTGATGTAAGTATAGTATTTAGCTGAGTTATGTTAATGTGGTTATGGCTGAATAAGTAGGGAGGTAGGTCTAAGGAATGTTTTGAATAATATAATAAGTTGGACGCAAGAACGATCCAAAAAAGACCATAAGTTAAATGAGGAAAAAGTCTGAAGTAGTGGGTACCCACTACTTCAGAGTTTCCCTTACTTGAAGATGATCTCTGGAATTCCACTAAATCATTGCTCTAAAAGGATAAACTCAAAGTTCATACTGGCATTGTTCTAAACCGTGTAAACGCCCCTATTATTTAGACGATTATCTTGTATCCAACCTTTCACCAAAAATATTGCGATTTCAAAAGACTAAATTACAAAACTCTCAAAAACATTGCACTCACTTTTCAGCATCCTCATTAAAGCCATGTTTATTTATTTCATCTTTTTGCCTTTTATAATCTTCAAGAATAAAATTAATCAAATCCCCATCATAATCAGCTGCCACGAAAATTATTGCTAAAACACAGAGTATATATTCCAATATCCTCCTTAAGGATCATCCAAATCTCAATTTCCAAAGAAAGGGCATCTCGGATCACGAACTTACCTCGGCTCGTTTAAGGTTGCGGCCTACCGCCAATTAGACACAATTTTCGGCTAGCACAAAGGCCCCATGTCCTCTAAAGACCGTTGGTTGGTAATTAAAACAAATAGGGTCAAAAGCACCCCGCCCGAGGCGCCAGGGGGCGGCGTCCGACGCGACCCGACGTCGCCGAAGGCTCTACAACCCCCTCATTACAAGCTTAATCTAATTATTGAATTCGTACAATGTTGTGTTTACATTTTTTTTTTTCTAATTTGCCCCACTATACTTAAGAATGGACGAGTAAGCGCTAAATGGCACGTTTAAGGCAATATATCATAAGGATCGAGTCACTGCAACACTGACCGATGTTTTCTCACGGTTTTTTGGCTAAGTTTTTGAAGTTAGGTCCTCTGTAGATTAAGGCGGTGCATAATATTATTATAAGGCGTTTAAGGTTTTGCCTCTAGATGATTGTCACGATTTTATTGCATTCCGTCATTCGGTGGTACTTTAGTTTTTTACCGTTTTGTGTTTATAGTTTTTTTTACGGGAGGGTCAGTCTGTTCGGTTGATGCTACGACACTGTAATCGATTTCGATCTCTATGGTTGTGCCTAACTGAGCATCGCTTTCATGAAAACTTACCTTCAATTAATGTTGCAAAAGTAACTATGTATATAGCACTATCGACATTATTAAAATGTTAATGTAAATGATAATAATCAATGTCGATTATTATCATCAATTTTAATCAATTTCAATATTTATTGGCAGTATTGTCATTGTTAAGAAAACAACATCTGTATACAAGTTATATTTACTTATACTTTTTTAATATAAAATATTTTCTGAATAATACTTTCACAACACAAGATTCATAGAAAATCTTACTTACAAAAGATGGTCAGAATAACCTTTCTTTGCCTACCAGCAATATAATTTTAAATTATCCGCAACTTATTATTGACAACTCATTTAAATAGCTAAAACGTTCGAGATAGTTTAAGCGCCTCGGGGTAAATCGGCTATCTCCGGCGCGCTTCGGCACTCCTCGGCTCTGTTCGGTCAAGATCGTGTGATCCCATCCATCATAGACGGTAACGACCTCTATGCAAAACGCTGACGTTGCTGTCATCTTTGAATAAGTTATGATGCAGTTGTTGGGTGTGATAGTGTAGGTTTTTGTGTGTCGATATCAGTAAAGGCGAGCTGTAACAAAATGGCATTTATTGGCACGGGCGGGTGGCAAAATCCAAGTATTTCACAGCTATAGTAATAAAATTGGTTAGGATCGACTTTTCTGTTCAATAAAGACTGTAAAATCTAATTAGCCGTCCCGAACAAGCGTGTAAGCAAAGCAGGCAGTCTGTATTTTATTAATGTAAGATCGACCAACAATCAGCGATTCAAATCAACGACTTAATTCAATTTATTTAACCTATTTAAAAATTTGCATCATTGATAAAGCCATTACAAATAAAATAATCAAGTAGACTAAAGATACAGTTACAAAGTATTATCGACGAGATTATACAGGTTACTCCCTGAACTATCTATGGGATTGTGGGGTGCCTATGATAGTGACATCATTCAAAACAAATATATATTATGTAAGCAATCGGTTATGTATCGAATGGTCTTATAAATTTTAATTAGTTGGCTCTTATTAACCAGGTACCTGTTTTATTTACCTGGACACACATTATTAAGTGTTTTCGCCAATGAAATACGTGTATAGTATTCCCGGCTATAGAATGGTCAAAATCAAAAAGACTAATAGATAAATACATATTTACAAAATGTCGTGGTTAAAAAAATGCCTTTTTTTCATTTGACATTATTACCATGTGTTTAGTTCGGTAGTGAAAAATTCAGTTATAAAATATATTATACTAGCTACCGAAAATTACCCCAAAGGAACATACTCCCGGGATGAAAAGTATCCTATGTCCTTTGCCGGGACTCAAACAATGTCTATACCAAGTTTAACCTAAGCAAAGCCCAATGTGTCCCGCTCCGTCCAGCTCCGATTCTGAACTCAATAGTCTTACTGGAAACAGATGAGGAACAGGTTGACGCTATCATAAAAGACCTCCGCATAGACAGTGCCTCCGGCTGGGACGGTATGTGCCCTAAATTGCTAAAACTTGCCAGTCATAAACTAGTAGCACCGATAACACACATTTGCAATCTCGCCCTAACCACTGGCACTTTCCCTAAGCCCCTTAAAAAAGCCATCGTTCATCCGATCTATAAGGCCGGTGATAGAGGCAGTGTCAACAATTATCGCCCAATCTCGGTACTTCCAGCAATTTCAAAAATACTGGAAAGAATCATTCACAGGAGTCTTCTCAAGTATCTGGACAAATATAAAATCATTGCAGAAAATCAGTACGGCTTCAGAATAGGTGTATCAACGGAAGATGCCGTGTCATCACTATTGGGCTCTGTTGTCAATAAAATCGACAACAAATACAAATGTATCGGTATTTTTTTGGACCTCTAAGGCGTTCGACACTGTCTCTATCCCCATTTTACTCGGAAAACTGGAAAGAATTGGTATACGTGGCACAGCCTTTAAATTGCTGAAGAGCTTTCTTTTGGACCGGACCCAGTGTGTTAAAATAGGCGAATACATCAGTGGTGAACAACCACTGTACTTCGGTGTGCCCCAAGGGAGTTTGCTCAGCCCTCTCCTCTTCCAAATCTATGTCAATGATCTCTGTCTTCTCACGCTTCCCTCTACTCACATCATAGCATACGCTGATGATACTGTTTTACTGTCCAGTGGATCCGACTGGGTATCGACTAGGGAGGCCGCAGAAAACTCCTTGAGTCGTGTCATGATCTGGCTGGCTACTAATAGTCTAACTTTGAATGTTGACAAAACCAACTTCATCACCTTTGGTTCTAAACCCTCTGCTCTTCCATCATATCTTTCACTACAAATTAAAGCCCACGTATGTAATGACAGTGTTCGAAATAATCCATGCTCATGTCGGATAGTGACGAGAGTCTCGTCTGTCAAGTATCTCGGTCTTTACCTTGATTCCTCTCTCAGCTGGAAAACCCACATCGAATCCCTGTCTGCACGCACCAGGAAATTGCTTTACATCTTTAAAAAGCTAAGAACTTCTGCACACAAGGACATCCTGAAAATGGTATACACCGCCTTATGTGAATCAATACTAAGCTACTGTATCGTTGCGTGGGGTGGTGCAGCTAAAACAATTCTCATACAAGCTGAAAGAGCCCAACGAGCGGTTATAAAGGTCCTCCTTAGTAAACCGTTTAGGTATCCCTCCAAGCAACTGTATTCCGATTTTAGGGTACTAACGGTCCGGCAAATGTATATACTTCGAACTATCTTAAGATCTCATAAAATTACTCCGCCCGATAAAAATAAAAGCCCTACGATCAGAAGAAGACCCAAACCAGTTTGTCCCAGAATCTGTACTAATACTACCTTCGCACGTCGGCATAACCGTTACTTAAGTGCTTTAATGTACAATAAACTCCACAATAAACTAGATATACAAAAGTTAAATACATTTCAATGCAAATCCAAGGTAAAAGAATATCTGCTCAGCCTGAATTATGACGAAACGGAAGAACTACTCAAATCTTAGGAAATCAGGCACACCTACATACATACACTCACACATCACACCCGACACACAAAAGATAACTTATACTTATCCTTATTCTTTAAATTTAAATTCACTTTAAATTCAATTTAGTTTAGTTTTTTTATCTTTAATTTTCCCCTTCCCTAATCTTCAAATTGTACTAACCTAATCCTAGTTTATTCTCAATTTATAAAGTGCACATTACCAAACGGTTCCACCAATTTATTCATGCAAGGATGGATGACTCCCGTAACACAGGTTTTCCTAGCATGGGGGTCATTGATTTTGTTTTTGTACCTCGTCGGTTTTGTTTCCCTAAATTAAGTGTCACTTGTAATTGTGTAGGTACCTACTTTTTGTCAAAATAAATTATTATTATTATTATTCATCTAAATCGGTCCAGCGTTTGCGCGTGAAGAAGTAACAAACATAGGTACCCTCACACTCACAAACTTTCGCCTTTATAATATTAGTGTGGTTAGTGTGAAGTGTGATGAAATATATGATATAGTCTTATCTATACAGTTATGCAGTATACTCTTGCAGTCCTCACTATACATAAAGAAGCAAAAGCCTCTTTATAAAGTTTAAAATCGCAAAAAAGCCAAATGCAATCACCAAATCGGTTTTAGCAGCTCAGTATAGATCTCGTCTCAACTTTTATGATTTCATTTCATAATTTATACATACGATGGGGATCATTATTTACTGTTTCGCCCGGGGACACAGGCCGGGTCAAAAGATGCCACCACAAAAAACCTATACACGACCGTTTAATGGACCGCCTTTGTATAGGAGTATGGGAACAGATCGTAATTATAATAATATGCGTTTATTTGTGACAGCGCCTTTTTTTTTCTTGTCAGTGCGTGATTGGAAAGTTGCAGTACGTATTGGGAAATCTGCATTAGTTGAGTCAAATAACCTAAACATGGGAAAACAATCATGAGTCACTATTAAATAGCTGTCATTCTAAAATCAGCTGTAGTGATTTGTATGATTATTCCTAAATGCAAAATTTTTTAGAAATATTTTAGGCTTTTCCTTTATTCATTTCTTCCTCCTTGGTCCCCCAAGGCTTACGTCCAGCAGTGGACGTCTTTTGGCTGATATGATGATGATGATTTTTTTCAAATCATTGCTGAATTATCAGAAGACACAATGATATTGTTCAATGACAAGCCAAATTTTTTCCAGGCATCAGGTATCCCTACATTTTGCCGAGTTGTGCGAAAAAAACTTGCTTGTTGAGTTTTTTCTTTGCATAAATCGTGTCTTTCATTTATATATGAAGATTGAAAAAAAAATGGCTGGTCACTGAAACATAATCCTAAATAAAAAACATAACTTTTCAGTATGCATTTCTAAATTACTGTAAAAGTTTGTCCTATTATAAGCAGAAACGTCTCTAAAACGTCGTCATACATACAGAGAAACCGGGAAATAAATCAAAAAATTCGTAATGCATTCCTGAATTTTTCAAAATGGGATCATAAATATCTCAAATGAAGAATGAAGACACGGTCTGGACTTCGTTCATTAATGCTCATTTGGTTGGATATTTACACACCAATTACGATATGGTCTCGCTTATTTATAAGTACGTTTGCGCAGTTGATTCATTGCACCTTAGTGCCGCGTCGTTAGTGTCAAACGAACGTATATTTCAGGGGCAAATATTAAAGGTATTACGATTATATTTAAGTTTATTGTAGGTGAGGAATTTTCGCTTTGTGCTGTGTAGAAGTATTTAGGTTTAGTGAGCTGCAGTAAGGGCGAATGTTTTGTGTTGTATAACGCAAGGCTACTCATATAAGTAAAGAAAAGTCATTTGAAACTTGAGCATATGTCGCAGACGTTCTGTATGATTCGTTTTTATACATACGTCTTCGTTCTTTCATACCCGAAGGTTAACCAACGGAACCCTACTACTAAGCCTCCGCTATCCGTGCGTCCGTCCGTCCGTATGTCTGGCAGCGGGCTGTGTCTCTAGAACCGTAATAGATAGACAATTTTCACAGATGTTTCATTTCAATTGCCGCTATGGCAACAAATAATAAGAATTAAATTAAATTAAAAATTAAAGAGGGCTCAAATTCAAGAAAAATTTTTTTCGTTTTATGTTACGGAACCCTTCGTGTGAGAGTCCGACTCGCACTTGGCCGGATTTTGATACTGTCGTTGATATCTATAACGCCTAAGGCAATTTAATAATGCTTCTGGTCGCATTCGTTGCGTCAAGAGTCATGTGTTAGGGTCAGAGCTGGGCAAAATACATGACTTGCTTTAATTAAAATACAAATTACAAAATACTATCTCGTATGTATTTAAAATACGAAATACAAAATACTTTTAAGTCGTGTATTTAAATTATAAAAAATACAGTATTTTAACTATTTTTATTTAAAGTGCAAAATAATAATTACAAAATACTGTCAGGTGTTAGGCTAGCCTTTTTGCTTACGAAAGCTATCGAGCGCTGTTTTAATACAAACTACAAAATATCTCAGCGTCATGTAATTAAAACAATTACAAATTACATTTTTAAGAAGTAATTGAAATACAAATACCAAATACGTATTTGTATTTCAATTACGTATTTTAATTACAAGTAATTCAAATACTGCCCAACCCTGGTTAGGGTGACCACCATCTTCAAGAAGTCTCTCAATCTTTAACTTCTTTTTTCTTCGAGTCATCAGTTCCTACATCGTGCCTTACATGCCATCAGGAATTGCCATTTCGCAGCAACCTGATCTTCTTCCTTCAGCAGAAATAACAAGTTCAGTGTGACTACTTCCAGGGTTGCGGAATTTGTTCGAAACAGTCACCGCGACCCTGGAACGCAAATAGCTTTCTCCAAAGAGAAACACGGATAGGTTTTAGTGAGTAAAAGTTTGACACTCCCTTCCGCTCCACCCAGAGCGGAAGAAGTGATTTGATGATTTCCCATCCTTAAAAACTAACGTTGTGACTACTTTAAAATTTGACGCGCCGTCTTGGAGATCGCAGTAATTATTTTACGCATTTATTTCTTTCATTCAGTAGTGGTCGAAGGTGTAACGGTTCCCTTTGTTGCGGAATTTGTTTGAAAGAGTTACCGCGGCCCTGGAAGGCAGAGGGCTTTAGAAGGAACACGGATGGGTTTTAGTCAGTAAGAGTCTGACACACTCTTCCGCCACACCCAGAGCGGGATAAGTCATTTCATGATTTCCCAAACTTAAAAAAAGCGGTTCCGTTTAGCTATTCCCCTCCAGAGATAACACATATAACGGCTATGTAACACGGCAAGAAAATATATTCAAGGTGCTTCAGTATGTTTCCTTGGCGTAACTTTCCACGAATCTAGATGGTCTTGATACGGCAGTGCTCCCGTCACAGCGGCTAGACGCAGTAACGAGGGGAAACGGGCAACATTTCACTGGGAAGGTACGCCTACTTAGCATCTGATTAGATACCATTTCTAGTAACTACATTTTCATGTAAAACACTATGTGCATGTTTCAAGCACGTATGTGAAGATAGGATATAGAAACTTAAACGTTAACTGCTTTTAACATGAATTTAGAATGAGGTGTAAAAGATTAACCTAATAATGAGTGACCTGATGACTCATAAGTGCTTCCTCCTTTGCTCTAATTTTTATTTTCAAATTCGTTCAATTGCGTTGTCTTCTTTGCTATCAATACTTGAAAACGCTTTCATATAGAACCATTTTTTTACCTGAATAATTCTGGCACTGGCCACAACGGGCGAAATCTAAATAATTATTAAGATTTACAGAAAAACATATAGTATCCTAAACCACGAACTAACTCTTCAAAAACATTCAATCTAAAGCGACAAATTACACACCCAATAAAGAAATCATACACATCAAAACGGATTACAATAAGGCTCAAAATGGTATTCGTAACACACACGGACCATGGGAACTTAGTTCGGGACACGACCTTACAAATTATACGTCAGATGGAGAACGTGCGCGCTTGACAGCAATTTTCATTTCATACGAAGATGTCACGTCGTATGTAAAAGGTCACTTCGGAACATCTAATTTGGTAATTGCATGTAAAATAGACGTAAGTGTTGTAAGTATTTCCATTGTGATTGGGACATTTTATGACCATAGAGTTTCTCATGGGATCTGCTGCCATTGCTGTTTAAATCATAGTCAAAGATTGGAAACAACAACACTTCAGAATTGGTAACTTTTCATCGTCATCTTAAAAGAGTGTAGTATTTTATATGGAGCGACTACCTGTCTGACCTCGACAACCCAGCAGCTGGGTAACACGGTACTCCTTGGCAAGGCTGGTGTCAGATTTGCTGACTTCTGAATATCCGTAACAATTTTCAAAGATTTACATCTGAGAGCCGAGTCCAACGGATTGACATTATTTCCGAGGAACACGGGAGTATCAGTATGTGGCGGTCACCCATACACGGACCAGCCTCGGCAAGCTCTGCTTACCCTCAACAATTTTATTTTATTCTTTTTATTGACAATCTTAAATTATTACAACAAATCAATCGAATTCAAATTTTAAACTGTTAATTTAAATCATAAAAGAGAGTGTATCATATTTATAAAATTAACTAACATAGTATTAAGTGCTGCTAACACCTACTGTGGACCAAAAGTTGTCTATATTAATAAAAAATATTATTTTTATTTTAAGCCACGAACTGCTATTTATTAATTAACCATCTACGTATATATATATATATATATAATTCTTCCGTCACTGACTGAGTGACTGACAGACAACGTACAGCTGAAACTACTAGTCGGAGAAAGTTGACATGTCTTTGTTATGCAGAGAACAAAATATTCAAATAATTCAATGCAACCACTGAACAAGCTTAGGCATATAAAAGTCGAAGTAGTCCATCGTCGACCACATCATCGCTTTTCATCAGGCGAGATTGTGGTCAAACGCTAGACTATAATCAATGCATATAAAATTCTTCCATTACTGTCTGAGTAACGGAGTGACTGACAGACAATGCATAGCTGAAAATACTGGTCATAGAAAAATAAAATTGGCATGTAGGCTCCTTTGGGAGTGTAGAGCACTAAGAGAGGAGGATTTCCCGAAATTCTTACAAGAACGGGAAAAAACGGGATATGCGCGTACGAAGTCGCGGGCAAAAGCTAGTGTAACATATAACTTGTATTAGCTTGACTTACTACATTGCTTAAAATATTGAAGAATAGACTTGCACATAAATTTGTATGGTTGTCAAGCAGTTTAAAGTTTCATGGCCTTTGAATTCAAGAATTCACTCACATTGTTACAGGTACCGATTTGAAAATCTTCACAAATGAACAAGATAATATAAGATCTTCTTACATCAAGAAAATAAGAATTTGGCATTTATATTCAATTAACACGAAAGACATTTTACATAACAAAAAAAACCGACTAGACTGCATATATGTATGTGACGAAACCCTTTGGTTAAATTATTGGCGAAGTAAAATCCTCCTGACCGATTTCGGCCAAGGTGGCCAATCTCAACCGAGACCAGCCATCGGCGCGGGACACATTTTAGTGCACAAGTGTGTACGCAAACACAGGTGCACTCCCTCTTCCAGCACTCTCATATTCCGATGGGACGGTAACCCGACACGACCGGAGAGAGATCTGGCGTAGGACCAACGGCTCAACGTGCTTTCCGAGGCACGGGGGTGTCACACCACCAACTTCAAAACTCCGGGCTGTTACTGGGAAATTCCTATTGGAAAAACCCTATTACACTTTGGGAAATGAATGGCGAAGTAACGAAGGTGCTAGATCCAACCAATACCAACCAAGGCAAAATAGAAATCGGCTTTACAGGCTAGTATAACTCGAATCACTTGTAAGTAAATCGTCTTATCTAGACATAGTCTGCATTACAAATTGCGTATAACCACATACGAATACAAGGCAGCCTACTTCGCTTAACTTTGATCTGCATACAAGGCATTATGTACTCGGTCGAGTAAAACAATAGCCTCTATCTATTACATTCGGAACACCGTTCACACATGTTCGTGCGATATCATTCGCGTCATCGCTGAACGTATGTAAGTAGGTATTGTGGGAATGTAAGTGTGGAGTAGCTTTACGCATGTTTTTTCTTTTGGGGAAAATTCAAAAAAGACTTTTCATTTTATAAAGGATTTAAGTCTTCATCATCTTCCTGCCCTTATCCCATGCTACTTGGGGTCGGCGCAACACGTTTTTTTCTTCCATTCTGTCCTGTCAACCGTCACGCTATCACTAACTCCCTTTTCTTTCATATCACTCCTAATACAATCCATCCATCTCTTCTTTGGCCTCCCTCTCCCTGAAGGATTTAAGTAATACTAATAATATAGCAAAATGCTAATTCATATGAGTACCTTGTTTTAAAATGGACCTATAACTGAGACATTGAGCATCCATGTATTATTCGTAATTTGCAATGTTAATGACGAACACTTTTCTAAAAAAACAGGCAACAATTCTTATAATAAAATCGTTTTGATTAATCGAAAGATAGAAATCACTTTTAAGTTAGTTAGAATGGTCACAAATAGAGATGGAGTACGGGAGTACCACTAGGTAGTATATTACGCCCGCTTTTATTTCTAATTTAGATTAACATTATCGTCTTGTTATAACAAGACATTCTGAGTTGCTTTTTGACCAGCTCAAAGCCTAGCCCATACCACCAACCACAGTGCCACAGAAAATGCATAATCCGATTTACGTAACCACCACGATCAAGATACCGTTGCACCTACCAGCAGGCGTGGCAATGGGCGGGCACATTCTAATTCAAATTGCCAGTTGTAAGTCACGCGAACTAAAAACAGTTGCGTTTCTGATAAAAACACGCGAGATATCATGCAAATGACTGATTTGTTGTGAGTTGTGACCTAGATTTTTAGTGAAGGGATTGGCTTTAGCTGACTCAGTAAGGGGTGGCTCGCTGTCCGATCACAACCAGGCTCGGGTCGATGGCACCGTATCGTTGTGTTCCACGCGCGCCGCAAAGAGATATCAGCATAGGAGAAGGGGGCCCGCCAGGGCCAGAGCCTGTCAGGGTTGTGGAATTTGTTCGAAAGAGTCACCGCGGCCCTCGAACGCAAAGGGCTTTAGAAGGAACACGGATAGGTTTTAGTCAGTAAGAGTCTGACATTCCCTTCCGCTCTATACAGAGCGGAAGAAGTCATCTGATGATTTCCCATCATTAAAAAAAAGGTGACTGAGTTGAAAGTCATTTCCTATGGAACCCTCTCTAAATATATATGGTGTTACTATGAGAGCGTAGCAGCGATTGTGTATGTATTTACACATGAGTTTTTAGTGGTTCATTGCAGAATTATAGTGTGAATGTTTTTTCAATTTACAATTTCCGCGACGATATCCTCTGCTACTAAGTATTTGCTGGATTCTAAACCAAATCTTATTTTGTTGTTCCAAACAACATTTTAGCACTTAATACGTATCACCAATATCGTTACATAATAGGCATACTAATAAAATCAAATGGAAGGGGCTAGTGGCTAGTTAATGATAGCCACTCGGGGTGATAATCAAGGTTAAGCACTTGCCAAGGTCGGTGACCATGGATGGGTGACAAGCTTAACATACCGAGGTTCCTCAGTGCCTAGGATAAAACGATAAATTGTTAGTTCCGGCTGTCATTTGTAAATCATTGACAGTAGATAGAAATCTAGAAATCTGATACTAGTCCTGCCAAGGGGTATCGTGTTACCCAGTTACTGGGTTTTGGAAGCCAGATAGGCAGTCGCTCCATGTAAAATACTGGTATTCAGCTGCTGGAAGACTGGAAATCGACCCAACATAATTGGGAAAAGGCAAGGCAGGTTGAATGAGTTTGATCGTAAAATTAAATTTATTATAATCAATACTATATTAATTTATTACAATAAAACTGAAGAATGTGTTTGTTTGTACACGCTAATCTCTGGAACTACCAGTCGGATTCGAAAAATTCTTTTCGTATATGATAGCCACATTTATGAGAAATGCTATAATTATGCTATACGAGAGCGGTAAATTACTACGGGACCAGGAAAAAACGGGATATGCGCGGACGAAGTCGTGGGCAAAACTTAGTGTTTATACAATAACTCGCAAACTCCACAACTACGATTTGATAAATTGAAAACCAAAGCCAATATTGTGGTTCAAAACAATAACACTTAATCATTTGAATGCGTATGACAAAACATCGTATTATAATAGACATAATTATTTAATGAAATCATAATAGATACAACATTTAGAAGCGTGCGTGACCTTTGCGTTTCAAACCAAATGCAATATTATAACTTAAGTTATATTGATGTTACAAAATTGCAATTAGTATTTTTAATGAGTCATCATCATGTTTAAATAATTTAGTGCTACAGATCTTCTTCATGGGTTTTTCTCAAGAAGCAAACGTAAATATAAAACTTCTATTGAGCACTTAAGACACTGACCTACTTTTGACAGTGTTTAAATGGTATTTCCTGCTTTTAAGGTTCTGTGCGTCCGAATAAAAAAATGGAACCCTTATAGGATCACTTGTGTGTATTTCTGTCTGTTTTTTTATTTATGTTTTCAAGTTTTATACGACATAAAATACATAGACGGACTTGCTTGTCACATGCAGCTTTTACCATTCTGTCAACTTTCAACGGAAGAAAACCATTTTGAACAGAAATCAGACAGATCCTGAAGAAACTACGTAAAAGTGAAATTGAAAATGTTATTATTAAATTTAAATATTAAATTATTAATAAACCCTTCTTCCACACAGTACAAACAGAAACAAATTTCTCACATTAATCGCAATTTGTTTACAACAAAATTAAAACCTTTGGAGTCAAGATCGCGTGTTTGTCCCTACTTAATAAACGCTACCTCTTACTTGGCCTAAGGTGCGTGATTGTTTTATACGATCATTATTGAAAATAAATTAGATTTCGATTAAGAGTTGACCTCTGATGTTCTCTCAGAATCTCTAATTGTAAATAACGTATTTTATTTATTTAGTGACAGTTGGACTCTGGAAGCTTAGCCCATTTTTTTAAATCTCTTGGTCATTTGATTGTTGTTGTCAACCAATCGCCATCTAATGATAATATGTGATATGACAGTAGATTTAGCTAATGCTAATGATTAGAGAGTCTTGCTCACTAAACGTAAATAGATCTTTTATATCAATCCAAAACAATTCAAAAATAAACCCACCATCATTTGACGATTGTGACAACGAAAAAGATGTTATCCAAAATCTCTACAAACGCAAAAAACTTGATCTATCAATTGGTCCCAGACTTTAGACAAGAAACCTTCTTTATGATAATCAAACTAGCACCACGACATTTGACAATTGAACCAATTACGAATTCGCTGCCATTTTTTCTGATCGCATCTTCCTCGCGTAAAACAATCACGTTCCTTAAGGATATCTCAATCGCTCTCTCAATAAATTGATTGGCTTAATAAACGTCATTAGTCTTTGAAAGTTGTGTTTAAATCACTCGACAGTTGCGTGTTGCGGACGCTACTCGTGTTCGCACGCAACGTTTCTCGTCGCGTTATGGCTTTGGGCTAATTTTGAATATGGTCTTTTACTTGATGTATGTCGCGATTATGTGGAAAAGATTGTGTTGAAATTGCAGTTTGTTATTATAGTATCGGTTTTGCTTTTTTGTTTTTGTCAGAATTGTTCTGACAATATAACACAGACACGAAAACAACACAGCAAGAAAAAGTCTGTCTTTGCTTGATTTTGAACAACTGAGGATTAAACCGAGGATCTGACCCAAGATGGGCCGATGACCTGGTAAACACCGCGGGAATCAGATGGATGCGAGACGCACAGGATCCGCCGATGTGGCGAGACTTAAGAAAGCCTATGTCCAGCAGAGAACATTTTTCGGCTGAAATAATGATGCTGAAGATTTAATCATTATCATTTCTAATAACGATCCATCAAAAGACAATTCAAGTGATTCGCTTATAGGCCTTGATAATGTGCTATCAAAAATGGTAAATACTTCATAAAACAAAAAACCGCAAACGACAACAAAGCAAAACTCACAACAGACAAAGTTCCCAAACAATAATAACTCAAAAACGAAACAGAAATAAATCATAATACTCTTAATGACAGCGTACTGCAGTGGGAAAATGATAAAAATGATATTGATTGTAGCGCAATCGGCAGCCATTAAAATAGTCCGATTGATTGAATTTCTCATGGAGCCTGGGTACAGTTGTGAGAAACAAGCTAATCGGTAGCCATTATGCAGGGTAAACGGTCCTGTTGCCTTCTTGTTTTACAATAATGGTTATCATTTTACGTGATTGTATGCACTGAGATCCGATTACATGACTGAGCATCGAAGATATTCAAATTGTCGTTTTGTCTCTTTCAACTTTAAACAACTGGATGACAGTTATAGGAAGACAATTAACTTGCGATCACCGCTAGTTTTATTTTGAGTTTTTGATCTTCAATATGACTAATTTGATATCAGGATGAATCATATCAGTATCGAGAAAGACTACAATCCATACGATTTTCAGGCTTTGCTTTGACCTAACTCAAGTTCTGTGCATAAATGGACTATCGCTCTTTAAAAATAATTAGAGTACACCGACACTTATCAAAGCATTCTCGAAGTCAAATTAGGTACCTACTGCAAAATCTTCTGAACAACTGTTTAGATACAAACGAACACTGTTCTTACAACAAAACTGTTTTCTACTCAATTGAGAAGATGTCTGTCACCGGAAAATTGCAAACGCCGTAAGATTGTAAAACAGCGTGTGAAATTGTAAACTATCTTTCTCAACTAGACACGGATATATTGGACACTATTGAATTAGGATGGGATTGATAGATTGTTTTTTTTTTCATAATATATCTAGAAATAATAATCTTATAAAAAAATATTATAATCATACGGGGTCTGCAACTTTCGGTGACATGTAGGTACATCAAAAATAAATTCATGTTGTATCTACTACAGTAACAGGCGCTTGTACCCCACCGTTTAAGGATTATTGAAATCATAATCTGCGGTAAGGAATCATAGATCGTTATAGCCACGATTAATATGTAGGTAGGTACTTATTTTGCAATTTTGATTCGATACGGATACGTGCAGCATGATTATATTTATGTAGGTTTGTAGTTTGTGTTATAATAACTGTTTGTTACTACCTACCTAATGGTTTGTGTGCTATAAGAGTACACTTCATTGATGTGGATCTGTATTTTTGAACTTGATGTTTTAAGTTGATAGTCTTCTTCAAGTTAAATCACTTAATGACGATCAGCTGAACAGTAAATATGCCTAAAAGAGGCTCTGAAAATTGGAAAGTGGTTGCAAACCGTGAATGCTGAGTGTGAAGTTCTGGGATCGAGGAACGTGATATTGGGTTTTTCCATTACGACTTTTTCAGCAGCAGCCCGGAGTTTAGAAGTCGATGGTGTGATTCCCTTGTGCCTCGGAAAGCCGTTGGTCCAGTAGAGAGTGCACCTGTGTTCGCGCAAACAGTTTTGTGCACTATCTCGTATTTCTCCAACGTACTCGGCTAATCTCCGTTGAAGTTGGCCATCCTGGCCGATGTTCGGTCGAGAGGATTATTTTTGCTAATGTCTTGTACGACAATATTGAACTTCACTTACACATACGACACATCTGCTGAATTTATTTTATTACCAGTAAAAAAAAACACGAAATAAGGCAATCAATCAATAATCAATGCAATCTAATTATAAATGTATTTATTATATTTATTGTTGAATGTATTTTATTTTATGGGCCCTAGTTGCCTGATTTATTTGAGGGATTAAATTGAATTAAAATTAAATCAAATTAATAAATAACTGCAAGTGTTATCACATTTGCGTTTATCATAGTAACTAAAACTACAATATTTTATGTACCGTGGGAAAATATGTAGGTTTAGCGGCAAAAATAAAGAACTTTGCGAATTTGGCCAGACGTCTTGGTTCACAATGTCGATTATTATTTGGCGCATCGTATCATTATAATATTTATATAGAGTAGTACCTACAAATTAGTCGAATTTTGTTTTTTTTACATTTATATTTCTACACTTATTCTAAGCGGAAGGACAGTATAAGAAATAAAATATACAGTTTTTCTGTTTAACCTAAGTATGACATAAAAAAAAAAAAAGTTTATTTATAAAAAGGGGCACATTTACAATACATTATCTTAAAATTTTCAAGAGAACACAGTTGCTAATTTGCCTGAACTAGGATGAACCTGTGCTTCAGGCTAGAAAGTACTTAAAATAATAAACTAACAATGAATCAATTGACTATAATAAAGCTTAAATTAATTTGAGAACGCCAAAACTAAACTATTGAGTAGATACTTCTCTGTCGAAATGTTTGTCTGTTTGTTACCTCTTCAGCTTTTGACAAAGCCGAAGATACTTTCCGTTCATCACATATGATGGATGGAAAGTATCCTCGACTTTGTACCATAGTACGGAATCCTTCGTGTGTAAGTCCAACTTGCACTTGGCCAGTTTTTAATGTTCACGAGACAGGAATAAAGCAGAAACTTGTAAAAGATGCTAGCGGTATTTTAAGCCTAAAAAATTTTTTTTTCAAAGTGTCTGTTTAATTATTGGAACCTATTCCTTACTTCTTTCTTATACCCTACTAAAAACCGATTAAGTTGTGTTTTATCAAACTTAATTTAAAAAAATATAACAGCTAAACAAACAAAGTTAATCTTAAAAACCAGCTCTATATGACTTCCTTGCATTTTTTCTGTTGGACTTGCGCACGCGTCTGTGGGTGGATTTTTTCACGTTTCTCCGCGATTAGGATTGTAAACTCCCATCGCAATGCTTTTTATTGTACCGCCGTTGTACACACAGATAGTACTACAGTGTCGCTTAGCAAAGTACGATAGTTCTATTTGAATATTTGTGTTGCTACCCAAACCTTTTTTATTTTGATTTTATAAAGAACTATCTTTTGGCCGCGACTTTCGTGTTAATGTCGATTTTCGCAGAAATCTATAATCATCTCCAAGGTCCCACCTATGTCAGTCACAAAATTCATCAAAATCGGTTCAGCGATTTTAGCAGCACGTGAAAGCGTAACAAACAAACAACATTTTATAAATGCTAATGTGAGTTACATTAGCATTTATAAAATAAGTTAACGATATGAACTATTGCCTACTAAATGGCAATTGTTCATATCGTTAACTCAAAAAGAAAAGTACCTACGAATAAAATAGTTACATAAAAATAGTTACATAAATAAGGTTACTTACAAACCCTTCATCTTATGTTAATAATTCCCTGCTATCCATAAATTCAGATAGATTTTTTAAACTTCCTTCTCCATATTCACTTTGTCACACATGATTCTTACCTCGTGTTCATCTTCTTCATCAAACTAACACATTTCAACACATAGAAACCCCACTCATTATCAATTAAGTGTAACAAAATCAAACGCCGTCACAACAAAGTTAATACGCGTTATTAACCGACTGCGTTGGGGCGATGGCAAAAAAAAGAAGTGTAATGCACGCCGCTCCGACTTACAGGCTGGTTGGACGATAAATTCCAATCAGGGCTCGCAAAGGCGCAAGGGCACTAGGTCGAGACCAGCTGAGTTAAGGGGAACTGCCTTTGAATATAATTGCACCTTTTTTATGGACTGTATGGAATTGAGAGCGAGAGGTCCAATTGCTAAGTACTTGAGTTAAGGAATTGGATGGGAGATAATAAATGTGGAAGGTGCTAAGTGATTGTTTGATGGAAAAAATAGCCATCGTTAGACTTTATGGGATTCATTTCCATTAGGATAGACTGCATACAGATGGCAAAGAATCGGGTAATTTTGCGAAGCTTAGGAGGATATTAATTCAAATTTTATGTTTTTTTGAAGTGAAAGCTTCTTTAGGCGCGTTGAGCACCTTTTGGGTGATCAAAAAAACATGGAACTCACGTCAGTGTATACTGTGTATATGTATGTCACCGGAAAATAGCAAACGCCGTAAGATTGTAAAATATTGCGTGAAATCGTAAACAATTTTTTCTGAATAAGACACGGATATATTGGAAACTATTGGATTTGGATGGGATTTATTGTATACAAAAAACGTTTTTTTCATAATATATCGAGAAATTGCAATCTAATAAAGATTTATTACAATCTTACGGAGTCTGCAATTTTTCGGTGACATATACATACACTGTATATGTGTACTTTTTTGGGTGAACATAAATCAAGGAACCCGCGTCATCGTTACTGAACGCTTTGGGTGAACAAAAATCATGGAACTCGCGTCATCGTCACCGAACGCTTTAACACAAGTTCCTACTTTGAGATTTGCCGTAGTCGGGTACAAAGCAATGAAGGTTTGCTTGTCCAAAATTCAAAATAGTTTATTTTACAATTGCTGGGCACGCGTTTGACTACTATCTCACTTGATGGTAGGTAAACGATAATGTGGTTGAAGATGAAGCATGCTTGCCTAGATGTAACCTACCCTTGACTTAAAGACTCCCACACACACAACACATACAATACACACACATAAACACACCACAGAAAACATACAAAACAAACCACAAATGAGAGGTAACGTTAATTTTCTTCCTCTTTCAGTTTCAACACAAGTATTTTCCATAACATCCAAAATATTTCATTTTCGATATAATTAAATAATTGCTCCCCACATCAGTAGAGAAACTTTCACTGTACAAAAACAATGTTGTACGTACGTGTATATAGTTCGTCACGCCCCATTCACTTGCGGCACAAGTAGGACCACTCCGCACCAACAAAAGGCCTGCCATACTAAACGCGTACTCCAATAACAATAGGTAACAATGCTTTCTTTCAAAAACTTTCTTCTTCGACAGCCTAGACCTTAAAGCATTTAAAGTTAATGCTCTAAGATTTCAATGGGAATCCATAACACATCCGAACGTGAAGTGCCTAACCGCACACTATTTTTACTGGTGTTTTGAACTTTCGGAACTTCGGTTTGCTCCCATTGTCACCACTGGAGAACCAGATATTAAAAATAAAAAATATTTTTAATTAGGTTCCTTTTTTTACAAGCTATTGGGTGGTTCAAATATTGGAACATTGAAACTGAGTTTTAAAACAATTATCCCCAACCTGAAATTTTAGGTACTGTTTGGTTTGAATGACAGATACAGATTTTTAAACATAGCAAAACAAATAGGAGTATTTAAAATTGGAAGAAGAAAAAGGTTTTCTAAAAACAAAGTGAGCTCACACCTTACAGCTGAGCGAAAAAGGTCGACAGTCAGTTATGTCCGACAGACTGATGATGTCCGCCGCTGGCTATCTAATGAACTTTTCAAAGGACAAGAATAATTAGTATTTAGAATATTTATACTTCCCATAATTATACCTACTTTTCACTGCTTTCTGACTAAAAGTTTTTTGTTGATAGCTCCAATCGCCTGTACGGCTATCATCATACATACATAGATTTAATTAATCATGAACTCATGATTCTTATTCACTCCTCTACATTTGAGTTACACTGGGTGACATTTATGGGGTAACAGGTTCAACAGAAACAAACTAGGGTTATTTTCTAACAATTCACAGGGAACAACAGGAACACACCTTTCGGTGTTTCAATTTTCCATGCTCATGTTCAAATGAATGAAACCGGTGTGTAGCAGCTTATCGTTCGGTACGAATTCTAAAGGGTTATGGGCACTTTGGTATGGTCTAGTAACCTAGGTAACGCTCGCTGTGGCAATTATTGCCTGACTTCCTTTTGTTAGTGGCTGAAAATGAGCTCATATGGCTTCTTGTTCCGTTTGCTAATTGGCTTAGGTAGGCTGGCTGCCATTGCCGAACCAGATTATGTGAAATCTTTACATTGTCTGCACTGGTTGGTAATCAAGAAGATTAAGAAAACTTAATCCTGTAATTTTCCCAGGTTTTCATAAAAGTTACATTTAAAGTAACAGCACATGTAGCTGAAACTTATTGATCTGACTAGAAACGCTAACTACCGTTAAACGGGGTGATTAGAAATGCAGAGGTGAAGCAAATTTTTTTTATGTTTTTTGTTTTCACTTGAATACCATCATCATGTCAGCCGTAAGATGTCCACTGCTGGACATAGGCGTTCCCCAAAGGGGGGGGGGGGGGGTTTGCCATAATCACCATGCTTGGCACTTTGGCAGGCGGGTTGGCGATCGCAGTGTGGCTGTTGCAATGCCGACACTCTGGTGAGTCCCTTACTCGCCACTTACGACACCCACGAGAACTGATGGGGTGGTGCTATTCTTTTACGTTCGACACCATACAGAACAATAAATACAATATTAACAGTTTCTCACAAAGCAAACATTAACAAAAAAAACTAATTTATGACAAAATTCATTGCTGCAAACAATATTAAAATTACGTGAAAATACCAATCAAAGTTTCGTTTTTATTCAACCCTGCATTTCTATCCGCTCCGTTTTACCCGGTATATAATCTGATCTACCCGTAAAGATTTACTTGATCATTTCGTATCATGAATAAGGAAGTCCCAATTTTCAAACCAAAGTTAATTAAATTAATCAATCATCTCAAAACATTACTTGTCCAACTTTCTTTGACTACGACAACTACAAATATCATAAACTTTATAATAAAATGTTCTTTGCTATACAATCTCCAAAACGTAAGGTCAAAGGTCATACATGAATTAATGCTAATCGAAACACACTCACTTGCTTTTTTTATACTATGTCCCATTCACTTGCAAATTCCATAATGCGCCCGAGGGCACGCTTGGTTTCCCACGGTATAATTTATATGAAAAAAAAACATTGCAATCCAACACATGCAACTTCCAAAAAGATACCTTAAATAGATCCTTCCAAGTCTGAAATTGCATTGTACCTCAAATGTCTTCAAGACATTTTTAAACTGAGCTTCTACTAGTACTTAATATCGACTAAAATCCGTTTAAAGAAAAGTAACAAACGAAATTAAACTCTATGCTAAAGACATAAAAGCTTTGATAACAAGCTAATGAAGAGATTAGAACGGTTTGCTCTTACGTTGTTTACGAAGAAATTTCTCTTAGAGCTCTTTTTGATATAGCACGCGCTTGAATGTTAGGGTGCTTTCATATAAACGCTAAATACTTAGTTAATCCTTCTTTAAACATCATCATCTTTCATCATCATGGAAATACAAAATTATGTAGGTACTTAGGTGTATTATTTTATCTCAAATGGTTTCTATAGGTTTCCTCTTAAGATTTCGTCGTTTAATTATTCCTCTCGAGTTCGACTAGGGTTAGGTTCGATTACCCTTACCATCAAAATATGTTTTCTTTACCATTTTGGTGACTTCATTTCCCATATTTTCATCTCCAGCGTTTTTCTAGCTATTTGCACCTTATCTTGCCAAATGTAGGAGTTAAGTTTTACTCCTAAACTTAACTCCTACATTTGGCAAAACTGATGGCTAAAATAAAGGCAGATAGAGATCTGCCTTTATTTTGGTCATCAGTTTTTTTTGAAATTCGTTGTGAAAAAAAATCGTGCTAGTCATCTTGTCCGCTCCATCTCTCTCACTCTCTCTCACAATGGGATCATGATGCCATTGGCCCGTCCTAGGTTGGTTGGTTACTCACATTCTAAATTCCTGAGCAACCCAGTTTAGCCAAATACTTACAAATAATTGCTTTACCAGCTATGAATCTTATTAAAGAACAAAATGCATAAAAAGTAACCCAAGTTCACTTGCCCAGTCTGAACAGTGCCTTACATGTCTCGGGCTCGTGTGCCCGTAGTCCGACAGAACGTCGTGTCGGTCAAATTCCGACATTGAATAACATAGTATGTGGGTGTAGTCTTAATAATCCATACATTTGTTTTCACATTGTGGTTACTCATACCTGAAAATCATACTAAGCTAATTGGTGTTGCTACAGGAAAGGGGACATAGTGCCTATGTTTAACACCTAGATACTTATTAGTTGAAAACCTATATGATTATATTAGGGTTCCGCACCCGAAGATGACCAACGGAACCCTATCATTATGCGTCCGTGGTCCGTTTGTCTATCAGCGGACTAAATTCATGAACTAGGAAGAGGTAGACTGTTGATTTGTATAGTGTGTTTTTTGTAAATTGTTTTTTTTTTTTCAGTTTATGGTACGGAGCCCTTCAAAAATCTCGCGCTTAGCCGATTTATTTTCTAAATGACGGATAAAATAATAATAACTAGTTGTATAATGGGATTTTTTTATACATTTTTCATTTAAAAGTAAACAACAAATAAAAAAAATAATTAAAATTAGTGTATTATTTTCCATAATTTAAGAAAAAACAGTTCATCACTCACCATCTAAGTAAACCTTTTTCCTTTTTATGACATGACATCAAGTTTACGCAAGGTCAAACGTCATCTGCCAGTCAAAAAACTAAGGCATTAACAATCAGTATTTTACGAAAAGCCGATAAAGTCTTACTAATTAGCTGTGACCTTTACAAAAACAAAAATAAATTGATCAAGAGATGCTGGCAAACCCGCGAAAAGGAGCCAAACACAAAAACATAAAAAAAAACAGTTTTTTACATTTTCAATACACTTTTCGTTTTTATGACTGATCATTCATTACCATTTTTTCAATTAATCTGTCTAGCTTTTTTCCAACAAGACGTTTTGAGAACACATTTATTGTGCGTACAGCTAAGGAGCGGAATTCCCTGCCAGAGTGTGTTCCCTGATAGCTACAACCTGGGAGTCTTTAAGTCAAGAGTGAATTACGGTTACTTCTAGGCAAGCGTGCTTCATCTTCGACGACATCATCGCTTACTATCAGGTGAGATAGTGGTCCAACGCGTGCCTATCAAGAGATAAAGGGCTTATTCCAGTGTAACTCAATGCAGCTGAGTAGACACCAGTTTTTTTTTTGCATGGAGCGACTGCCTGTCTGACCTCCACAACCCAGATTCAAATTCGTTATTCCCATTTGTCAATTTTCTGTTTTAAATTCCGCAATAAAATTATTAATACTGTTTTTTTCATCATTGAACCTAATCCATATTTTAATAAGTCCACATGTTACATGTAGAGTTCTTAACTCTACATGTAACTACATAATTATGTACAAATCTTTAATAAGTAAAGAATTGTCGCTCCGAAGGTTATATAGAAGACAGGTCATGTTTTGATGTAGACGCGGGCGCATAAGTCAGGGGTCGCGTCAAACGTTCGACAAACTACGCCATTGTAACGATATTACAAAGCCTTCGGACGGTGGAGAAGGATAGAGGGGAAAGTGCGTTTTGTTTTTGTTGAAGAATTTGGTTTTGGAGTTTGAAAGTAAAACCAAAAAGAATTTAACATCACAAAATACGTAAAATACAGTTTTGAAGTCTAACTAACTTCTTAATTTGGGAATAGATTGTATTGCAAGCACATACATAATAAACAAAATATGATAATAATTGTCGCTATAACAGAGCTTTTGCGAAAGTATAGCTGGATAATTGTAAGATTGAAATTACAAAATGTTTACCATTTAAACCTATACATAGGGTAATTTGTACAAGAAGGTACATCAACAAGGAGTTGAATAAAGGAAGCCAACACTAAGCTTCGTTTCTTGTAAAGCTAATATATTTAGGAGTTCAAAAATACACAAAACAGTTTAAATGAGTAAATTTTACAATGTCGGATCTTAATAATAATTTACTTTTTAAAAGTATTTTATCTACTGCTTTTATCATGTACCAAAGTTCAACCGCGAATTTGTAAATTTTAGATATCAACTTATAAATCCTGTCTTTCGCAACCATTATAAAAATATTGTTTAGAAATCATTCGCTTCTTGAAAAAGTTTATAGTTTCCAAAACCTTTGCAACTTTTCTGAATAACAATGTCGGAAAACTTCTGACATTGTTTTTCTGAGCTCCATAAATTGAGCAAGATACAACTTTAGATTGCTGCATATCTGCACAGAATTTAACTGAAAAGTAAAGAGAAGTTGTCAAAATCAAGTATTATCAAATATCCATCTCCAAAATGTGCAGATACGCATTGTTGCGCCAGGCGCGCTGGGAACATTCGTCGGACGCGTCGACAGCTCGTTGCGTTTGGCCGCGAGCGGCGCGCGCGCCTATTTGTGAACGCCATCTATCGCTCCACTTGTACAACGCTACAGTGCTGTTAAGGCACAGAATTATTTTAACAACAAAGCGTCGATCGATGAATTTTTCAGTTTAAGTTTGTATTAGGTGTATTACGTTTACGAAATTTAAGATGGTATGTCGCAAGTGCGAATATTATTATTTATCGCTAAAATAATGATGATGAACAGATGTGACGCAAAACGGCACCACCGTTCTGCGTCACATCTTTAGCAAAATGAGGTGAAATTAAAGTGATCTCAGTATAAGACTGACAGATTTTTTTTATTGGTAGTCGATTCCTAAACAGTAAAAATAACAAATCATGAAATATTACATTTCAAACACCGTCCTTTATTCTCGTCTATTACCTGTAACTTGACGCTTAATATAGGTAGAAGGATGATAAATATAAACGTAGATGAAACATAAGTATAAATAAAATACCAGCCTGCATTTACTCATTAGAACTCACATTTCCAATCGTGCCATTTCCAAGTAAAACAATCATTTCCCATTTTATTTTCTTCTTCTTAATCAAACCAGGTCATAAAAATTCGCAATCCATGCCGCCTTTACACTTAGAAACAAATTCTATCTAGCAACAAAACATTTACAATCTAGCCCTTAACAAGAACGTAAAGTTGTAAATGCTAGTTGTCTCGCGAAGATAACTCGCTCACAATATATTTCTAACAAACAAAACTAGTTACTACAGATGTAAACTATTAAATTTGTCGTTAGCTGATATAAGAAGCCTATTTGTTACTAACAATGTGGCCCATATACTACGATGATATTGTTGAAAATGCTTGGTTAAATTAGAATGTAATGTAATTTGTTGGACTTTTACAGCGTTTTATATTTCTATTGGGTGGTATTGGTTCTAATTTCAGGAATTACATAAAACACAAAAGTTCTTAATTTTAAAAATCCTGTGATTTTTATAAGAAATAAAATATTGTATCGTTGTTCACATCGTAGGTAGTCCAACGATGCTACTTCTACTGCTTAGGGCTCCATAAAATAAAATAAAAATCCTTGGAAGAACAAGTAAGAAAATATTCTCCGATTTTCTTATAATAAGAGAGTCTTGCCTCCATGTTTTTTCCAGCTATGCTTCCTAAAAGCCACATTGACCCACCAAAATAAAATAAATACTTAATACATAAATCCAACGCCATTTACACTTCAACCGAAAACGGAACTCACATTTTCATTTATTATATTCGAACAAAAATTATATTTTAATCGATCCATTCATCTGACCATTCCAAATACAAACCGCCCAAAAAAGAAACCATTCATTCTCTCACCAGCCTACAAAGCACAGGTGATCCAAACACGCTGCTTATATCAATACTTTATATGTAAAATCAAAAGATTATCAGCAGGAACTATACATTGTTTTCCTTCCCATCCCTATTTGCATACACTGATCGACTGAACATCGAGAGATTGCATTCATTTTGTTTTTATCCCTCGCCCATTCAGTGGTGTTTTGAAATTTTAAACCAGGGATGTCAAATAACTCCGTAACCGTTATCGAAACTTTCGGATATCCGAAATAATAATCCATCCGGAACTGAATCCGATATAAAAGATTCGGATTATTTTGGATAGGGGCGGAGTCTAAATGAGACACGTTATGACAGGTTTTTCTACCCGGCCGAGCCGATACACTAGCCGCGTGCGGCATTTGCATGATTGTTAATTACCTATTTCTATTGCTTAGTCATTAGCATTACTCAAATTATTGCCTTGCATTTAACTTTTACAATTTCTTAAAAATCTAATATCCGAAACTGAAGGCCTTGGCCTTCAGTTTCAGTTACGAATGTTTTGACGTATATAAGTAGTAATGTTACAGTATCGTTAACGGTTCCTTCTAGGCAAGTGTTCTTTATCTTCGACCACATCATTGCTTACCATCAGGTGAGACAGTGGTCAAATGCGTGCCTACCTAAAGTGAATTTGAATATTAAAAACTAAAACCCCATGGTATTTTAGTTTAATTTTATGCGACAAACACAATTTGTATCATACATAAATATGAATAATTATAGTCTCCAAATTTAATAAATATTATGTGCAAAACGAGTTTATGGTAATAGTAAAATTTTACGTGACGTTAGATACTTTACGTAAAAACATTCGTGCTAGACCATCAGTATCCGAAACCGGGATAATATTATTTCTGTATCCGTATCCGTATTCAGATCCGAAATTTCATATCTACGACATCCTTGTTTTAACCGTGAATAAATGCTACGTCGATGTAGGTCTGGGACCAATAGGCGTTCTTTATGTTGTCATTAAGTATTAGGTTAGTCTTACTGCTTTTGTTTCGGGTTTTAAAAGTGTTGACTGTTATTTGGTGGTGAATATTTATAGCTGAGATTGTGGTGTTAAGTTTACTTCTGTATATTTCCTTAAAATGGGGACTAAAAAGATCGGGTTGCACAGATTGTGCTTTCATAACTTTTACTGTAGAACTATGTTCATTAAGCTGTTTCTTAATTTATAAATGTTTGATAATAATATGAAAATACACGTTTTTCGGGTAGACGCGTCTCTGTTTATAACTAAAACCGCCTCATTTATCACATTTCCATAAATGTCTATCTATCATTGAAAAAGTAAATGGTCTAAAAAAGAAAATAATTAAACAGTATTTTATCCTTGTATGACTAGTTGAATTAAAATTACCTTTTCGTCATGACCACGTCGGTAGGTGAAACAAGGTGTGGGCTCTAGTGTCGTGCCTATCTAAACTATCGATATCAATAGATATTAAACCATGTCGAGTTGAATTTAGCTATTTCAGAGTCCTATTACTCTTGAACTACGCTCGCAACCCTGTGTCTAAAATGGACTTTGACTGTTATTGTCACAACTGAAACTAACGATGTTTAAGACTGAGTCTCATGTAGTCGTTAAGGAGAAGGAAATATTGTATTGCACCATCCTAATTCTTAATTTTTTATCAAACATGACATGGTACCTAGTTATTAATTAATTAATATTCAAAGGCGAGCTTTTTAGGGTTTTTTTCCAAACCTTTGAATCACTCTAAGGTTAACTGAAGAGAAATATCACATAAGAGTGTAGGATACTATGTTTTTACCTCATAGCAAAACGTAATCAAACTTCTAATTCAACTTCAATTAATCAATGTTGGACAATTACAAATCAGCAACTCCAAAATAGCGGGTAATTACCTCAATATATCAATCATCTCTCTTCAAATAACTAATAAACTTCATCAGTTACCACTTTGATGAGTTAATGTTTGAAATCATTAGTTAAATAACTGACGCTATTAATTTAATTTACTTTCAATTTTCGTAAGGTAAACCATCATCATTACCATCTTTAATCTTAATCTGATGAGTCCATTGAGGCTACAATGTTAATTCACAACGAAGTCCTTAAGAAATATCTATGAATCCTATTAAATAAGGATTTTAATCGATAACTTTTTAGTCTAAGCTATAAAATATTTTCCTATTTTCGTTTCCAATAGGTTTTTCTTTTCTACAAGGCCAAAAGCACTAAAATGTTAATCTATCGAAAAAGATTTCAAAAAATCATTGAAAACATTTTAGTCGCTGTTAAACTTATAAATATTATTGAAGCTATCAATCTCATCACTAGACAGAGAGGCTTGCGTGACCTCTGCCCTTCGCCTGCGCACTTCCCCCCCCCTTACCCCCTCGAACCGCGCAAACCGCACACATGACTCGCTCTTAGCGATCCCGCCCAACACCTTTTTGGTATCAACGGAAAAAATCGATACCGAATTTGTATTCGGATTTTAAATCGATTCGATAGTGCGATTATTGTTGATTCATTTTTGTTTCTTTTTATGTTTTTGGTAAGTCACGATGTAAGTTTTCTGTAGTCTAGGGAAGTTTACATCCTATTGTAAGACTGTGACTTTTAGATTTATTATTTGAAAATTACTTTAAAAACAGAAATTATTTAATGTACACACAGTTACAGACTCAACTTAACTTTGTGAGGACATTACCCTGTTAGGGCGCAGCAATCAACTTATAGCTAATGATTTTATTTATTTGGATCTCCAACAAAAGATACACACATCTAAATAAAACACAGTGATACAGTGGTTCACTCAAATGTACTCATTCAGTTATAGGAGACCACAGCATGCACATGCACAGGTTTACATACCTACAAAATAAAATAATTATCTTTAACAAAATAATAATCTTTATATAATAACAATAAAAGGAATACACAACACTAACATTATTATTAAGAACAAATGCTGTCAATTTTTGGGTATTCGTTTACGTTAGTTTTTACTTAAAAAATACTTTAGTAGTTATTATATAAATATTTAAACCATATTGATACTTAAGGTAAGGCTTAATAGGCATCGCCACGTTGTATGGTTGATGGCAATGCTTATCCTCTGTCAATTTATTTTAGAGTCAATCGATACATGATACAGGTCGAGGTTTCATTACAATGATGCGCTTGCGCACCTTAACAATAACACCTTCGTCAAATTTTCACGGACTGCACGTTTAAAAAGTGAAACCAATCACAAAAATCGATACAATACATTGTTAAAACAACAATACCGTGATGTATGACGTATCAGAATCGAATAAAACACAAAGCGCACGCGATCCAAAACATATGTCCGTCATATTCGAACCACGAAATATTTCGAATTCCACACACACAAATGCTTCAACACAAAGCCTAACAAAGGCGAGCTTGACTCAATTAAATCTTAATTCGTACAAAGAAGTCGATTAATGAAATTAAGTCGGCATTTAGTCGATTTAACCATAGTGATGCCACAATAGCCCTAAATAGTAACAATCGAATGAAAAGATACTCGAAATCTCGACACAACAAAAGATCTAACTAACCCGGCTTGTGGCGTGACTATTAAATTTTAATGACATGATTTATTCAAGGTGGTGTAAAAAAAACACGAGAAAAGGGTACGATGTTACGATCCATTTTTCATATAACGCGGTTGGTAGCAAATGGCCAAATAAAAAATGTTTAACAGACCGACACTTTATGAAAAACGCAGTTGGACTGTGTGTCGGCTTTGTCATCGGCAACAGAATTTATTCATGGTTACCTGTTGAGCTCCAGCAGTGAATAAAATATAAAGAATATTCCATTTTTCTGGATTCATATTGCGTAAGGTGTACGGTTTTGATGAAGTCCCGCCCACGGCAAGATGGATTTTATTTTCGTGTTGTTTTGCTTGACAATTATTAAAAATACTTTTCAACTGTAATTAGTATGGCCTGTGTACACGATTATGTGATTTCCAATTATAGTGCAAATGTCTTACTATGTATTTAAATATAACTAAATGTTGTGCGAAGTTTTTAATATGAAAGCTCAATGTTAACTTTTGACTATGGTAGATATTTAACATAAAAGTCTTAAAGACCGGGTGCGAGAAATCAATATTTAAGCTTTTACAGTGACAGTAAAAAATTCGTATAAAAATTTATTTGAGTCCGGACTTTAGTTCATCCATGCATCTTATACACAATATTTGGTCATTCTCTTAGTGGTAGCCGTCTCATTTATAATATTTTATAGAAATCAACTAAACAGAATTGGGAACATTAACATTGGTACAAAGCTTGCCCCGAATTCGTGCGTTTATACTAAATTGCTTATGATTAGTGTGACCAAACGGCCCTTGTGTTTTTTTTTATATTTATATTTTTTTGTGGCGTAAGTAATATGTTAGTTTTTGTAATTTTCGAAGTATTTTTAGTGTGTTTTGGTATTTTATTTTGTAAGGAAAAATGGAATGTGTCGTTTTAATGATTGTTAATAAATAACTCGACATGAAATAAGACTGCTAGTATCGTTTGGATGGACTGTAATTCGCAAATTACTAATTGGTGAACGTAAATGTAAAAAAACTACGTAACTCTTGAATTCACACGACCTAGTGGATTTATATTTTACAGGCTAATTTTAATACAGATTCTCGCAAAAAAATAGTCTTTAACAGTCTCCAGGTTCAAGTCTATCTCTGCAGCAAAGTTCATCAAAATTGGTTGAGGAGCTCGTGGCTAAAGAATTACAGCCGCACGGGTCGATCTTCGAGGTTAAGCAACGCTTGCCAAGGTTGGTCTGTGGATGGGTGACCATCTTAAGATACCGAGTTTCCTCCGTGCCTCGGATAGCACGTTAAGCCGTTGGTCCCGGCTGTCATTTGAAGATCTTTGGCAGTCGTTACGGATTGTCAGAGGCCAGTAAATCTGACTCCAGTCTTGCCAAGGAGTACCGTGTTAGGGAGGTCTGGTAGGCAGCCGCTCCACGTAAAATATTGGTATTTAGCTGAATCCGGTTTGACTGGAAGCCGACCCCGATATAGGTGGGAAAAGGCTAGGCAGATGATGACTTTCGCATTCAAAATATTAGTTAGAATTGAGTAGGTACAACACGATAAATACGTTTAAATCCTAAAATAATGTAATTTGCAAATCTTCCTCGTGTACCTTTTTATGAAATTAATAATTTTGATGAAAACTACTCTATAGTTAAAACAAAATTATTTTTTCACTTTACTTATTGCTTTAGAAAGTCCCAATAAGTATGTTCTACACACTAACTCATAGTTACAACACACGAACTCAAATTATGTTTTTCTAAAGAGCAGTTATTTTAAAATACATTTGAAGAGGCGTATGTTATCCATGTCCAATCTTACCTGTGTAGCACGTGGGCAGACAATGATTGTTAATATGAAATATTGTTATTAATTGTTATCAAAAAAAAAATAATAATAACACGATCAATATAAAGTTTAAGAGCTTATTTATCTTTCAAAATAACTTCATGAATTGGGCTGTTTTTTGGAAATGCATAATATGTCATCTTCGGCCTAGGTTTTTTCCCAACTATATTGGGGTCGGCTTCCAGTCAAACCATATTCAGCTGAATACCAGTAGTCAGTTAGAAGTAAAGAAGCCAATGCCTCCTTAAAACTACAGGTGATAATAATGAAAATAAAAGTTTACGTAATGGTTATCATAGCGATTTTAATACAAGCACAGATGGTGAAATCAAAACTATTTCTTTTACGGTAAATTAATTCTATAACCAACCAACAAAAGGCAGTATATTAAATTATTTCAACAAAAAATCCGTGAAACGACAGACTTCGAGTCGCCGTCGCACAAATACAAGAGAAACAAAAAAAATACAAAAAATAAGCATTGGGTAAAGTAGCAAAAACGGGTGGTATTATAAAAATCATCAAAAATCTTTGCGAGATGCAGCCTTTCAAATTTGTTAAGGTCATCGTGACTTCGCCTATTTTTGGGTGAACCATGAATATCAGATTTTACACAATGTTCCTAAAACAAGTTCGGTCAAAACCTGTAAAATTTACAAACATTTTAGTGACAAATTTCCCAGGTAAGTCTTTATTCTATCATCATCTAAAATTAATTACAAAAAAAAACATCACAAAAGTTTATAATTGAAAACAAAGCCACTTTATTGTCATATCTAGTTAGAACACGGTTTTTACAAATAAATCACAGAAATGAAAAGCAAATACGTAGCTCACATTATAAAGCTGTAAAACATAAAAATATTCCTTAACACGTACCAATTTTAAGTGCTACATTGCACAATCTAAAACAGGACAGGTCCCAGCTAAACCCAGACGAATTGGCGACCCTACCAACACACCCCCTCATGTCACCATATATTGTATTCTCAAAAATGGTAGCGAATATGACATTGACAAAGGGTGTTGGGATAAACTTTGTAGGAAAGAACAAAGATGTTTTTTTCCAACTTGAAGTGGCAGAAAAAAACTATAATTTATATGATTTTTAGAATGAGAGCACCTGTCACTAATTGCCACCTTTTGGCGGCGATAGCTTTTGTAAAGAAATATGAATACTGTATTCTTTTGTCGATATGAAACGTCAGATGATGAATTTACATGCTTATTTCTTTGAATTGGTGAGAATTATTTTGCTTTTGATATCTGAAAGATTTTATTTAGACCAAATAAGTGGAACTAATATTATACTAGTATACCTACTTGGTGTCAAATTAATGGATAGCGTTAGAAGCAGTATACTGCGCTCCAAAACACAGACCGTTGACGTGGGTCAGAAGGCTGCCCAGCTTAAATGGGACTGGGCTGGACATATCTGTCTCATCCTATCGAGCCGTGGACCCACAAAACACAAAATGGGTGCCCTGAAATCGCGACACGGGGTCGTGGCAGACCATAAAGGAGATGGTGGGACGACTTGTATGTCTTCCTTAGGAATTGGCAGGATGTGGCACAAAATCGGGAACAATGGAAGGACTGGAGGGAGGCCTTTGCCCAGTAGTGGGACATTTCAGGCTAGCTATAATAATAACATAATAAAATAAAGTGGAACGAAAATGAATTACTCATCGTCTATCATTTAAAATTGTCATGTGTGATTCAAAGCAATCATTTTACCAGAGGCTCTAGACCAAGTGCCATTGTATAGATGGCGATTGTCAAAATACGAAAATATGTGGGATTGATCACGTGACATTTTGACAACATTTGTCAATCCCATACATTTTTGACGTTTTGAAAATCGCCTTCTCTACGCTACTGCTGACAGAATCTCACTTGCCTTGAGCCTCAGAGGGTCAGGTTCTACTAATTACTAAGCAACGTTCGCATTCGCATCTCAGTTTGCGACTGACATGCGAGTGCGAACGTTGTTTTAAACTCAGTAGAATTGGCCCTCAGGTTACTTCGTAAAATATTGCTAATTACAAACTTTTCCCGATACATACATTTTTCATACACATCTCTATATACCTACATCAGCTGTACAACCATGACGTGCCGTCAAAACATTACATCAATACCATCACACAAAAGTCAAAACCAAAGGGTGGACAATCTCTGACATAACCCGCTGTCCGTCAAATTAAAAACACAAGCACATCATTCAAAACACAGAATCAAAACACGGGATAAACTGAACACCTATCTGTCGACACGGGTCAGGGGTTAACATCTGCCTGGATACATAACGACATTAATGTTATGTATCTCTATTCAATCAATGTTGCGTTACATGTTCGAATCAATCATCAATTTGAATACATTTACTTGTTACATTTATCTGTATCGAGTAACTTAATAAAAAGCGTGTTTAGTGCACGTGGCTCTCTTGAATGGAATCGTGATTGTATCTTTTTGTTTTGAGTACAATTCAGGTTTGGTTCGGTAATTGTTGATTCGATTTTGCGTGGGTGGTGCAATGGATTATTGCAGAATTATCGTGCCGGACAGTTGAAAACAAAAACAAAACAAAAATGCTAACTTATTCGTCGTAAAATTCGAATAGATTCAATTTAACTGACAGAAAACAATGTCCCAGCTCAAATATAACGAAAAGGAACATAAAACGAAACTAAAATCGAAGTTAAAATTATCGACAAAAGAATAGTCCTTTCAAACGCAACACTAGCCTTCATCGCGACAGGCGTGCTTTAAAATCCACTCGGCACAACGAAACGTGGCTAGTAATAGAGATACCTTTAAAAATTACCGCAACGTTATGAAACATCGGACGGACGTTCGGACAATTTCTAATAAACTCTGATGATGATCAAGTGTGGTTTATTACTATAAGACACGCTCCATGCGAAACAAAGAGTGGAACGAACAATTATTACACGTATTAAGGCAAGGTTTTCAAATCAATATTTGATTCTTTCCATTGATTGGACTGTTATAGTGCGGTGATTAGTTGAGTCGTGGAGTTTAAACTTTTAATTGATTTTGATGAATGATTGCGTATATCGATTGTGGCTGGAAGCATATTTTACCTGAATCATCTGATTATCAAGGGGAAAGACGTATTGGTTAATATTATAAGTGTGAGTCTTATTTAATATAGCTAAGTATAAGTTCAAAGGAAAAATAATTAATAGGAAGGTATTCAATGCTAAAGATATAAACAGAAACAATCAACCTAAACTTCATTCTACACACACAAGTAATAAAAACATTTGTTAATTTTCCGAGGCGACAAAATGTCCCTTGAAGACGATAAAACATTTACTCGAACCTTAATATCGATTCTAAGCCATCGAGAAAATACGTTCCCAACACTATTCCTATTGTATTGTACAGGGAAGTCGTTATATTTGTTTGTGAGGAGATACGAAGACCGAGACAAAGGCATACAAAATTATCTAAAAGGACTCTTTACGTCCATTCTGGAGAACGTTCGTACATGCAGACATTTTACCCATTTACGTCTTCAATTAAAATGTTTGCAGGTGAGCATTGTGGTACTTGAACTTAAAGCTGGAATCAGAAGATGACCTTATAGATAGGAGTACAGAAAGAAAACTTAATAAAAGCTTATGATAGAAAATATGATACCTCGTTAGGTCTTGTTTTTCAGAGCGGTAAAGGAACCTTCTGCTAAGCGAATCTACCACGCCAAATGTATTTCTGGTCATCTCAGGCCTGTGCATTTATTTTTATTACTGACCAGCACTGTAATTGCGTAATACACAAAATCATGCGATCATCATCTGCCTAGCCTTTTCCCAATTATATTGGGGTCGGCTTCCAGTCAAACCGGATTCAGCTGAATACCAGTATTTTACGTAGAGTGGCGGACCACCAGACCTCCACAACCAATTAACTGGGTGACACGGTACTCCTTGGTAAGACTGGTGCCAGATTTTCTGGCTTCTGACTATGCGTAAAAAAAAAATCATGCGATCGATCGTATATAATTTCATTTTGTCATTTCAATAGTATATTGCATATTTTTCGTTTTCGAGTTTCCGAAATTTTAAACATACGGATGAGATTCGTTTCGATTATGAAAGAATAAGTGATTTTGTGTGTTACGCAAATGTGGTCCAAGTTTAGCGTCTTCGACTAAGTCTGGGTAACTTTAACTTAGCAATTAATACTATTCATGCGATATTGCAAAATATTGTACAAAATAGATTTTTTGTTTTTTGAATATTTCTTCCCAACGTCAACAAAGATTTTCACAAGGAACCAAGAAACATGTCTGTATTATCTGTCTGTCTAAGCAACTTAAATAATCCTAACTTTATTTCAACAGCAACATTAATTTTCAATCCAACAGTACGAATTGCTCATAATTTATCATCTCTTGTTCGACAAATGCAGGTAAATGTCTACAAATTCATATTCCGAAACAATTTGTCAGTCGAACATGGCAGTTTCTGCATAAACCCGGTGTTAATGCAATGTAAATTAGGTGTTGTGCAATCAATTTGATCTATTGTCCCGTTTAGTTTGTGATAAACGAGATTCTGGACATCTAAATAAAATGTGTAAATGTTTTGTCAGAATTATTAATGCAGAATTGTTTATTGCTAAACATGTGATTATAGTTACTTCTAAAATTATCCCAAGGGAACATATTCCCGAGATGAAAGCATTACATGTGTTATTCCAGACTTTAATCTACCTCTGTGCCAAATTTCATCAAAATCCATTCAGTAGTTTTTGCGTGAAAGAGTAACAAATATACATCCATACTCACAAACTTTCACATTTATAATATTAGTAGATATAGAAATATAGATTTTCCCACAGAAGAGAATGTCTGTTAACCATATTATTTTTCTCGCCAACCGTGTCGTCATTATTGATGGAATGTTTTCTTCATCTAAATTTTCTGTAACGTATATGGTGTACATAATAAAGAGATTTTTATTTTATTTATTTATTAATTCACAGATATAATTATTTTTACAGTCCCAGAGTAATAAAAGTAGTCACACAATGCGATACTCAGATACGCCTCTCAAAAACTGATCAAACACCTACAAACACCTATTCTCGTCCATGATTGATTTGTCCCAAGTAACGGTTCCGTGTGCAAGTACAAGTTACTTAGAGAAATAGTGTGGCTGGCCGTGGAGTTTCTTATCGGTTCTCCTCCATAGAAAACGACCAATTCGTACCGTGCACTAGCTCCTGAAGTTTAATAAGTGCCCATGTTAAATAAAATACTTTGAAATTTTGATCAAGGTTCTAAAAAAAAATACTTGCCTTAGAGGTTCAAGTCAGCCCAAAGTATGACCGAAGACCAGCTGATTGACCACTATAAATTGCCAGATGTAAATAACCAATATGATACAAATATCTATAATTTTGTTTTAAAACGTTACAAACTACCTACTTTGAATGACACTCATTAGCTTCGTATCGAGCCTGATTGTTAATGCTGGAGATGCCAATTGAAAATGATAATGTAGGTGTACAGATATGATGAGTGCTGTTTGCGTATATGTAGGTGTTATAGTTTCGATGAAATGTATTGGCATCTTAATATAACCGATGCACAATAATAGAACTGAAGTGGTAGTGGGCAGGGCACATTACTCGCAGAACAGATGGTCGATGGGGCCGAAAAGTTCTGGAGTGGCGACCGCGTACCGGAAGACGTAGCATTGGCAGGCCTCCCACAAGTTGGGCCGATGACCTGTTGAGGGTCGCGGGTAGCCGGTGGATGCAAGACGGACAGGACCGGTTGTTGTTATGGTTGTTGATGGGAGGCCTATGTCCAGCAGTGCACGTCTTTTGGCTGATATGATGATGATGATGATGATGATGATGATGAGGACAATAGTAAAAACATTTGGTTGAATGATGAGAGTTGTCATTTTATATGAATGGTGCAAATTATCATATGGCATGACAACCCATATGATGCTTCGCTCGCGTGGCTGTCGGAAATTACCTGATTTACCTTTGTGCCAAGTTTTCAAACCCCTTTAGTGGTATAGACGTCAAACAGTGACAAACAGGCAGACAGAGTTCCTTTCGTATCTATAATATTAAGTATAGATTCAGAAGACAGCTAAACTCAAAATTGAGCCAGGTTCTGAACTTCCAGTCCATTAGGAATTTAAATAGCAAGTGGAAATAAGAACGAAAACCAAAAGCATTATAATGACTGTTAAAATAATGGTGAACAAATAATTTTTTCAAAAAAACAAAAGCAGTGCTTGACAAACGAATTCATCAGAAATTACAGTCATGATTAGCTATTTAAAAAAAAAACGTTGCCCTACACTAGGAAATTGGGCCACTTCATACTATTGACCTGTTATCCACATCCTATCTATAAAATCGCCTCACTAAATTTCACCTTACTCACAATCAACTCTAAAAACACACAGCTGCTAAAGATCTACCATAAAGATAGTCACAAACAACTATTTAAAATACCATCGACACCAGTCCACGTCAAAGGCACTGTACCATCTCCCGAAGACATAACATATTGCTCTCCCAATTAAGGGTGTACTCCCTGCTGTGTTCGCATCTACTGGAGGAGGCTCAATTTAAATAGCTAGGCCACGATTCGACCCTTCAAACACCAACTTTACCACAACACACTCAAAAGTAACCCTTCTCACCCTAAAAACAAGAGTCACCAAACAGCAACTGTATTATGGTAGGTTAAAGCAGAAACTATTAGAAAATGCCCTCAGGCAATTCTGCAGTATTCCCACAAATTTTCAACTATGACTTGTTGACAATGAAAAATTGTATTAAAACGGTTAAAAGATATGGTCTTGGTGATTTGAAGGAAAATTGTATGTGTAGTCCAAATTAAGTATTGGGTTCTGTTATAAACTGATTTAAAGCAGGCTAGGTTTGTTGATAAATTTATTTATGTGTGTTTTAGGTTTTCTCTACCAATCAACCAAGTCAGCTATTTTCATCATTGCATTATTACTGATTTAGTCAAGTTGCTTGTACCAAAATCACATCTGAATTTAAAAAATCTAAAATTCGAGTTCACTGCCTCTTATTCTCAAAAAAATTTTTTCTTGTGATGAAAGAGAAAACACATTGAATTTCATTATTTTTATTGCAATTGCAAACTCTTTTGATTCATCCTACCGTCCTTTTTCGCCTCCGAATCTATTGTCACTGTTCTTGATAACAACGACACGACTAACCGGACATGTTTCTGCTAACAAGTGCACGATCATTCCTTCCATCCAAGAGTTATTGGGGTTCCAGTTTAAGACCGCGTGACTACCATCTGACCTTTGAGATCAGTGGGGCATTGCGATTATTGCCTTACTAGTTTTACTACGTCATCGGGGTACTAGTGAATACTAGGGGCGGTGACCTTAATATAGTAATTTATAGAGTTTTATACATTTATCTATTTGTATATATATTCGCTAGCCTCTGGTGGCAAGAAGCCTTAACTCAATCACAGATAAAAGAAAATGAAACAGCAAAATTAATGTATGAGATTCCAGTCCAGACAGATGTCACAGTAACACATAATAGACCAGATATAATTTACGTTAGCAAAACAGCAAATAAAACATATTGAAAAGATATTACAGTACCATCACATTATATCATAGGCCATAAAGAGATAAAAAAATTGAGCAAATACAGTAACTTGAGGATGTAGTACTTAAAACAGAGATAATACGATTATGGAACATACCTACAGAAGTCATACCGGTAGTAAAAGAAGAGACAAGAATAGTAGCAAAGAGCATACATAGATATTGCGATAAATTAGATGCAGGCATAAACATACATGTTATACCGAAACAAGCAGCTATTCATACTGTTACCAACTTAAGCAAAGTACTGGGGGACACAGTATTTCTAAACACTTAACATCCGAACCTCCTTTCCCCTTAGAGTCCTCAGGGCGGGAGCAAGGAAAAACCACCAGGAGCTGTCCCGAGTAGAAAAACTTTTTCAAAAACAATAATAATATATATGTTTATAAAAGAATCCCTATTTCCCTTGGTCACGGCATCACGCGTGAACGGCTTGACCAATTTCATAAATTTTGTGTTTGTTTTTGTCAGGAGGTCTTATGAAAGAAAAATTTGAAAGTAATATACATCCGGGCGAAGCCGGGGCAGGCCACTAGTACTATATAAATACGAGGTTGCGGATTTGTTTGAAAGGAATAATCTAGTAGTTAGTTGGTTCATTCTAGGGGTTGGTTGGTGTTTTGGTCCATTGTTTGTTAATTACCGTAGTGTAAAGAAAGCAAGCTGCTGGGCGTAAGATTGACGGTGTCTTGCAGAAAATGATCTACATTGATGCAGGTAACGATGGAGTTTACGTATGTATGTGGTGTTAAATCCTACTAATATTATAAATGCGAAAGTTTGTGAGGATTAATGAATAGATGGATGTTTGTTACTCTTTCAAGCAAAAACTTCACTTCTTCAACAAGAACGGATCTTGATGAAATTTGGCACAGAGGTAGATTCTAGTCTGGAACAACACATATGATACTTTTTATCCCGGGAGTATGTTCCTTTAGGATAATTTTCGACATTCGGCGGCGGACGGAGCTGCGGGCGGCAGCTGGTAAGATTTCTATGGAGCAGGTCAAAATATTAGAAAGTCATGAGAAAACAGAAACTCTCATAAATCATCAAAAAACTACGTTGCTTAAAATAGCAAAATTACACGCTAATTCAACCACACAAACAACTAAACCAATTAAATAACTAGTACCATAAAATTATATCTAGATTTCCTTAATCCAAAGCTGTAAATCATTTCCCACGCTACACCAGAATCTGTGGCCATTTGTCTTGCCATAGACTGTAGCCATGTATGGGGCTAACTGATGGTAATGCGGGCTAATTAATGTGTCGCTCACACTTACGCCTTGGGGTCTAAGCAGAACTTTAGGAAACTGGTGACGGAAGTTTTGATCTAGTTTTGAGAAAATCTTAGGTGATTTTCAAAATCACCTAAGATTTTGTGTTAATTGGTAAACAAATGAAGAGTTATGTAATAATCAATCAGTGCTTTACCCTAATTCTGTTCCTTAAATAAAAGTTGCCTTAGCTATCTGCCAGTAGCAGTCCGTTTCGAAGATTAGCCGGAGCCAACAGACCGACGGACAGTTTTTTTTTTTTTTTTTTTTCATAAACAATTAATTTGCCAGAATCTATGGCCATTTGTCTTACCATAGACTGCAGCCATCTATGGGGCTAACTGATGGTAATAACGACTAATAAATGTGTCACTCACGCTTACGCCTTGGGGTCTAAGCAGAGCTTTAGGAAACTTAGCATGTTTTGGTCTAGTTTTGTGGTGTTTTTTTCATTTATTTTTGTGTCAATTGGTAAACAAATGAAGAGTTTTATGATATACCAGCGCTTTTCAAGAGAACCTTTATTCTGTTCTAAAATAAAAGTAGCTGCTACCTGCCAGTTTAAGTCCCGTCAAAATCGGTTCAGCTGTTTCAGAGATTGGCCGGAGCAAACAGTCACACAGTATTTATTTTTTAAATTGTTGACCTAAATTTAAAAAAAAAAACCTAAATGATGGTAATGCTGGCTAATGAATGTATCACTTATACTTACACCTTGGGGTATTAGCAGAGCTTTAGGAAACTGGTGAGATAATTGATAATAATAATTATGTAGGATGTTTTGGTCTAGTTTTGACAAAGTGCTAGTTGTTTGTGTTTCAGTTGCTGAACAAATGACGAATTTTAGAATCTAGCAGTGCTGTTTAAGAGAAGCAAAAGAAGCTGTGTAAAGAATTGAGGTGGTAGTATACCGTAGTACAGACAGCATCATCAACTGGTTACCTCCTTTATACTTGATGTCATCAAGTATCAAGGGGTAACCAAACAGCTATCATCTTGTTGATGACAGCTGTGTGAAAATCAATTAAAATCCTATCTTATAGGTTTTTCAAGTTGTAGGTTGCACTTTCTATCTGTCACATCTTCTCTACTTCATTGGTGTCAATCTTCCAGCAGTGTACAGTCAACAAAGCTATTTGATATACAGGCAAAAAATGTTAATTATTCCAATGCACTGCCAATATTTGTTTCTAATGTGTGCATTATAACTTTTTAAGCTTATGACATACTTACGAGTGTGGTGTACAATAATTTTCTATTCAGCACACTCACAACATTGTTCAGTAGTTGCAAGTTAGCTGCCTGCATACCAAATAGCTTTGTTAGCTGTACCTATACCAACTCAAAGAAACGTAAGTTAAATTTATTGGCGATTAAAACAACAATTCAATCAACCTTTAGAATCATGACCAATAGTATCTCAGTAGGGGAAAAAAAACAACACATATCGAACATCACACTTGTAATCCCCGAAGGGCTAGGCAGAGGCGTATCTATCTAAAGTCCTTCAAAGAAGTATAAGTGAAATCTAACTAAAACAAGGTTTAATGTACTAACTGTAATAATAACACTTGTCATTACAAACTAATAATAACCCTAACACGATTTTGCTAACTTGTTTGGTTGAGGAGTTGCTATGGCCACCTTCAAAGTCAAAGTCAAAACGTTTAAATTTCAATTAGGCCATTAAACGGCACTTTTGAACGTCATCGTTTACAGTTCAGTAAAATAATAATATTACATTAATAAAGTGACTCTACTGTCCATTCGGAATGGTAGATTCTTATGGAGAAGAACGGACAAGAAACTCCATAGTTACTCTTTTCAAATAATGATTTTACAAAATTTGCTATACAAAAATTAATTTAATATTATGTGAGGACGATGCACCCAGAGTATTTCCGGCTCCATCTTCAGGCCAACTCCATAGTACCATATTATTTTCCAAAGTAATTAGATGTCAGGAGGAGCTTGAAAAATGGATTACAAAAATCCAACCCATATGAAAGCAAGTAATACATATAAAACTTGTAAAAATAAGCAAAACATAAAATCATCAGCACAAACACCATTCCTCTCATTCAAATTGCAAGAACACCAGTCTAGCAAAGCACGTTCCCAGTACAATATTGACAAAGTAACTGATAGGCAGTGTCAGGTAATTAAAAACAAACATAATATATTGTGGATCGGAGGGCTATCGCAGAAGTCACGAGGATCGCCTGAAGCCAGTGTTGATGGATCTGATCGATGCACAGAGTAGCCGTGTTGGCGGTGGGATAGAGGCGACACGGGGTATCGAAAAGATTTCTTGTTAAAACTGTAGAATGCAGGATTTTGTTTTAAATATAATAGAAAATAGACTAGATTTAGGATCTCTCTGATGGTAGGTTTTCTACGCAGTAAGTAGTCCATTATTTTAGCATCACCCAAGATAGATTTCGATCGGTTAAAGACATATATGTATATACCCAGAAATCTTTGATTATTAGTTCAGGAAATACAATTTACTGTACTTCTCATTGAACAGTGTTTAAAATATAATTATAACTATTGATATTCAATTTCACAAACCAAAGCTGTGATGACTCGAACTCTCTGTGTTCACCCTACTCTACGCTCCCATTCATTACTTACCTTCATTACTACATCAATTAATTTCTTTGTTTCAATGTGTCAGTTTCAAATTGAGAAGCAAACACTAGTTAGAGTGAGCCCCTTCATTGACTGAGTCAAACAATGTGTAAGAAATGACCTGTCCATCGATTTGAAGCTTAATGAACTCCGAAATGGTGTGTATAACTAATAGGAAAAATAATAGCTTGATATACAGTTGAAAGGTATTTTAAATAGTTTTATAAACATTGTTGTTTCTTTGGGAATAATTTACTGGTAGATTTAGAAATTTTCAAATATGGGTATGATTTAATTCGAAACAATAAGAGAATAGGCAAGGTGTTTGTAGAATCAACAGGAATTGGCCGTTGCAGTTGCATAAATTAGATCACATCCTATTACTAATAAAGACGCAACATTTTGTGAAGATGTATGTTTGTTACCATTTCACGCAAAAACTACTAAACGGATTTTGATGAAACTTGACTGTTAATTTAGCTTATTCTTCATCATAACACACAGGCTAAAATGTATAAAGGAGGGAAATACTATATGAAATACTACGAGTGGAGCCGCAGGCAATAGCTAGTAATGATATACAGTTACGATTAAGCAAACTCAACGTCCCAAAGTAAATGACCCTTTAAATCCGAAACCTTATTTAAGGCTTGGTTCAATAACTGCATTTATAAGGTCACAGACTCAGGAGCATCAATCAGAAATTTAAAAGAACATTACAAACCCTTATTGATGAAGATTGCATTCGCGAAACAAGAGATTAAATCATATTTTTCAATCTCGTTCATCTCATTAAAAATTCGCATAAAGTAAATGACAAAAGAATATCATTGCACCGGAATGTCATTCGGGTGATTTAAGAGAGAACTTGTGTGTCATTGCAATGAGTAAATCACTGTAAGTCGTTACGAGAAATAATGATTTATATAAACCAATTAAAAAGCCAAGTTATTAAGGATCGAGTATTTTTTAAACATTCGCGGTATCAACAAAGATCGCGTCACTATTGGGTATCGATTTGTCTGTTTGTTTGGTGATTCCGAAAACGAGTATCATGCTCGGATTCATTTGCGGTTGGGTCCCTGAATCAATTAACAACAATAAGTTTTAAACCTAAAACTACTTGAATTATACCGCTACAATAAAAGGTACCGTCTGGTAGTTAATAGATGTAACTTCTGAAGTGAAATTACTGGATTGGTCTGCGTAGAATAACCTCTTCGAAGCAAGTATGAATAGATCCAAAAAGAGCAGCTTCCAAAATTCATAGAGGCAACAAACATTTTGGGCAAATCCAGCAACTCCCAACTAGTCAAAAAGACTGAATGAAATTAAATCGATTCGCCTCGCCGCCGCCATAAAATATTTTTGACAATTTACGAATTCTCCGTTAGAATTACTGCGGTACTGTGGTGTCCTGTAAATCATTAGGCTTGAGGTTTGGCGACCTCCATCAAAGGGCCAGTGTGATATACAATAATACATTTAGTGAAAACGATCGACCAAACCTCGAAGCTCTGAATGGAGTCATAAAGTCGGTCTGAACGCGACGTACGAGCAACTCTTGCGCCGATTTATGAACCATTGTGACATTGGTTTTACGAAACTCCTGTGCAAACAAACGTTTGGACGATATTCGAGTAAGCTTGAAATTTTTAAGCTTAAATTACTTGAACTGTTTAATTTTTTGGAGGGTGTTTTGGTACTTAAATTAAGGAAGAAAGATTATGTTACAGTTGGTATGTTTCTGGAAATTACTGTGGTTAATAAGTAAGACTTGCGAATTTGTTTAAAGGAAGTACGATTAGGTAAACTGTGTTTATAATCTAGCACTGCACTCAAACCTCAAACCTATTGAATTAAATTAATAAGTACTTCACTACACATTATAAATATCTATCCATAAACTTTTAATTAAGTGCTGGTCAATTTCAATAACCATCTTTCGACTTTATTAACATCATCAAACATAAATTAATTAAGTTATGCATCAGTGTGCATATTACTTGAACCACCGAAAAACTTTAACATCTCCATAAATTATAATTATCAAAAGCCACATTAATTCTCTAAATCATACTTCAAACAGAAATTCTACTAATTGTTTACATATCCTGTTCAAAGACAAAATGTTCAAAACAAAAAAAGCATTGAGCCGCTTTATGAAAAAAATAATTAAATTTTACAACATCCCCGCCTATTTTTGGCTACCAAAATCACTCCCGTTTTGTATTCTATTAAAACTTAATTAACTTTTTTTCCTTTAAGGATATAAATAAGCTTTTATATTCGAAAAAGGACTGACAATTTGTTTTGCTACTTCTAAACGTCACTTGTATGTTTGATTAATGCGTTTCTGTGTTCAGAAAATTGCGTCTTGAGCGTTGAGACGCCGACAGAGGCATTTTATAAGGTTTCGAAGAAGTTATAATGAATTTTTATGAACGTTTCGTCAAGGTTTGCTGAGACTGATATATGAAGATTAGATTGCGATGTTTGTTGAGTAAAACGTCGTTAAGGAACAGTTTACTTAGTCAATAATTACACACAATGCTAGTTGTCAGTGTCTACCATGCAATAATTGAGTTTTTTTTTTTATTTCAATTATAACTTAGGATGAAAGAATACACACACAATACTATTTACTTATCAAAAATATTCGACTTTTTTATTTGTTTTCTAACTAAAACACGACTATTTTTAATCAGCTGTTGCATATTTTGTTCACCGACAGCTATGGAAGTCGGGCCTTCAAATATTTCAACACGTCTGTTAGTTATGATTGGACCATCAATTATTTTCTCGATTAGGAATTTCGATTCCATTTATCATTCCCTAATCGATACTTAATCGGATCATTAATTGGATTAGTTTAAAACGGTAAGCCAACAAGGTATATCTAGCTGAGTGACGATTCTTATTTGGCTATTTGATTAAGTTATTAAGTAGTCCGTGAAATTATAAATAGGTATCTGAATATTTTATTATAAATTTAAGATTTATTAGTATGATATTAGGTGTTAACTTTTATTTAAGGTTTTCAGGAGAATTATCAAATAAAAAAATAAAAAACAATGAAGATAGAAGATATTGGTACTAATAATATGAAAAAACGTGTATTTAATATAGAAGCCATAAAAGCACACAATCAAATTATACCCAATAGTAACTCAGCCTATTTCAGCAACAGCGTAATTGAAGCTGATAGAAATATCTCAGATATGTAGAAACCAAATAAACTGACAAGCTACTACAATACGTAAATTTAAAAAAATAAATATTTATTAGAAATCAGAATTATACTAATGACTTGCGGCTTGTGAATCCTAGTGACAGTAAGTCAGATTAACAACTAGAAATAAAACTACTCTACTACGTAGTAGACTGTTCTCGAACTCCAAATATCCACTAACCATCGAATACATTCGAAATTGGACATAATTTGTATGGAATGATCTGCCAAGTAAATTAACGGGAACTTAAACGTAGGTGGTGAAACAGTGCCAGGGTTGTGGAATTTGTTCGAAAGAGTCACCGCGGCCCTGGAACGCAAAGAGCTTTAGAAGGAACACGGATGGGTTTTAGTCAGTATGAGTCTGGCACGCCCTTCCGCTCCACCCAGAGCGGAAGGAGTCATTTGATGACTTACCATACTTAAAAAAAATGTGGTGAAACAGGCTATAAGTATTAGGTACTAAGTAAAGTCAAAAAATGAAATGATTTGGATAAACCCGGTTATGAAATTATCGTTTCTTATAGCCTGATAGGACAACTGACATACAAAACAAATACGAGTTGAATAAAAGTTAAAGAAATCGTAGAAATAGAGTCTAATCTTCAAGACCCATAACATGGACTACAAACGAATATATTCTGGTATACAAAAGCAGTCGACAAAAACAAAAATATCCACTATAAAACCCGGAATATTCAAATGAGCCTGGTAATGAGTGGCGGCGTATGATTTCTGGTAATATATGTACGTTATTTAGGTGGCCAGTCGGACGGGTGCCGCGGGCGCGGCCGCTAAATTAAAAACACGTCAAATGTTAAATTGGTCCGAGACATCTATTAAGGAGGGTTAAGGTATGTTTATAAGGTAGGGTTTGTTTTAATATATTGTCGTTTGGTTAGGGGTGGGAGGATTATTTTACTGGGAAGCAGATCCTAATTCATATGTCTACTTACAATATGCATAATATGTATGTGCTGGTTAGATAACAGAAGAAAAGTGATTATGACGTCTAATTGTAAGCAAGTAAAATGTCGACGTTTTAAAACATTGAACGTTTTCTCAATAAAGAATCTTTTGCATGAATCTTTACATTCATTTGCCACTTCTACCATTTATCTCTTATCGTCTATTTAAGGAACAGATCTACTTATTACAACCAAAATTTATGCTAAAAAATTCTTAAACAAAAAATTTTAATTTCTCGTTTGACAAAACCCCCACACTCAGGACACATCCTTACACCCAACTAGAGGTATCAAGAAACAAGAGCTCGAAGGCTTTTACTTAATTCAGGAGCTCAGCGGGTGTTCCCGAAACCATTGGAGCGGCACCGTGAAATATGGTGCGGCCGGCCGTTGCTCAGTGGCCTTAGGCCATGTCCCGCGTGTCTTGAATGCCATCACTTTGTTATTCTAAACTGAACAGTTTTAATGCACGAGATAATTAGCTGCGAATCGGTTTTTGTTGTCCTTTTTGGGATCAGTGTCGCCTGTTTTCTGGTTGACTATTGGCGATTGGTTCTGTTCGTGGTATGTGATTGATTCGGCATGCCTTTGAAATTTAGTTTTTTTTTTTTGGGTTTGGCTTCCTTTTTTTAAGTATTAAGAAACTATGCGGTTGTTTTTTATCATTTTTGAATTTAGCCTAGTACCGTATTTGAACATTGTATGTCCTAGACTTGATATTTAAGCTCATCTGGCACTTTAAATACTTTTCTATCATTTCCGTTCCTAAGACTTTTTAGGCTAGCATTGCAGTTTTCTCTCATCGTCTGTTAGTATATTTCACCATATGAGGAGCTCCTTCTATAAGGCCAATGTCACCTGGTTTAAGTGTGTTCAGAAACTGAGTAACTTTTGTAGGTGCGGTAAATTTATCAATAGTATATAGTAGCCAATGTGCTAAGTGTTTTGAATACCATCACTTCGTTATTGCGAAATGGAGTTCCTGCTTTGAGGCCAATGTTGTCTTGTTTTGTTTTATTAGGACAGTCAGTAGATTTTGTAGGTGCGGTTGATTTATTATCGTTTTCGGAACTTGTTCTGAATTATTTCTTGATTTCGTAATCACAAGAGCGTACATCAAGTAGATAACCCAAGTTTTTAAAATTTTCAAGTTTTGGTGAGACATCCATCCTCCTGCTCTGTTATATTTGGATTGCATCTACCTTAAAAAACTAACTACCTTAAAAAACTTCTGATATTAATGGGCACCTGCCCATTAATATCAGAAGTTTTTCAGAATTCCCGTCTTTTTTTCAATCACAATGCATTCATCTGCCATCTAACTCATTTGTATATAAAATCACATTTCTTAAAAACTACTCATTTCTTGCTATGTGCTCTACATTTCTCTACAGCACATTTAGAAAACAGATTAGTATTTATTAAAGTCCTAAAATTAGTACTCATATGAAACACTTCCAATTTCCATGCAATCGATACACACCAGGACCGCTGCCTAGCCCCTGAACCCTGAGTCACTTCAGTAACGGATTTGCGAGGTCAATCGAGTTCAAGCGCTCAACTTTGACCGTTCGCCGTACGACTTGAATCCTTTCCTATGTCTTTTTGAGGATATCTTTACGTTTCATCTCTTGAGGTGTGATGGTTAGAAACGATGGTGTTAATTGATTATGATCTGACATGTTGATATTGCATGAATGAGGCGTTTGTGGTTCTTTTAGACGGCCTTGTAAAGAAAGAAAGGAATTTTCACTTATTATATTTGGAAGTTTAACTGGAATACCTGAACTTAGCTTGCATGACATGGTTTGACGATTTGCACTCGTTCCATTCGGATGCGCTAAAAAAAACAAAAAACATTGATAAAACACTTGCTCAGAAATGGGACAGTACAAGTCAAATAAAAGCCAAGTCTTTTGTGTGACTTGGCCTGCTTAGGAAATAATTAAATGTATCATCGTATAGGAACTTAGGTAACTATGCTCATCATATCAGCCAAGGGGGTTTGCCATTATCGCCACGCTTGGCTGGCGGGTTGCCCATCGCAGTGTAGCTGTTGCAGTGCACAGAACCACAGAGAATGCTGCTGCTCATTCTCTGGTGAGTTCCTTAGTCGCCTCTTACGACAGCCACGGGAAGTGATTGGATGGTGTTATTCTTTTACGTCCGACACCATACAGAACTCACTGCTTATGCTCACTGGTTTAAAACTAAATGTCTATCTCCTAAATTAAAAAAATCGCCGACAGAATTCCCGAAACCAACTTAAGATCAACATTCGCAAATTCAATACATCAACATAATACCTAATCGAAACAAAACACACTCTACCTATCAATGTCAGAGCCACATAGGCACCTTTAACATATTCATAGTTCAGAAAAGATTTACGAGTATATTAAAACATTTTACGTCCGGCACAGATCACGTCATGTCTAATTTGACCATTGATCAATCTTCGTTTGAAAAACAAATCAATCTGTCAGTTAATATTAGATAACTATACTTCAAAACAATGTTGACAGCATTCGTTATATGAAAAGTTTAAAGTACTTATAATGCACCTTTTTATATTTTGTCATTACGCTCTCATGTATTTTTACAACTGTCTACCTCGTTACTACAATTGCATGAGTCACTAAATTGTATCTTGTCTCTAGGCAAGTGGCTAGTCCTTTTTACCTTCCAGTTTTTATATTCGCATCTCTTACACTGTTTTTCCTAGGGCCTAACATTGTTTTTTTTTTCTATTTAATCAGTGGGCTATGTAATTACTTATGAAATGCCAAACACCTGATTTAATCATAAACCATTTTTATTTCCCTCCAACCCTAAGTCCATTATATCCACAATAACAGCTTTTATATGAAAACAAAATAAAGATTATCACCTGAACGTACAAAAAGTTAATGCTAACTGTCATAAATAACCTCTCATTTCCCCAACCGGTAGGAACCACAATATTTGTCACACGAGACCTTTTAACATTCCATCATACAACTTTAGAACAAATTTTGCACATAAATAGTCATAATTTGCTATAACACTGTCAATAAGCTATAATATATTGACAATGTTATATGTATTTTTATATGAAATGACATGTTATCGTAAAATGGCGTCTGACGAAATTTAAAACGCGTTTATATTATTTATGACGTGTAATCTTTTCTGTTATGTGTTTGGGAATATTTTATAAACTGATAGTATGATTTTTTGTAAACGATACTTCTTTGATGGATATATTAACGTTTTTTTCTATAGATTAGTAAATAGGTTCCGTGGACAGAAGAGTGATACAATGAATACTACTTCTTGTAAAATTCTTTAATTAGCTATACACCTCAGGGTCAATTTTCGATTGAGAGATAATTATTTTTTACCTTAGGTATGATATTGGTGATTTGACAGTATTCGGAGTCTTTACTTTTAAGAAAATCAAACAGGCTATATTTATTCTTCTGTTAAAAATATGACTAATATTGAATTATCAGCTCCTAATGTACCTACATTGATATTACTTAGTACATTAGTGAAAGAAGCTATCCAGTAAATCGTGTTAGTACCTACAGAAATCGCTATTGCTACACTCTAGTATAAGTGTGAGTGTGTGAAATCAAGAAGCACAAAAAGCTTATCCTACTACATGAAGATGTTAATTTACGAGAAGTATCAAACCAGTGCATGTAAGGCAATACACTAAATACAATGTTATTCGACGTAAATATCATAAAGGTGACTTTTACTATAGGTGACACTAGGTTTATGCGGCCACATATTCAACTAATGGCTTTAGCTACAGACAAAGTTAATAATAGTATAACCGTTTCTTGTAAAAGCAAAGACATAAACTTTTATTTGTAACTTGATACAAGAGTAAGTGGATAATAGTGTCAAGAATGACAAACAAAAATGCGATTCTATAGTAGGCGCCAGATAAATGTGGAATAAAGTATATTGACCTTTCCCTAATAACTGTTCGTTCATAGGTACCTGAACAATTAAATATGAATCGTTTTTCATTATTAGACAATGTTAAGGATCACGAGAGATGATGATTCGGGACAGGTTTGTGTCATTAATTCCGTTTTTCAAATTAAAAATGTCAATAATTGTAGGTGGGTCAATGACCGTTATTCCACGATTATCTGGCGCCTACTATAGAAGATGACCAACGTATAAGCTTGTTTACACAGATGCTTAGAAGTGATTAATACTGAACTAATTCAGCAGCTGAATCGGTTATGCATAACTATGTAGATTGTTGCAATAGACTATGCAGTTAATTGTCGTCTTGTTCAGATAAACGAAAGAAATTGAAGGAAGACTTCGTGCAGTTTTACGAAATAGTGACCAAAGAAGAACCTAAATCAAGTAGGTTAGTATTACCTTCCTAAACATATTTTTAAAATGACTGCCTAACATACATACACCCAACACAATATCGAAAGCGGTAGCCCTCCACACAGATTCATACAATGATGTACTAACGAGACCCTTTCCATAACCAAACAAAATAAAAAAAACACTAAAAAAACCTGCGAAATTCATCAGTGAATCTTAACAAAGGATTAAACGACACATAATTACCACAAACTCATTTACAAAGGCAAAACTAACATTGTCCGCAAACATTTACTAAAAACCCTTTGTCAGACAAACAAGAAAAATGTCACGACGTAAAATCGCAATCTTTTGCTTGCAATACCTCATCGGATTTTTTATATTTATCGCCAAGCTTTTAAGTTGAAATCTCGCCAATACATTTGGTGTCTCTCCCTAAAACAAACAATTTGTAATCCTGAATTATATGCTGCTGACTGCATACATTTAAGAGATATGAATCTATAAAACTAGGGATGTGGGAATGTGTGAAGCTTCGAGAAGCTTTATCGATAGATAGCTTTAGAATTGTCGATATTTTTATCGACCTTAGGTTTTATGACATTTATTTAGTTGCCACTTTTTTTTCAAAATATTTTGAAAAGTTTCATTTGTTGATTCTGATCAGACAACTGACTGAAACAGAGCAACTATTTTTCCAAAAAACATGGTTCCGAATCAACATTTATGATCCTGTTATCTGTTCATATGTTTCATTAGTTATTTCCCTTCCAATTAATAAAACTATCGATGTTTCCCCCCACTAATATTAAGTCGTCGACTTAAACAAATAAAAACATCGACGCGTCGCATCGCCCCCGACCTTTTCCAGTATGGCGTGACTATTTGTCACCTGCACTCGACTCCCGTACAAACTTGCGGCGAACATTCTGATTCGCATCACTAGTCGGACTTTGAAAAACGCTTTAGAACACCATTATTATTTGGCAATCTCAACTTTAAATGCGAAAGAGTAGAATATAAAATTGCAAGGTGATAGTTTAGGAGTTAATCCCTTTAAGTGCTCACACACAAATTTATTTGTACACATCGCATTCAGGGACCATGTTGTTCTAACTGCATTGCGATCAATTTGGCAGACATTGCATGAATTCTTGAGTAGTTCTTTGGAAATAATAAACATGACAAAGTTATTGGTTATTTTTTAAAAGAATTTAAGAGGGAGTACTATTTTTATAGTCTGTTTCGTATTTATTATGTTTGATAATCATGATATATTTTTGGCTTAGTACCGTACTTCGCCATATTTGTTAACAAAACACAAAATGCTGTTATATATACACATCTAATCATCTTTCAGCTTTGGTCTGTCACACAAACGATTTATTTTATTCAATAAGATTTGTCTTTAATTTGGCGTCGCTTTCCTGCTCTGTGTACCTTACTTGGCCACCAAATTCCTCAACAATATTTCCATTTACTCTAATATCATCTTAACGACGGTCAAAGTTATATTCATAAACAAAATTCAATACAAGCCATTTACGTTAACAGCAGTTTGAAATAAAGTCGTAACAATTCCAACTTTTCTATGAATATAGATTTTACGATATTTGAATATTTGGACACATACCTCAGTTCTCATACTGTGAATAGAGCGTTTGAAACCGGGCTATTTTTATGTTACAATCCCATCTATGAAAGCAAAGTCATTAGGTGGCGCCGAGAAATGGACTACCGTTGATACATAATAACGTTATGTAGATATAAGTACAAGTCATGATGATGATAAAATTGTTACACAACACCACACTGGAAATTTTTGAAAATAAAGAATCAGTCGTAGAATGTCTGAGGTACTCAGGAAAGAACTATTGGCTCAAAAATCACGACACTCTTCTTTGTCTTGATCAAGAGCAAGTGGTTTGCCAAAAAAAAGATAACCACACAAGCTTGCCCCAACGAATCCTATTATACTCTTAAGGACCCCCAGGTCTTAGCTATCAGGAAGCTCAGGAAGGATCCGGCATGGAATTCCACTTTCTAGCTGTACATAATGAAAGGATTCCTAAAACGTTTTTTTGCTTATGGGTGGGATGTCCACCACGTATAAACGGCGCACCGTCGTACGTCTTGTTACCCGTCTATCTACATTCGTAGTTCCTCTGGACATACTAGTATGACCTAACATGAATGGTGAACAATTAATATCTAGTCACCTCATAGACGTTATAGTCATTAAGCCTCAATAGTCAGAGATGATTGACCTTACAGAACCTGCGAACCGGAACTTTTATCGGTGGTTTACAAAGATCCGGTATGCAAATAATTGTGCCTACAATCACGCAATCACGATATGCCTACGATTAAACAATAAAATTTACCTTTAAGCCACGCGACCAAAATTCACGGTCAAGAATCATAAAATCATCTATTGTACAAATAAAAATAATTGACCGTTTAATATTTAAGACCAAATGAGCAAAAAAATAAAGATAACAATATAACCTGTTAATCCAGTGTGAACGATATGCGTGGGCGCAAGCCACGCTATATAAAATCGTAGTTGATCTTGTAGTCACGAATAGACGAAATAATTGAACAAAATGTCTAGTTTATTTTCCTATTTTTTTTTTTCAATGGTTGTGGAACAAATTGTTTTCTATGAAAGCCTGAAAGGAAGAAAAAGGTTGCAGATAAGTGCTTATCATACAGAAAGTTTGTTTGTATGTCTTCCCTACATAATGTCGAATATTACCATGTATTTTTTTCTAACTGTGATTGTACAAAAAGAACCTGTTTAAAAATATGTTTAGTTTCAGCTAAGCTTCTATTAGGTAAGGTACTTTAAAAAATAATAAAGTAAGACTCAGTGGAAAACATTATCCAAAAATAAAAAGTCACAAATAGATGATTTTACATTTTTGCGAGGATTTTTAAAGCGATGAGCGTTTTACACAAACATATGCAAAAATAAATAATTCAAAGCAATCAACATAATAGATACACGACTCAAATACCTACAAGGAATGAAGACAACACTCTAACAGCCTCGATCAAAGATTTCAACGATGATAGGCATCCGACTTATGATATCAATGTAGTGTGAGTAACTACACACGGACCGATTCATAAATAACAAACGGTCAAACCTCGAATTAAGTTGAGTACCGAAAGCGATTCGATCATTACTCTTCATAAGACACAGTTCTCATCTAATGATTCCCAAAACTCCGACTACTGAACTAATAAACATCAATCAACCGCCAAAGCATTATTAAAACGAATCAATCATTGCATTGTCTATAACGAATTCGGATTTATGCAAACAGAACAAAAACGCTTAAATATTAAAAATTAAAGGGAATAACGTTTGACGTGTACCTACTGTGCAATATAAGAGAGAATCGATTAGTCATTATTTGATTTAGTTCGGCGGGCTGGCTTGGCCCCTGGCGTGCGGCGGCGGGGGGCGACCACGAGCGCGGCTCAGCTTCACTGTTGCACTCGTCATCAGCCGAACCTTCCACACTTTATAAAGGGAACGGAGAAGTATGGATGACTATCATTCTATACCAACTAGAGCACGCCTCACAATATGAATCTAAAACAATCCGGGTGGAATCTCCATCTCCACTGTTGGGTACAACAAAGGAGACGCAGTCAGAACCGAGAGCAATGACACTGATGAATTTTAAATTCATATCGCCGATAAATTTTTAGCAAACAATGATAAATGGAACCTGATTGAAACCCATTATGATACCACAAATAACACCGACCCCTTTGAATAAAACGTCAGTCGCAACAAAGAGCGATTTGATAGACATCGACGCATAAAAGGTAACAAACCATTCAAATCAAGAACTGCACACATTCATTTACTCGTACAGAAGTAATAAACGTCGAGGGGGGCTAATTATGAATAAGCAACCTCTGGTTCAATAAGTAAAAAACAGTAATATGAACTCAATGCAACATAATTTACAGACTTTACATGCTCATTTGTGATTAGTCGGCGCGAAAGGGCAAATCCTTTATTAAGATAGGTAATGAGGTTAAATTCGAAGCGCAATTCTAAAAAGATACATCTCCATAGCGCGCCCAATGTAATTTATATTATAGTAATAAGTCTTACGGTGTTTATTACTGATGACCATACCAACCGTGCTGACGAAGATGCGGTAGAAAATGTATTACAAAAAGATACAATATTTAATATCGAATTAAATATTATGAACTTTAAAAGAGATGCGTGTAGGGTTGATATTGTAAGTGATGACGATAATGAAAGAAAGAAAGAAGTTAACGATGGATTGTGTGGTAAGTCGGCACCCTGCTGCCGTGGCCCCCGACCGCGCCTATCACGGACAAGACATCGATTAGTGATCGACTGAATTCAATTGCTTGGCGGGACAAGACGATACCGAATCGAGATCGACCGATCGAGATTTATATTGTTCGGTTTTTCGAAAATTTGCATTTTGAGAGCGTCATGTCAACGACAACGCTGAGTCACCTGACAAATGGAACGCAGTAGATCGTGTCTCTGATATCGAAATGCGTTGACCGTAAGCCCCGTTTTATTATTGTTGTAACGTGATTACTGTCAACCAAGACTGCGGATTTGGTTTTAAAAATCAAATCGTCACTGCACCGTCACTCGATGGGATCAACAATGGTGTCAATTTGTAATCCGTTTTGGTAGGATCTTTTCATATCTTAACTTTTATAGTTTTTTGTAACAAGACACTTCATTTGAATGTCACTAACCATGGGAATTGTTGTGTTGATGATTTATCACATTAGGTATGTATAAGCGAAAATGAAAACTTTAAATATATTATTGGAAAATTTTATGATTCAACATCTTATGTCTGCGATGTATTTTCAGTATTTGGTTTTGCTACTGTAGACGACCATCTATTCCAATTAGGTAGCACTTTTGCTTGAACTTATAACTAGAATCTACAGTAAATTTGTGAGTATGTTTACCAATACCACTCCGGTCTGCGTTCTATACATTCCATGTTAAGAAGCTTTCATCTACCAGTCGTAACACCTACTGGTTTCTCGGCTGTCTTCTTCACCTTGCTTGGCCTTGTGGCCTCAAGAGTCACAGATGATGAATGCACTATTATGTATATTTTAAACAACAAAAGTCTATTTAACAATTTATCTATGTTTTGTTAAACGTCCAATATTGGTTGCGTGTAGCTATTTTTGTGTAGCACGAAAGTCGAAATCACGCATGCGTCTCACGATCACATGATATTTCATGTTTATTGGTTTAAGTCATGACTTCGCCGTATGAGGTGGAAGCAATGACGGCTACACTTAATATAAAAAATTAAGAGTTTATTTTGACTGTGGCGAGTCGTACATCTTTCTGGCGTAAATATAGTGTTTTATGGGGCAGTAGCGGTAAACTTTATTGTCTCAGTATATTTTAATACCAGCTGTGAAATATTTCGCTTAATGTTTGCTGAAATTATGAGGTATTTTGTTTATTATATTGCGATGCTTGTTAGCCATGTCAGTCATGTCCAATAAGTTTTTTGCAACATGTGAGTTTACAATGTTGCGTGTTGATTGTAATTTTGTTTCAGTGTCTTCGTCGTTGGCATACGTTTTGAATAAATCGTGTGCAAATTATTTTTGTATGTACAGTGCTAACCACACTGTTACTTCGATTTATTAAGTATACAGCTGATGGTTTCAGACATTCAGATGTATAATGGTCAAATAGACAACTGTTGAACTGTATTGCAGAGAAGAAAAAACTGTCGGTCCTAAAAATATTTCGAAGAAATAAGGTTTGTACATATTGTATATTAAGTACATACACGTACACATCCCAAAGGAAACAAATAAAACTAAGTACTTATTCAACTGCAAAAAAAAACAGGTTTATCAAATATTACTTTAAAACTAACAGCCACATTAAATTACATTTCATTCATTTACCAAACGGATTAAAAATTAATTGTAATCATAAAACAATGTAATACATGCGTAATTTTAACGCAAGCTCCACAGTTTTACGTGCGTTTCAAAGTAATATTTCATTTAAAATAATACATACGTTTATTAAAACAAGGAGTTCATACATTTTGCATTCTCTACACAGTAGGGACCCCACTGTTAATCTAATAAATGGAATTTGAATAATGCTATTAATAATACCTTGGGTTAAACGTGGTCTTACTCTTTATGGTGCAGCCGATACCATTATGATTTCTACTGATAATAAATCAATATGATGTGCCTGTAATTAATTTTAATAGGGATTTTTAAATTCATTATTGTTTGTGTTTTTGTGTGTTCTAGTAGGTAGTATTTCGACACGCTAAGGTTTGCTATTAAAGTAGGTAATTTGTAAGAAAAGTTTAGATGCTAGGTCAATTGTCAATTTGTTTTTGTTTTACCATGTCTTCAGGAATATTTTTTATAAAGATTTTTTTTTATCTAGCTTTTGCAGTCCCAATGCTGGGCAAAGGTTTCACCTAAGTCCTTTCAGACTTTCTTCTCCCGTGCCGTCTCGCAACCTGCACGGGACGCGTCGCCTCTTTCTTGGCAGGCTTCGACGGCACCTTTCATTTTCAGGAACCCACAGCGTGGACGCTCTTGCCCAGCGGTCAATGTGCCTTCCAATCCCTCTAGAGCCTGGTATCCTTCTTTCGTCCATCTATTTACAAGCCCCTTAATAAATTAGAATATAATGTAGATTGGAACTGTTATTTCCGCCAATACTCATTGAACTGGACTAAGACAGTGACAGTTTGACCTGGTGCAAATTATGGCCTATAAAGACTGCATAGCATTGACACTCCCAAGCTTAACCCATGTAGTTTTAGCCCGTAACTTATCTATAATTACCTTAAAGCAATTGAATAATTTTAAGTAGGAATTGAAACAACACACAGCGTTTAAATTAACGAATTCGACCGGTTACATGTTCTGTTATATCCGCCACAGGGTTTTTGATCTTGGTGTTGAGGAAATAAGAGTGAATTTTGTGTGTAAAGTTTTGTTTGGAGTATAAAACTAAATGAGAATGCTGTATATAATTGATTTTGTGCAATCACGCTTACTTGTTTAATAGAATTAGCGTAGGCAACTCTATCTTCTAGACAATTATTAGCTTGAGTAAAGGATGGTTAAGCGTGAGATATATTTAAGACATTGGGTTCAAATGGGCTTTAGATCTCTGCGTTACAATTACGACGCTACGTCTGAGTGTCTATGTTCTAATATTATATCTAGATTTAGGTATTCACCTATAATACTTATTTGACTGCAACTCGCATTTGGATACATTTTGGATAGATCAATTTCCGCATTCGAATTATTGCCACTGATACTGTCAAAAAAGCCTTATTTGTGCTGATACAACATTTTATTTTTAAACAATCTGGAGTCGCCACTTGGGATATTCATATGATGTTAGTTGATAAGATGCGAACTGTGGTGGTTAAAAACTTTATTTCAAATAACCATTCAGGCACAATTAATCTACAGGTTAATCATGTGATTTGCTTATCAAATCAGAGCGATTCTAAGTTTTCAATGGAAAGTTAAAACCACTCTAAAATCTGTTTCGAATAAATTCTGAATCAACATTTAAGACTATGATGTCTTGCGTCTCGTACCAAGTTTCATCAAAATGAGTTCATTAATTTCCAAGAATAAGGACTTGCAGGTTAATATGAAATACCGTTACGAACGCTCTTAATCTGCAATAGTAGTCGTGGTACCGGGTTTGTAAATAGACGTTTGAGATATTATAATAATAGAATTTATTCTTATAATTAGCTACTTTTTCTGTGCGAGCTTTTATGCTGTAAAATATCCTTCAGCAGGTCACAAAAATGTCCAAGGAACCCCAAAGCCATTGCTATTAAAACTTTTTCATTCATTTTTTACCTGTCTCCATAGGTATGTTTACCGAGTCTATGGCTATTACAAAACCATTCAACTGACGAGTCGACATGTTTTGATCAAATGACGCGTGCTAATCGAGTTAATTGTTACCACGCCGTAGACGCACGCGCAGCCCGATCTACGATCGATGTTGGTTCTTTTTTATTTTGAATTTATTTATAAAAATAATAATTGGAGAGGTTTTTCTGTTTTATCACTTTGGTGACGATAAAAATCTAGTTATTTTCAGGGAGGATGTAGTCAGGAATATACTGAATGAACACCACCGATATGGTTGGACGAAGACTGTTGGTGGTCGGTCCACACTGCAGCAGACCGCATTGCTGGGAGAGGCGTTGTATATTATGGAGTCTGTGATCCAAAATGAATGAAGAAAGAAGTATATCGAAAAGGTCATACCAACATCATCTATTTTGCTGAAATGTTAATGTCCTAAACATTAAAGTTCTTCAAAAAAAATATTGCACTATAAATTAAATTCTTAACTCCATTTCACTGCTCGATGATCCAAATCATCTCAATCGCCGCTTCATTGGATTTAAACGAGTACATAAAACCTAATGACTGGCTTAACAAGAAATGAACATTACAACTGAGCATCAAAGAACAAATCAAATTAATTAACAGCGTTAACTCAATTCAAACGGGCCAATACAAATCAATAAATAAAAGCGCAGAATTGCACCGCTTTTGTAACAAATCGGTGCGCTTGCGCCGATCCCTGTTTACACGCGGAACGAAGCCGCATTTAATTGCGCAACAAAAACTTACAAATAAGACATTGTGCTAAGTAATTAGATTAGCACACTACGTTATTTGTCCGGTTCGTACCCGTTCGTATACACCCGGTAAGACCGTACGAACAGTCGGGAGTCGTATAGAGTGGTTAATACCACGCCATTTGTAACCGTGTCAATTTGTACGAAAACGGATACGGATAATTGCATTGCCAGACAGGTAGGGATGTTATTAACGATGCGAGGATGCAAGTAAATGGGTACTACCAGTTCAATTTGCTGAAGTTATTATAGTGAGAGTTAGTTACTGGGTATTGCGTGGAAAAGTGAGTGTGGTGCAAAGGATACGCTCTAGACTTCACTGAAATGTTAAAAAACGGTCACAGTTAAAGCTCTTATGACCTAACCTTTGTCAGAAGTAACAGTACTTTCTAAATGCCATATTTTAAAAATTATAGTTCAATCCTACAAGGAACGCGATTCTTTTTAATTCACTCATTCAGCATTCCAACTATGGTTAGGTCCCAAACCAAAAGTGCTAATATCAGCACTATAGAATCTTAAACCACCGCCAGCGCGAAGGATACTAAATCGTATTTTAATCTATGCGAAACAATGTAATATAAATCTTAGATTGGTTTCACCTGAACTTTGTAATGCAGCAATTATTAGACTACGCTTCTGACTATACCAGTTTAAATTATTCGAATGGCGTTTATTACAGCGAATAATGTTGCCAATTTAGGGTTAAATAAGTATGTAAATATATCTCTTGAATGCAAAGTTTTAATGAGGGGAATGATTGCTGATATCGTTAAAATGTAAATAAGTACGAGTGTACCTGTAAGTTATTTTTTTGGTTTTGAGTAAAGGTTTTTTCTGGGACACCGATATTTTTGGCGATTAATAAGCTGGTCGTTAAATTACAGATGAATGATTCGAACAATACTAAAAAACAATCAGTCAATAAATACTTTTTTCCAAGTCAAGAAGAAGTGAAAAAGTTTCACGTTAACTGACATCGTATACCGACTTGACAGGTCCAGTTCATTCTTTAAGGATCTTGTCACAAAATACTACGCAATCATCCTTTTAATTTATCAATCTGACCAAGATAATGGCTGGACTGGACTATAAAATACACTGAGACTTCTGAGTTAGTCGGATAAGAAACACGTACAGACCGATGGATCGACTAGATTGTAAGATCTTTTTAAAATCTAATTTTAACTTTTAATTACTCACAAGCTCGCGTTAGACCACAAACTCACTTGTTGGAAAGCAATAATGTGGTCCACGATAGAGCACACTTGCCTAGAAGTAACCTTTTCACTCTTTACTTAAAGACGCCCAGGTTGTCGCTATCAGGAAACACAGACTCCCACAGGGAATGCCACGACCTTAGTTGTATACAAAGTATTCACAAAACTTTTTGAGCGATGGTTGGATGTCCCCCATGTACCGGAGGCGCATCGCCATACGATGATATTTTTCGAGACTATTATGTTTGTATGTTTTTTTTTGGCACGGTCGGGTAGCCATGGCTGGATAGATTTTAACAAATGAGATATCATTTTTTGTTTGACGTGTTAGTGCTTGTTTATCTACAGAAATAAACAAAATTTCTTAACCATCCAAAGCTCTAACTTCAATAAAATTAAACAACATTAACTAATAACCGATTAATTAAACTTACCAAAGCCAACAATAAACACAGCACACAAATCAACTCGCCCAAGATACCAAATTAGTACATAATATAAATTATCGTCTATAAACACTATAATTGTAAAATTACACTATTTAGACAGAATATAACTCAGAGATTTGCCGCCATAACCTCTTATTAGGTACGTGGGTGTCGGTACAAACAGGATATGCGGATTTACGTTCTTTATATTTGACTCGTTCCAAATTATTGGCAAATAACTAAACACCGCCAATTAGTGTTATCTTCTAAAATAATAAATTATTAATTAAAACAGTTAAAGTCAAATCATGTTAGTTAATGCTTATTCTAATAAATTGCGACGTAAAGTCGTAGTGTCGTCAATAAATCCGGATGTTCTGAAAGGATATTTTGGATCGAATTTAGTGCTGACAGTAAAAAGTATCGATATAAGCGCCTATCGATTGACGCACGTGCTCCTGTCAAATTTACGGACCGTACTTTAATGGGCGATCCGGTAAGAATTATTGTGTTGTTCTGATGTTGTTTGATTGTCGATGAAATGTGGTGTTGCTTGTCGATAGATCGATTGGTTATAATTGAAACATTATTTATTTAAGTGTCCATTAAGATTTCGTATTATTTAGTACCTATGGATATTATATCCATATCTACCAATTAAGGTGATTGTTTAATTAAAATATTCATTTCTTAGCCAGAATATACATACACATTATTACCATTATGTTTCTTACTATATTTATTTCTCCTAGATATTTTTTTCTGTTCTTAAAAGGACCACACATTAATATGGATGGGAATACCTATAAATTAGTCATAGTATCCCCAATCTAATTTAGCAATGCCATCATGATGACGGTGACGGAGGGAGATAGAGCTATACAGGACGAATAGCCTATCCCTTTTTGACAACGGAATCATGACGTCACTGGCACATGCACA
>NDFZ01005455.1:639883-850067 GCA_002192655.3 Mamestra configurata
CACCACGCAACCGTTTTTGCTGCCAATCAATTAATTATCAAAAAACTTGAATAATCTTGTAAAATAAATATTTGAGTAGTCAAATAATTAATCCAAAAAAATCGATACATAATTACACATAATTCCCCATCACTATTCAGAAATCGTGTGTGGTATAAAAAATACAGTGATCCGAGCTTTTATTTACTCAAATGCAGCTGTAAAACATAAAAAATCGCTTTCCTCCAAACTTTAATTGCTGGCAATGAAATAATTAAATGTGACAATCGTAAAACACTGAAGTCCTCATAAAACATTATAGCCGTGAACACTGAGGGGCACATTTATCGGTAAAAATGTTTGAGCACGCTTAATTCACGGAATTTAGCCTATAAAATAATATTTACGCTGGTCCTTATTGTGCTAACAGACCATAATTTCGCGATATGATATAAAATTTTATTTTTGTATTTTGTCTCGATCACCAGTCAATTCATAACTTGAGAAGTCATAATATAAAACAAGCATAGCATAAAGTTGGTATTTTTGAAATCATCACAGTGACACAGTGATCGTCCTCAGCACATTCAGAGGTACTCCATGAATTCTACCAGACTATCGTCACTGGCCGCGAAAATATATTACCTATAATCAAGGTATGTTTACACTTTCAGTTTCGAATCTCAAACTGGAGCTTAAATATATTTTTCTTTTATAATGCGCACAGCGAAGGAGTGGAACTCTCTGCCTGCGTCTGTGATTCCAAATACATGCAACCCTAATCTCTTCAAAGTTAGAGAGAACAGGCTTCTTCTGGGTAAGCTCGCTCCATCGTCGACTTTGTTTCTGTCATCTCTGACCTAGACTAGAGTCAAGAGCAAACCAAAGTGACATAAAAAATTAAAAAATCTTCTCAAATATCTACACTCTGATTGAAGACATTATTTTTTAGAATTTCACAAACAGTAGATATACTGCTGAGTTATTCAAAGTAGGTAGCCAAGAATTTTTAACAGCCTGCTTAGTTTTGAAACTCGATACATCGTTAAAAGTGACAATAAAAATTGTAGATCCTATCATTGTTTTAATATCTGTCTTTATGTGTTAACGTTGACGTAAATTAGGATTTTAATAATATTCTATTTGGCGGAATGCATGTGTTAGTAGATTATTTAAAAACTGACGTCATATTTTTAGACAAAGTCAGTTATTGTCGAAATACCTTCTTCAACGACCATACTCATCCCCAACAAGTAATCAACTCGATCGAAGAATCTACCACGTACCTGCAGTAATTGTACCCCCCTCTTTAATCAGTAAAATCATGTACACTTGCTTCTCCAATCTACTTTAGACATTGGCAGAATAGTCGTCATCAGCTTTGCTTGCCATATACGAAAAGTAGGTAAAATAGAATGGACCATTCTTATAAAAGTATCTAAGTAAAAGGGGTTCACAATAATAAGCATACCTAATTCGATGAATGTACTTAATCCCAAACGATTTGAGTACCCAATTTAAACCTAACTTCAAACAGACACTTCTTATAGCAAAATTCAAAACGCCAATTTCAATGTTACCAAGCGGATATTTTAAATCCAAACGTACTTCAGTTTTTTGTCTCTCTCTAAACCCTGATATCGAAAAGAGAGGGAATAATAACCATGAATATAAGTACTCAAAGGCTTGGGACTCCGAATATGTAAGAACCGGTTGTTTGCAATAATTTAAGCGCATAGCAGGTCGGAGGTCGACTTTCGAGCCAAAACTTGAGACCTTTAGCTAAGATTACGAATGCTTGAGCTGCAATAGTCGGTGCAAATCAGTTTGTAAACGCTCGTTTGAATTTTAGCTGCAGATGTTTATTGATTTTCGATAGCAACAGCTTTTTACCGTGTTCTACGATTTATTTTTAACTGACGCATCTGAATAATTGTTACTTTAATATGTAATTTATGCAATCAATACCTAATTTTAATGTATTCCTTTATTTTTTGTATGTACCAAACATTTACACGCCACTCCGGTAGAATGTGATGATTCTACTGACTAATCCTGAGACCTTAATTATGTACCATATTCGGACAAATAAATTATTATTATTATTATTATTTGATTGAAGCCAGTGTGTTTAATGAATTAGGAATACCAATAAGGCTTGTTTCAAAAATAAGTAAAATCACAGCGGAAACCTAGTCTAATTCGTTGACAGGCTGGTTATTAGACAAAACGTTAAAACATTCGTCTAGCCAAACTAGATATGAGACTCGATTTATTAAATTTATCAATTGATCTTTAATTGGGCAGCAGCCAATAAAAATCATTAAAAGAATTTTGAAACAATATAATGCTAGAATACAGATCAAATCTGTTGAAAGAATATATAATATAATCATATCACTGAAAGAGTTTAAAGGATGAACAACAGCAAAACTGAACAGAGGAAGATGCAATTCAAAAGCTAGTTAATTCTAAACAAGAATATTATTATAATTATATGTAATAAAGACAACCGAGAAGCATTTCAGTCACACCTCATTAGAACCTTAGTAAATAAGTCAGGAACATAAGATAAATTAAGAACATAACATCTCTGTTTCAACCACTAACATTTTATAGTAAAGTTGTTTGTACTTATGTTCAGCCGTATCGAAGCGAGATTAGAAATGCGTGTTCACTTTATCTTTATTCGTATTTATATTGCCTTTTACAGATATTTCGTAGATAGGAACACGTTGGAGGTGTTTGTAAGACAGAAAGGTTAAAACTTAGTTGGAGAAGAATTTCAATGTGTTCTGCCAAAAACAAAATTTACTGATCAAGATTTAACGTTGTAAAACAATAATTATCCATGAAATGGATTATGGAAGGTTAATTCTGTTTAGTAGAATAATGCATATTCAGTAGATAACTTTTTAACAGCTGTGGCTCGGTTGACCGATTTGATAGAAGAAGGAAAAATGAATGATCGAAAAGAATAATGCAGGCTGTTGTGCACCATAAAAGTCAGTCAGCAGGGTGTGGCTAAGCCGATCCATCTCGCAAAGAACAAAAAGAAGTATTCGGAGTTGATGGACAACCCTCAGTAATTGCATCAATAAAGATGAAAAGGTACGTATAATTACTAAATAATTTTTAGTCAAAATCTAGTAATACCACTGGTGGCGACTATTTGCAACGCAATGTTAAAAGACTTAATTATACTTAATAATACGTAACCACTTTTCAATTCCACGAGAGTCGAAGTGAATAATAATAACACTCTTATTGAGTAAAGTCGGATGATTTTATCGGTGTAGTACATACACCTAGATGGATCGTCGCAATTTAGTTGACACAACAATTAATTTGATAAAAAAAACAGTTACATATTATTTTAATGTCTTAATCTAAGTATCTGTTACTTTTTCTAACCTTAATGACTGTGTTATTACTTAATGACCCACTTGATAGATAGACTAACAAAAAAAATTATTTGTCTAGTCTGAAAATAAACTAAAGTCTGACTGTAGAAAAAGTGCCTAAATTAATGCTTTTCGTCTGCTTCCTGCTTTGTCGTAATTCTCTAAAGGACACACATGCCTGTTACTTGCACAAAGGTATGCAAGGCTTGCATGTGCACGCAAAATGGCACGCAAGATGCCACATTCTTTTGTGCAAGTTACTTGTGCGTTTCCTTAGGAAAGGTAATAAACTATCAATTTTGACAGAATATGAAAATAGGGGATGCAATGATAGTATGCCAACTCTGACTGAGGAAGATTATACAACCGTTGATACTTTTAGTTAGAAATTTCATACTCATCCCCCACATCTCTCTTAATTGCACGTAGGTAGTATTGGACACCCATCCCAACATTAAAATCAGCAATCAATTTCCTACAGTTATAGAGTACAGAGCTATCTCAGTACTCAACAACTGTAAGCTTAGGTGTATCTGAATGCAAATTGTAGACGCGCGTGCGCGATGTGGGCGCGACGCCGCGGTCACGCATGATGCCACGCGTTGCATAACCGTAGCGTGGTGGAAGTGATGAGAAATGGCGTGTGTTTGCGCACTGTCACTGAAACCAAAGAATCTTAGAACTGTGGATTTTTTTAAATCAGGAGTGACCACACTGCATTGATCTTTTGAAGAAACTGCATGACTCATTGGAAAACCAAATAGTCAGTTTTATTCCTGTTGCTATGTACGTTCGTATGTTACTTTCTATATCAAGAAAGTAACATCCGAATAAAAAAAAACTAGAAACTCTGTGCCCATATCCAAACAAATCAATAAATACATCAGTAAAGTAATTTCGCTAATACAGGACTAGATGTAAATATATGAAACTCATTGTCCACGCTTAGTTCTTAAGGCTAGCAGAGCTATATTTGTCAGTTTTAAATTGAATTTCAGGACAGGTTGAAAAATCGGATATGGCAAGGCAGTATATTGCTAACAATCTTATAACACAGAATAACCCTTACATGAACTTGAACCTACTCCGCCAACCAGTAACTAAGTAGAAACCCAACATTCTATCACTTGAACCACCAAACATACAACCACAATATCACACATAGTGGTCCATCAAGCAACGTGGGCAATAATGGCGGGCTCGTTATGATTAAACGGATAATTTTGGACGGTATCTGTGAAGTATGGCGACTATTACACGCTGTTAGCCCATCATGTTTGAAGGTGGAGGTTTTATGGCGAACTGATGGTATAAAGATGAATCGTGATTAGATAATGAATGAAGTAAGTTTTGAAGAATGAGGCTCAGAGAATACGAGAGTAGCGTATGACGGTGAAGTGTTTATATTTGACAGTGATTGTAGGTGGACAAAAAAGTGGAAATGCGAAATTACTAAGTAGTGCAGTTTTAAAATCTTCCTTAAGGAAGTCTAAGGGTAGCCACTCTCAATATGATGTTAAAGAAAATTCATTTGCGCAGGGTTGCGGAATTGTTCGAAAGAGAAACCACGGCCCTGGAACGCAAAGGGCATTTGAAAGTACACGGGTAGGTTTTAGTCAGTAAGAGTCTGACACTCTCTCCCGCTCCGCCCAAAGCGGGAAAAGTAATTTGATGATTCCCCATGCACAAAAAAAGAAGGGCAGCCACTCTCTATAAGAAACTGACGAAAATTCATTTGTAAACAGCAGATGTATCATCAATAGAGCTGTAGTAGACATAACTTCTGAATTCAACGTTTCGCGTTTTCGTCGAGTTAAAAGCAAAACGGAGCACGATCGATCTATCTACAACAGACAAGAAATGTAAGTAACCAGTCCAGTTTACAGATAAACCAATTCCTTTTACTGGCATCGATTCAACGCGTTCAGTTGTCCCATTACGCTCTCAGAAGTTTTCATCTAATAAATACATATAAAATGTAATAACTTCAACTGTATATTCTAACTCAATCACGGCGCTGGCTGTTTTATCATCATCAAGATATCATAACGAGCCTTACATATGGTGGTCGACCTGTGACCTAATAATAATTTACCTTAAAGTACCGACCAGTAATGGTGTCATTGAGACCATATGAGGCCACAGACCATGTAATGGCTTTATGTCTGCTATGGTTTCGGTAATGGGTTCCGTTGATTCTATTTAGAAGTAAAAAGGAATATTGTGAAATTCGAATGACATGCATTATGTTAATCATGATGATATTGGTGTCTCACGATATCATGTCGTGCTGTAGGTACTCAAAATATAGATACAAATAAATTAATGCTATCATTTTAAAGTAGCAGCCATTTGGAAGAAAATTAATACATATTAATTAACACGTTTAAGCGTCTGATTAAAAATAAAATATGTTTTAATTAAAAATTAAAATAACTTAGAGATAACTTAAAATAATCTTAAGCATTTTGAATGAAATATTAAGTAAAAAGCAGCATTAAATGGTCTCAAAAGGTCACAAACCATATATATTATTTCTAAAGCTAATATTTACAATTAAGGAAAGAAAATAAACAGTCACTGCCATCTTAAATAACCTACGACATAGGGCGACCAAACCGATCCCAATAATTTATGGATAGTACCTAATTCTACTAAAATCCACCGAAAAGTGCCAGACACGTTTGGCGAGTCGGTAAATCACGAGATAGCGTGGAGAAAGCCAAAGTACCAACACAATATATAAACTAGTGTGACCACATTGTCTTAGTTTCGGTGGGAGTGACATATGTGGTAATAAAATTGTGATAAACTCAACTTGATATCAGTCCAATCTAAAGATTGATGGGGCAGGAAATTAAGTTATTGATATTGAGTAATGTCTCGCTTCTTAGTAAGTTTATGGCCGTATTAGCTTTCCTATTAAATTTTAAGGTGAAAAATTGTTATGGTTTCGAGCTGTCACAGTCAGTAAAGTTTGTAGGGAGTTATACAAATTAATTATGACGTATGAATAATGTTTTGGATTATTATGTGGAGTGTGGGTGAAAACGAGAGTGTGTTGGAACTATTGAATTAGTTGAGATATCAAGATCTGTAAGATCAGAGCAGACATAATTTAGAGGTCTAGAACCACATAACTATAATTAATTTAAGTATACAAAAGTGATTTTGTTGTCTTGAATGCTGCTGTAGACTACTAGCTCTGAAAGAGCTAAGTTTTAGAGGTTTACTAAATTCAAATCATCACACATTATTTGCGTTTGTTCCACAACTAGCCCCGGTGTCCATACTTCAATACTCTTCCTTTTGCCGTCAATGTGTTATGGTCACGTCGTTTCTAATCTTCGTTAGCATGAACGTAAGCACCAAGACCAAGACGAAAGTCAACATCTTGGGAATATTTAATAAACATTGGTGACCAGACAACTAAAATAACGAATTGACTTTTCGATGTTTTGAGTACATTGTAAGATCCTCGTTATTAACCACCAGTTTAGTGACTTATGGACTGAGGAATCATTGAAAACAAATAGCAGGCGCAAAAGACGTGTTATGGTATTTCCGTCATCTTGTACTGAGCGTGTTAATGCAATACTTGATTCTCCTCTGTACGAGAATAAACTACACTGCAGTGATAGAATAACATGACGCTATGAAAATTTTTATAGCATTAGATGGCTGTTTTTCCATCGTTCATAACGGGCGGTCTCACAAAAATCTCAAAGCCGCCTACACAAGTAAAGTTCAAAACATTTCCCGTCTCATAATCTAAGTACATGGACGTATTACTTATAGATAAATTAATTTTATATCTGCAGTAAGTCGTGAGCGCGCTCTGCCCCCGGGCGGCGGCGGCGTGAGAACCAACTCGTGCTCGAGCTATCGCGAATTAACGTACGTGGTACGACACGTGTCGTGAACTGGATTATCTTGTGCTTTGGATACTTGTACATCTTCATGAGATTTCTTTGTGACTTGTGTCATTAACAAAAGTTAGATTTGAAATGTTGTAGGATGTGGTGTGCTAGCATCATTGAGTTCTGATTATGCTGTCGGACCGTTATTTAGAGTTGGAAACCTGACAAAGTTAAAACCTTGTCTTTTAATTATTGAACTTAATTTCGCGTTTGCTCATTCTTATTATTTGTGATCATGGCTCTATATTTTATTTTAGATACTGCTATACTGCATCCCCGCCATGTGAATTACATTTTTAATTTTATTTTTCCCATTCCAAAAGTCCGTTGTAAGATTCTTTATCCAAATATTAGTTGATTAATAAAGTTGGAGCAACATTATCTTTTTCTATTACATATTTCTGTCAGATGAAATTTCAATTTTGTCTATACTTTTATAAATGCAACAACGAACAAAGTTTATGCACAGGTATACATATTTAGATCTCCCAATCTTTTTGTTGCAATAAACCTTACTTCCCATTTTCTCATGTCAATTGTTGCAATTGCAATGCTCTATTGGAGCATGGGGCTTTGTTTCAAAGCAGTACCCATGACGATGCTTCGATAGTATTGTCCGTTGGTGCAACAGCAAGTGGAGTGATAGACAAGAGGCTTTGTTAAGTAACACTGTCTTATAAGTGTAGATGATCGTGCTTATATAGTTAGGCTTTGCTTTCTCAATATCGTCATTCATAATACAAAAATCTTCTTTTTCTTCTTCTGCTTGTTAGGCTGGTATATGCAGGTGAGTGTAACGCTCCAGTTGGTTCATTTTTGGATTGATGTTGATGTTTTTTTTATTTCTTTCTATCCTACTTTTAAATAGAACAAATTAATTGTATTCTATTCTTGAGAAAGGGCTTCTCTTACTTTTTATCACATATACATTGTGTAAGGAAGATATAGAACTAGCGTCACTGTTACTGGACATCAAAATATCACTGACTTTCCACAAGATGGACCGAAGACCTGATGAAGGCCGTGGGAACTTGCTGGATGTCAGACGCACAGGACGGATCGATGTGGCAACACTTGAGGGAAACCTATGTCCAATGGACGTTTTACGATGATGACGGTGATGATGAATATATAACATACATACATCCTCCTGTCTTTATTTCAATTTACATAGGATCGGTCCAACAAGGTGAGTTCGTCCTTGACATATCTATTTCCTGTCATCTCAATAGTACATATGTATTGACTGATATTTCCAAAGAGTCCTATTTACTACAAGAAATGTTAACACAGTTATGTCGGCACTTGTTAAAGGTGCGGCAGTATTGTTCATACTCATGTGTGTAATAAAGAACCTATCTACATTACAATAATTGTACATGATTAGTAATATTATTAGCCCATTACTCATTAACAGTACAATTACAACTTTATTACTACCAACGGTCTACAGAAATACCTTACTCACTAAATACATTATATTGAGTAATATGTTTTGACATTCCGTGTCTTCTAGCTGTCTTACTATAGAAATATTTATCCATTTTTATAGCACAATTTCAGCTATCAAAAATGAATTTTTGACCTCTTATCTTTTAATGTTTTACTGGATACGGCGAATAAAAATCAGACTCCCAGTCCGTTTAAACGTTGGACTCAAGATGCTGCCCTGGTTCGAAACAATCTTTGACGAACATAAGTCACAAGAAAACCAGGAAAAATTTACAAGTACAGTAGAATTAAAATTCTTTTAAGGTCGTGATCTTATGGCCAGTTTTGGCAAAATAAATATAAATTAAACCTCTGTAATAATAACAAAAGTCCTTATACCACTAATGACTTTAAACTCCAAGCATAAATTTCGAATACCTTAATTCGGTCTTAAAACAGATTTAGTACCTTATTATACGATTAGGCTTTAATGTCTGATAAATATTTTATAGGTCCTTATGATAAATATAATTTTAGCAATGATAGTTACAGCCAGTTAAACTTTACCATAATTCATAAAGGAATCATAAAATTGGACGAAGTGACAATAAAATGATGTCTAATAAATTCGACGCCATGAATTATGATGGTAATTCTAAGCAATAATATTTTAAACGCTTATTAACACGTTCAATCTTAATAACAAGCAAGTCTAATTTTACTAGCGATTTTGAAAACAGTGGAACGGGAAGAGTGATAAAAGCATGAATATTAGTGGTTAGTAAAAATTTGAAGTAGAGGTCTATTTGAGGTTAATTAGAATATTTATGTCAATGTACAATTTTTTCAAATCTGGAAACCAAACAATCTTTCAATCTATTTTTTAAATTGCATTTTGTCTGCAACCTGAAAAACAAACAAAATATCAAGTGCAGATGATTTTTTCCGAACCGTATAGAACGGCACTTCACTCAATTATCCCTTTACCGATGCGCGTGACCCACTGACAAAACAAGCGAAGCGATCGCCGCATCACATTGTTTTCCCATAGCCCGAACGATTCCATTCAGAATCTCATTACACTTGAAAGGGGTTACAACAAATCTGGCGCAACGTTTTCTCATGGACGTGTCTGTCGTTAGGGCAGCGTGAGGTGACCATTACTGCGTACAAAGAGTTGCCTAAAATAGAGAGCTTTTGTGAGGCGGGAAGACAGGCGAGGGACGAGGTGGGGGCGGGGCGGTCGCCGGCTGCCCGGCGGCTCAGTCGCGCCGCGCCTCACAGCCGCCTCGCACGCCGCACCACGGAGCGTGCCTCTCGGACAGCGCTCGCGCACGCGATACCTCCCCCGCCGCGCCCCTCACATAACACGTGCACATAGTACCAGTGGAAGTCTGCAGATGATATCGTCCCCACACTGACAAAGTTTCACAATGCAAGAACAAAGTTCATCAAGATCCAGCAAGTCTACGTTAAACTCACTGGAAAGTGCCATCATCAAGCTGAAAAACAACTTGCAGATACAGGACACCAAGACAACAACAGATATGAACGGTTTGTTGGCTGCTGATCCACCGTCGCCGCACGCGGATACGAAAACAAACGCAAGTAAGAGTCCTAGTTCTTCTCCAACTGCAAACACTAACTTATCAATTGCATCAGCTACATTTTTGCAAGAAAACATGCTTCAAAGATCACTTCAAGGAGTAGTAATATCTCTCCAAAATGCAATGATGAATGCACTTCAACAAGCGGCGTTGTTACCGTCAAACTCCGCGGCGGCAGCTGCCTTGAATTTACAAGCTTTGGAATCTTATTTGACTCTGCAACGTTTGACATCAGTATCCTCAGTAAATAACACAACTCAACCTAACACATCGGAAAATAGTTCATCATCCAAACAAGACATTCTGAGGATAGCGACGGCAAGTGCAAAAATAAGTGAAATAGATGCGTCGGATACGTCTAAAGAATTTTCACCCAAGACACCTGAGGACTACCCGCTGTCAGACGCCATAGCAGCTGAAGATGTTGACTTATCCGAAGAAGTAGAAGAAGACTTGGCCCTCCTAGATAATGAAGACGAATTCACATTAGAACAGCACTTGGAATCAACATCAAAAGGTTATGGATATGGTTCAACACAAAATCTAGATAACGGATATCCAAGTCTACTAATGAATGCAATGTATCAACAACAAATGAATGGAAGTCCATCACAAGCACCGTTGTCTCCTCAAGCTTCAAATTCTTCAAAATCAACGAACAGTTCAACGTCATCGACAGGCAGTAGTGTATCTAATAAACAGAAGACTGGAGGAAGTGGGCCTAGAACGAAGAAACAATTTATTTGCAAGTTCTGTAACCGACAATTCACGAAGTCATATAACTTACTTATTCATGAAAGGACGCACACCGATGAACGACCATACTCCTGTGACATTTGCGGGAAAGCTTTCCGACGGCAAGACCACCTTAGAGACCACAGGTAAAAACAATATTAATATGTTTTAGTTTTCGAATTTTTAAAGATAATGAAGTCGCTTTGACTAATAAATAGCATACGTTTTCTTTTAAAATTATGCTTTCAAGCTCATAATTTTTAAATTTATACCTGTCTTCAAGGGGGTTCCACTTAATGGAAACGACAACTACTAATGAATCAATAAAATCTAAGCCGTATCTTATCCATGATTTATGTTTCATTAGGCTTTAACGTTTTATGTTGTAATCAAACACCTGTTGATTTCTAAAGCAGTATTTTTGAGGCTTGTATTCTTAGATAAAACTAAGGTCCATTTATGTTTTAGACTACAAAAGTACCCCGTGGTGGAGCTCTCAAATAAGATAAAACAATCTTATAACCGTGTCGAGAAACATTTTAAGGTTCACGATACTCATTTTTCGATATCAATAAAAGATTTTGGTCGTCGGGTTTCAACGCGAAACATTATGAGAAACTTTTGAATAATGGTGGGGAACGAATAAAAATATTTTAAAACAAAAAGGGTTAAGTATGGACCGAGCAGATGGTATCGACAACTCTTTCGTCACGCTCGTAAATTATTTCACAAAACCGCCGCTAATCCCACGAGAGACGATGTTTTAATTTTGGCTTTTCATTTTGTTTTCTTCCCGACTCCTTCGCATTCCATATAAATCTCAGAGCATATCTTTTTTCATATCAAAATATTTATCCTTTTAAAACGTCTCTACAATGCACTCAAATAAGATGTTAGTGACCGTTACAAGAATTCGAATTCCAAACATCACGGATCTCGAACACAATAAATATGATAATAGTGTTACAACAACTCTCAATCTATTTCTTCACTTATCTTCTTGAGATCCCCACCCAAAAAGAACTAAAGGTGTTGAATTTTTACACCTGTCTCTCGGCGATTTCCTCCCAAATCACCGTATCTCTGTGGCAATAAAATAAATTTCGTGTAGACGCCGGAGGGTTAACCCGAGCCCGGCTCGGCCCGGCCTGTCGATGTTCAATCGATGTCCGTTGACACGATACATTATAATGGACCGGAGCGGGCCTTCGACGGGTTTTAACAAAGCACGTGGTGATCCTGACGTGAGGATTAATATGGATGACAAAAAAATAAAAAACAACTTTGGTAAATATTCCCCGCATACAAAATCAAGTTTCGATGTTCGAGAAGTTGAGATTTTTTTTTGTGTAGATTGAAAGGATAATGGACTTAAATTAATTTGTAGCTTGTTTAGTAATTTGAACCTCGATTTTAGTGGATCTAATTTTCTTACTCACGCACGGTTTATTTTCATTAGTATCAATATTACTATGGAGAATGTGAATTTCATAGACCATCGGTCTGCATTGCGGGCTTAATTAATCAGTGTTGTCGCGTTGGTTCGAGTTAGGCCTAACGCAGCGCCCGCGCCGGTGTCACGGCATGCTCGACTGCACGCGCGCCCGGCCCGTCTTAATCACCATCATCATCGCGTGTTTTAATATTGAAATTATTATTTCATTCATCATCTTATAACTCAACTTTATCGTCACCGATCTAACTAATCCCAACGATTATTACATGTATTACGTTACTTTGAACGGCTCGTAATTTTCTTGCCTCGAGTCTGTTTGTTTATACGATACGGAGATAATTTTCTCGAATTGTACACTCGATCGCTGGACCCTCGTGCTGCGTTATTATTGATTACACGTTACCCGGTGTGTTAATTATACGTTGTATAGTTAAATTTAATTTGAAATCAGTTGCTATCAACATTTGTGAGAAATATAAACCATATGTTTTATTATAATTAAAACTTACGTCCACGTAATTATACACTGTGTTTACTGGGTGTAAATCCAATAATAAGTAATTTACGATTTCTATAAAAGAATTTTTGTGCGGATAAAATTGGGAAGTTTAAGTCTTGGAATTCAATCAATTCAGCTCGTTTGTTTCGATGGTGTTTTGCAAATTTAAAGTAAGGGCGTAAATTAATGATATTGGAAATAAAGCTGAGAGACAACTGAAATTTATTACCAATAACCCTGGGGCTCTTGTTTGCTTCCCGGCTGCTCCCACAAGGTGCGCAGACCACGCGAGATCGAATGTTTCGGCGCCTACAGCTCATCTTAACAACATGTTGTAGAAACATGAGAACACCATTTAGATGGAGAGCAAAATTATGCTCAAATAACTGGACATTTTGCACGGACTATTCGTTTTAGCGACAGAAATATAACAACCTGGGTTTCTAACCGTAGAACTGAAATCTTTCTTCTGCTATCACTCTCCAGCAGCTATTCTCTTTGTGTTAAGCTATATCTTTATAATAATAAACATGCTTGACTAACTTTAATGATCTGTTTCATAGATTTACAAACACCACTAAGTTTGTCTAAGTATTCAATATCTGTAGGTGGAACAAAAAGTTAAGAGTCTCGAGCTCTCTAGGCTTTCTAGAAACATTGTTGCATGAATATTTTACTACCTTCGACCAAAAGAAACGTTGTTTTCTAAGACCATTAACTGAACATCATACATTTTGCAGTTTTATGTTGCGTGTCACATAGTAAAAACAAACTAACTATTACTCGTTTCTAATAACTTCCACATGACATTGTAAAAAGACAGAAGTTTTATAAATTAATCTTTCTTTCAGGTACATTCACTCGAAGGAGAAACCGTTCAAATGTCTAGAATGTGGTAAGGGTTTCTGTCAGTCCAGAACGTTAGCGGTCCACAAAATCCTACACATGGAAGAATCTCCTCACAAGTGTCCAGTTTGCAGCAGAAGTTTCAACCAAAGGTCGAATCTTAAGACCCATTTGTTGACACACACTGACATAAAGCCATACAACTGTTCCTCTTGTGGGAAGGTGTTTAGAAGAAACTGTGACTTGAGGCGACACAGTCTAACACACAACCTTGTTGGCATATCTTCAGTGAACACATCCCCAAGCGGCAGCAACGGAAAGAGCCCGTTGCTAAATCCAAACTTTCCAATCGACAGCTTAGACACAGAAGATGAGAATTAGCAGTTATGTTTGTTAGTGGCAAATGCGAAAAGACTGATTTTTACTCCTAAAACGGTGCCTTCTAGTATTAAGGTTTAGTTAACTGTAACTCATGCCACGAGTGCCTAATTTATAGTTAGGAGATGAGGAATTGTTTTCTAAGTGGATATTGCGTTTAGCGTTCCAATGAATTTCTAAATTCAATGTTTATTGTGTTTCTAGACTAGAGGAGTGTTAGTAGATTTTATCTTAAATCTGACTTTGGTAGTGGCAATTTTTTTGTAGAAATAATTTCTTGCAATATCCTTCAAATGTTTGGGTTTTAGTATTATTTAGTTGTAGTTTTTTTCTTTAAACCTTGTAAATTTTCTGATCTCATTTTTTGTTTGTAAATATAAATTATAGTTAAGTAAATTTGTGCATTCCGTCCACCTTAATTTTTATGTATAAATGTTTTATGTTTATGAGGGTTGTGTAAAGTTATGTCTTCCTGTATTTTGGGATCTTGAAAAACGAATGTTATTCTGATTCTGTCTCAAAACTTGTATTATCCAAGATCTTGTTTAGATTATATTTGTAATGTAATTAAATTGATGAATTTGAATATTATTATTTTATTTGACCCATCATTTCAACATGGTTTCTGGTGGTATACGCTATTCAAAGTGGATGAACAACTACTCAATTCAAATATATTTCCGGGCTCCGTCAGGGTCCGATCTCCAGTCCCATCAAGGGTATAAAATTACTGTTTTCTGCGTACTGTTGCTAAAATAAAAGCTTGTTATACCTGAATTCTGCTTCACAGAAAAAAATGAATCATCTTGATGACTTATTCCAGAGCATTCTTAGAAAAGGTTCGTTCTTATTTTATGCTTTACTAACTTTTGCCCGCGACTTCGTACGCGCATATCCTGTTTTTTCTCGTTCCTGTAGTAATTTCGGGAAATCCTCTGTTAATACTTTCCTTTCGAGTGTAGGAAAGCTACATGCCAAATTTCAGCTTTCTACGACCACGATTTTCGGCTGTGCGTTGTCTGTTAGTCACTGAGAATATTAACTCCGGTAACGGAAGAATTTTTAAATAGGTAGATTGATTTTGAGTAATCATGCCAGTAAATCTGAGTACCTTCGATTTCAATCAATATTTCAGGAGACACTACAAAATAACTTACTGGAACAGAATTATTCAACTTTCGTATAAAATACTCCAAGTATGAAACGGAAACGTCGGAATACCATCGACGGAATGAAAAATTGTAGCTGCTGTGGTCTAGGTTAAAGGTCATCGCGTTTTTTTTTTATATAATTCTGACCTCCATTTTTTCAATTATTTTTTTTGCCGCTTCATACGACTTGTCCTCTCAAACCGATTTTTTACTTATTACTCCCAAATTAAGGGTCAATGTCGCATCTCTACATAAGCCTATTCTCAATATCCTTGAAAAATATATTTGAAGAATACATTGTACACAGAGATAATAACACGACTAAGCATAAGATAAATAGATACAAATGCTTATAAATTGAAGGAGCAAGAAGGAACTGAATTTAGAAAGAAAATACAACTAGCCACTCGTGATTCGTCAACGAGAGATCATAATTAGTAACTGAACGATTGAACGCAAGCTTTTGTGTGGACTTATACATAGATAAAGTATAAGCTATACTTGAATTTATCAACGCCACCAAATTGAGTTGGGTTTTGTTAAGGTGATTTTTAAGGGAACGTTTGCGTTAAAAACCTAAAATATAAGAGTTACAATAGAATTTGAACTTTTAGTTTGCCGTTCCTAAATTGTATAATTTTGTCTCGAATTTTGAATCAAATTATAGCAATGTTTTTTTTTCATTAAACTGTTTCATTAAAATACCCTTGCTACTTTGACTCATAATTTGATCTGTTTTGTTAGGTGTAAATATACCGTTGCCTACTAATATTAAAAATAATCATCCTGCTCTTAAATTAATGCACCAAGTTCAAAAGTAGCGTTTTGCACTTCCAGTGATCCGCAAGTCTTCTTAGAATAATATAAATATAAACAGATTCTCGACCCTTGATAGTCATAACATAATTCACTTGCTATTTATTATACGAACTAATTAAAGTCAGCGGAACATATATTTTTTTCTATACTTTTCAAACAGTCGTCATCTCATTCATCACTCGTCACCCCGTTTCTAGCCATATCATCTTACACAGAGTTCATTCATTTGATCTTTCCTCTCCTCATACCCAAAGCAGGCATTCGTATATCTTCGTGGACGAACTTTTAGATGAAAGCTGACTCTAAATAGGTAACACATTTATCTACGAGTATGTTGGCAGTCGTAAAATTATAGTTTGAGGTTTTGTCTGGTATTAATTGAGAACCAATTTAGTTCTTTTATAGGTCTTCAATGGTTTAAACTCTTTTTAGGGTTCCGAAAATCCGTATGAAACGGAACCCTTACCCCACACTCAAATTTTATATATTTACGTAACAAATAAATACATTTCGAGTATGGGGGATTTTCAAAATGTACCGTATGACATATCAAATGAAAGGGCTTATTGTGGAGGTTTTAAGTATATTTTTTCATAATTTTATAATAAATAGTTTTGAAGTTATTCAAGAAATTAGACGAAAAATGAGCATTCCCCCCTTCTCTCCGAAACTATTGAGCCTATTTTTTTTTTTTAGGATTTTTACCTATAGATTACAAGTAAACCTATAAGAAGTCTATAGTGATAAAATTAAATGTAACAAAAATGAAATACGTTCGGAACCCTTTGCACGCGAGTTGGACTCGCACTTGGCCATTTTTTTAATGGATTATGTTGTGTCCCACTGCCGTTAAAAGGTCCCTAGATCTTCCCGGACACTCTTTTCTTGTGCCACCTCGGATCAGCCTTCGTGGTGACCATCCAGCACCGCTTGTCGTCAAATTACTAATTCAAATTAAATAGACACTGAGTTTTATGGCGACTACCTTCTGGTACTTATGATCATCAACATTCTCTTATTAATATCCCGTATTTGTGGTTTTCCTGTTTAACCAATTAGTCTCGCCCGTAGTCACGCTCTTTTCAGCCATATCATCTTTCATACAGTCTATCCAGCGTTTCTTTGATCTTCCCCTCACTTTAAAGCCTTCCACATTCATACTCAAACCTTCTTCACGACATTTTCCTCATTACTCCGCGCCATCATTAGTATCAATAATACCTAAATATATCTTATCTGTATTCGGACCAGAAATTGGCAGTGATGGCACCACGGTGTCTTTATTCAAATGTATTCTTGTACAGTTCGAATTAAGTTCTGCATCAAATTAATAGATGGCGTTACTTGTCACATTAATATGCGCATGAGTTAAACTTTTTATCAGGTGTTATACGCCATGTTTAATGTAACAATGGTCTCACTAGGCAACAGAAGAAGATATGTACTTCCCTATTTTACGTAATATTAAGTACCTAGGTATGTAAGCAGTGTCATTGTTATTGCTATCACTAGATATGGTTAAAATTTACCTACGACAATTTAGATAATGTTTATGAGTATAGAGCTCTTCCTAGTGGCGTATTGGTGGTTGGTGTTGATATCATTAAGACACATTTTATGAGTGTCTACCTATTTACGATTCAATTTAGCCTACTATTGCCTACATTAGGAATTTTTCAGTAACAGGTCGGAGTTTGGAAGTTGCTGGTGTGACGGCACCCCTTTGCCCTAGAAATCACAAAAAGCTGTTGATCCAGCGCCTGATCTCCTCCCGGTCGTGTCGGATTGGCATCCCATCGGGCTATGAGAGTAATGAAACAGAGGAGGCACCTGTGTTTGTGCACATATTTGAACACTAAAATATCTCCTACACGTACTTGACTGATCTCCGCCGAGATTGGCCACCGTGATCGAAATTCGGTCGGGAGGATTGTTATTATAGCCTACTCTTGAGTTTCGTTTTATTTCCGGCGGTACTCAGCAGGACATAGACCTTATAGTTGTACGCCACTCTCTCGATTCTCATCAACTCTCACCCAGCTGCTTCCAGTCACCCTGCGAAGATCGTCACTCCATGTAGCCTGATGCCATCCCACTTTACGTTTGCCGATTCGTGGACTCCACTTAAGAACATGTCTACCCAAGGTCATCGATTTTTAGATTCAGCTTTCTTATTCTGTGAGCTATGTTGATAACTTTGGTCCTGTACCGAATCACCTCATTCGCTCTCAAAGTTGTTCTTATCTAACTACATAGTTTGAGAGTATCGCAATTGATAACACTATGAGTTTATCATTTCAAAGAGAAAACATTTATTAGAAAATAGATCATTTACAGAAACTTGAATTGCCACCCACCACCTCTATCCCCAGCACGGCAGAGTTCACGAGGTTCATTGGTACTCCCAGCCGAAACCATTTTAAAAAAATCTAAAAAACAGGTTTTTTTAAATTAATTTCGCATCCAATCTGTTAAATAACCATTTTATTTAAACCGACAGATGCTCTAATAGGCGTAGTACCGCATAATAGACGTAAAAGTAGTAATTATAAAGGTCAATGTAAAAGGCAAGACGAAACGCGACCATTAGCAACAAAGGACGACTACTGAGCTTGAAAAATCGGTTCAATTCAACACCAAATCGATGCAACGCAATTCACACGAATAAAAAGACTATTCGATTCAGTCCCACACAAAGACCCTTAAGAGTGTATCAAAATGACATAAAGCTCGATTCTTTTCTTAAACACAAAACACGTTTATAATGGTCCACATGTCTTACTTTTTTGTCAGTTTTTGGGAATAGATGACGTGTTAAAAAGGTAACAAATTGTATGCGTTCCGGAGCATCGTATCTCGTTTCTTTACCAAGCGTCATATATTATGTCAGTACCTACATCGATTCGAAATTTGAAATGATCATTTGCTGCGGTTTAAATGGCAATTTTGAATAAGTTCTAATTACAAACAGGTGTTGGTGTTGCCAAATGTTGGATGTTGGGCCGGCCATGACCGAAATATACTAACGGGAGTGTTCAACGAATGTATTGAATTTAAGCTAGACTTGTTAATAGGCGTACCGAATTCACCTCAGTGCTTTGCGTCAGTGTCGTTCTCTTGAATGCTACCTTTAAATACTATTCTTAGTAAAGCAATATCTTTGTGGTTAGTTACAAATGCTGACTCATGCAATAGGCAAAACGGATGATTGATAAATCTATGAGTAAATGAATCTAGAAGATCTTTTTATTTGATATGCAACTTTACTTCAAAGTCTTAATCAATTCATAACGTGTGATAGTAAAGTTCACTATTCAAGTCTACCAAATAATTGAAACCAAATCCCCGTGAAGCCATAAAACTATCACCCAGAATAAAATGAAACTATTACAAGGACAAACAATGCCAGAGATCAAGAGCACAACAAAACATATGCGACGCAAACGCACCTTTCTTAAATACGGTGACAACATAATAATGCGCCGCGTCTCCGCCTCCTTTATAGCTGTAAATTATTCACAAATTACATAGTGATCGGAAATCCCGCTGAGTTAAACAAAGTTCTTCATCTTCCCTTTCTTTTTTTTTTCAAGTTTTGTCAATGATACCGAAATTACACTGTCACAAAAGATTACGCTCAACTCAGAGGTGTTTGAAAAATATTTGCTTTTGCCGTTTCGAGTGCGCATTATCCCTTATTTAGTCGCCGTTTTTATTCGCGACCACACACACTCTGCAAAAATACAAACACAAAAAAAAAATGTCGGTGTGAAATTATATAAGGTGTTTTGACAATGGTGAGTGTACGTGAGTTCCCGACGTTTCGTATTTTTAAACATGGTTTCGAGCCGTATTTGTCTCCGTTTCAGACGTAACATTTCAAACTTATTTTTGGATACGACGATTTTCGTTTATTTGTCGATTTAGATTAGACTTATTTTCTTCTAAATAAGGTTTATGTTTTTTACATAAAATCTTGTCCTACTATAATTTTTCTAATACTATTATAAGCCCGATAGTGTAAAGAGGATCGATCGATGGATGGATATTTATTACTTTTCACGCCAAAATTGCCGATCGGATTTTGATGAAACTTTATAGTAGTATACGTAATACATCAGAATAATACATTGGTTATAATTTATAACGATGTGGGGGTATTACAACTTCAACGCGGGCTGAGCCGCGGCCGGCAGCTAGTCAAGTTATAAAGATGACACTACGTAGGGTAAGAATTAATAGGCTGAAAAAAATCACAAATGAAAACAGTATCTACTAATTGGTTACCGTCGCTCGATTCTAGTGTTGATCTTAGAAAGTGCTTCGATCGTAACTAAATGCCGGTTCAAGGCTACCAATGAATCAAGAATTTGCAGCTATTTTATACGAGTTCAAGTAGACAAGATACGGCTAAGTACCGGTACTGACCACTACTTAAGGTCTGCTAATAGGCGATGTCAAAAGGGTAAGTGGTTTAGTTACAATCACAGATGAATAAATTCTGAGTTGGAGTTTTAAGAATTATACCTATCTGCACCATAGTAAATAATGCGATTTATTGATTATTTCTATTTTTTTTAATATCAACAGTTTATTAGTACCTAGTACAATTTTATAAGTGTTACCTACTCGAATAAGAGACAGATTTTTTTCTTTCTTAAAGATGGATTTGCATAAATCGTTACTTTGATTAATGCCTAAAAACATTTTGAACGATACTAAAAAATATCAAGCAGTATTCTTGAATTCAAACTATTCTATGGAAAAGAAATTTACGTATTGCAACATTAAAGCAATAGTTCACAGTGAATAAAAATTAAAAAAAATAAAACACAATGACTCACGCAATCATCTCCCATTCGATTTGAGTGTCTATTTCTTTAACTACAAAGATCATATTCCATTTTAACCTTCTCGGAGTGGTCCATGCTCAATGTGATTTAGGTAAGCATTTAAATGTATGTAATTTTATTTATTTTAATAGCAGAGGTACAAGCGACATGTTATCGCAAGTATGCGAATTAACGGTGACAATTGTGATTGCAAACCGCATTTGTGTTCGAGCTTCAACGTTAAGTGCCAAGTGTGCGTGAAGAGTATAAAAAGTGCAGAGAGGACACGGTTTAAAGATTTATGCCTAAGAGCATGGGGTGGGGCAGTGATTTTAAAAATTGTGAGTAGTGATTGATTTTCTTACAGGATAGGAAAGTAATTTATGAATAATTTGAGTATTTTCTTAAAAAAGCTGATAAGATTTCCAAAAAATATTTGGACACATATTATATTTATTTTTTGTCGAAACAAAGAATGAAGACGATACAGTGTGATACTCGCGTGTCGTCACATTTTAGTACACTATACTAAAACTTAATGTCACCAGTCCCCACTCCTTGGGGCTTTATCTTTATAATTTTGTATCGATTTGAATTGGCAAAAATACGTGTCCAATATTATTTTGGAAATCCAACGGATGGACTAAATACGTTAGGTATAATAAGATTTGTCTATCCAGGAAAATACCCAATAAGGTATTTGACAAAAAAATCGAATTAGTCCGTGAGATAGATTTCCAAAAAATATTGGGCACGTATTTTTTCTTTTGCCACGTAATCAAAAAATGAAGACGATACAGTGCGTTGAAAACTCTTGTGACGTCACTTACCAGTACACTATTTACTGGAAAGTGACGTTACAAGCTCCCACTCCTTTATTTTTGATGCGTTTTATCTTAGATTATTTATTGATTTGATAAATAATAAAATGCGTAGTATCCAATACATTTCGATAATCTAACTGACAGACTAAATAAAAACATATTTCTGTCAAAGATGATAGTAATATGGCCAGAAAAAGGCTAAATATTAAGATGGCCGCTCGTAACTATATGCAGGTGTTGAAAAAAGAAGAAAACATTCGTACTGCTCTGACCCCAGATGGCCCAAATTATGTAATAGGTGAGTGCAAGATGAAAATGGCAAATACTTCAGTAAAAAAAAACTCAACTGACCCAATAACTATAATTGGAAAGATTTTTCATTTTTAAAGTGTAATATTTTTAAAGAAGAATAGTCTCTGTCCTTACGAAATTTACCCAACTCCGACAAAAATCACACTTATCCTAGTTTCTTTGTCGTCTAAAATATAAGAGCAATATGTTTTTTTTTTCCTTTTGGTTGGCGAGCATATAAATACATAATTATAGTGTTTTTCATTCACTCTTGCTAGCATAACCATCGTATTGGGTACATTTGAATGGTTCTGATAGGTAATATGATGGTGAATGATGGAGACCAGAAAGGTGGATCTATTAGTTGGCTAGTAGTAGTAGTAGTTGGTCATTGTGTTTGGGTTCATTTGAATCGTTCTGATGAACACTATTCATTGTTGTTGATAACAGCTACAATGAATGTATCCACCCGTTTGATTCATATCTGCCCGAACACTATGGGTATAACAGTATTCAACCATGAGAGCCACTACTCACCTTTATAGTACATGTATGTCAGAAAGATTTTACATATTTTTAGTAAAAGAGGCGACAGACATAATTATTGTACGAGAAATAGATACCAATTAGTTCAACCAGGTTTCAGACTGGCTAAAGTAGCCTCATCTTTCATGGGATCCTGTTTACAAAATTTAAATCCTGTTTAAAACGCACACTATGCAGGCAAGCATATTTTAAGTTGGGGGATTATATTGAAGATAAAAATGCTTGCTTCAATGCTGGTCCTACTCCATAGCCACTAGGGCGCACAAACTAATCTGTTAGCATTTACAGGAAACTTTATTTATTTAGCATTGTAAAATTTCATGCATTAACGGCACTTGTGTGAGTACTGTGTACAGTTTACCTTAAACTTAAATTATAACTATCACTTTTAGGTGTCTCGACTTGAATGTACCGTGTGCGGTTGGGAGTGTCATGCTCACTCAAAAGCCTGGCTGATGGTGGTGCATACGTTTGATCGTTTGGCTCTCTTCAAAATGGTTGCGCCGAATGGTGCTAGCGCATGCGTGAATGGGCGCTGTCTGCTTGGACTGGTCATTTCTCGGCGGCCACTGTTTATTTTAATTGTTCTTTTCACTCCGGACGCTTTTATCCTGCACGTCTTTTACACCGTTCTCACATATATGTATAATTTCAACATGAATGATGTTGAAATTATATAAATTATATAAATTGAAATTATATAATTGTAAAAAATATTTTTTATAAAAGAGTGTCCGTGGAGTTTCTTGCACGTTCTTCTCGATAGAGATCTACGCTTTGGAACGTGCATAGAGCTTCATCTTTTTGACTGACCGACCTTAACAATTTAAAAGTGCCTGTAAATGGTCTAATTAAAATAAATGCTTTGAGTCTTTGAGTTTCCATCATCAGATCACTGTTACCAGCTACAATACCACCATACGATTCATATGAGCGCAATCACGATGGGTATAAGAGTAGTCAACTATGAGAGCCACTACTCACCTTTATGGTTTCCATCATCAGATCGTTGTTACCAGCTGCAATGAATAGCACCAACCCGTACAATTTATATGAGCCCAAACACGATGGGTATAAGGGTAGTCAACTATGAAAGCAACTACTCACCTTATGGTTTCCATCACCAGACCCTTGGTACCAACCTGTCAGTATAATTTAAATGAGCGCAGACACCACAGGTATACTTGTAAGAGTGGACGAAGAATTTATTTTTTTATACTTTTTCCAAAGAAATACTCAAGCTCACATAATAATATTTATGCGTTAGCCAACGAAATGGAAAAAATAAAAACATATTCTTGCTCTACTTCAATCATGACAAAAAAATAGGTCTCAATCCTGTCGGTCTCTGGGTCAGAAGTGGCGACAAACACGTTTGACCGCTTTCGACCATTCTGCTCTTTATCATCAGACCCTTGTTATCAACTATGCATATCTAATACCCAATGATTGAAATGAGCACAAAGACGACCGGCATATTTGTAAGAATTAATGAAAAATAGCTTTTCTATACTTTGTCTGTAGAAATATTCAAGGTCATGCGTTAGTCATCGAAATCGAAAAAAAATAAATATCTTTTCTTGCTCTACTTCAGATGACAAAAAACTACGATAGATCTCAATTCAGAAATGAAAGAAACTTTTGAGATTTGAAAATACAAATTTTTACTTCCTTATATCAGACCTCCTATACTGTGGCACGACGTAGTGAACTATTAGACGTTCCAACACACACAAGCACGGAAATATGATAATATTGATGATGATATCTGCGCTAGTTAAGCAGTATAAATGTATGCTATCCTGTCGCAGCTGAGAGTAACGACATCGTCATGATAGCTCACAGTAACAGCACACGATGTGCACAAACTGTGTATTATATTGAACACAAAAGTATGGCACTATTGGTGAACAGTCGCATCTGCACCAGTTGATCAGTGTCAGGTCGGGATACCCGTAAAAGCCGTGGGTACTGGCTGGCTGTATGACTCGGTGCTTGAGAGTTTGAGATTAGGATGAGGAGTGATGATGATGACGTCACGCTGAAGTAGTTGCACGAAGGCTGAGCTGACGTTCAATGTCCCTCGACATTGAACGTCATCACCAGTATGCAGTACAGAGAGTAAAGTCCCGCAAACCTCCACTGAAAAAAGAGGATCCCCCGAACAGACGGTTGTTGTGTCTGGTGGTGGGCAACTGCCCGATAGTTGATATTCGGACTGTTGTATATGTTTAATTTGCATGGAGAACTTTGCTTGCGCGATGCAAGATTTCATTGGTAGTTCGTCGTTGACAGGATAGATGGCGATGCGGTTTTTTCTGTTGCCGTAGAAATTTTTATTCTTAGTTTTTCATATGGCGGCCATTGATGCTGCTACAACAGCTTATTATGCCCACGATGCACACGATGTGCACAAACTGTGTATTATATTGAACACAAAAGTATGGCACTATTGATGAACAGCCGCATATGCGCGAGTTGATCAGTGTCTGTGTGTGCTATCGTGTCGCAGCAGACAGTAACGACGTCGTCATGATAGCTCGCTAGATAGTGCCCGCACACGATGTGCACAAACTGTGTATTATATTGAACACAGAAGTATGGCACTATTGATGAACAGTCGCATCTGCGCTAGTTGATCAGTCTGTGTGTGTTATCGTGTCGCAGCTGACAGTAACGATGTCGTCATGATAGCTCGCTAGATAGTGCCCGCACACGATGTGCACAAACTGTGTATTATATTGAACACAGAAGTATGGCACTATTGATGAACAGTCGCATCTGCGCTAGTTGATCAGTCTGTGTGTGCTATCGTGTCGCAGATGACAGTAACGACGTCGTCATGATAGCTCGCTAGATAGTGCCCGCACACGATGTGTATGAACTGTGTAGAGGTTTCTTATAAGAGCGTCTACGTTTATAATAGAGAATTTTAAAAGTAGTGGAAGCTGCTATAATAATTATATTTTTTAATAAATTTTTATTTTTCTTATATTTTTATAGTAATTTTTATACTGACCAAGACCAAGTTCCTGTGGTTCCAAGTTAATGTGGTAAAAAAAATGATTTAACAAAAACCTATTTATAAAACCTACCATAGCAAAAGACCATACAGGTACGCCGAAAATAAAATTTTACGCAGTCCTGACAATCACCCAACTGTCTGGGTACCACAAGAGAACATCATAATCTACCACCTACCACTACGACTCTTTATTATTTAAGTAAGTTACCAATATCACCCCTATAATTATTTTATAAAGACATAACATTTTTCGTAAGAAGATACCAATACCAACGAGGTCATCTACCTAATTGTAAAACTCATGTCTTTACAATCCACCCAATCACTTTAGTGAGGACATTAACAATGTTGACGTGAGAGACATTTGATACGATTAAACTGAGTTCGACCTTACAAAGGCACCTTTACGACTATTGAGACCTTATCTTTAAATTTCCGTTTTCAATGAAATCCCTTAATAAAAACAAAACAGAAACAGTAAAACATCCGATCTCTATTATCTGTAACTCAATACTTAATTCTGTGGTGGAAGGCGGTGGGAGGGCCTTGTAGCGCTCCGCCCAATCCCTCCCAAGCGGCGCCACGATTGGTGGAGGGAGGGAAGTTTCCATGCGTACGCGCATTCAGGCCCGGCGCGGTTCAAGAATGCAATTCAATTGAGGTGCTCAATGCTCTTTTATGTGAAGTACGGGTAATCGTTCTATTAAATGTACGGTTCTTGCGATGTGTAGGGAGAATTCTTTGTTTCTAGCTTTAAGTACAAATTGCTGTAGTAATTTGCTACTATTAAATACAATTAGATAAACTGCGCAAACGACAGCTAAATTAGGAACGGGATTTTCCTGTTGTGGAAATTGAGATCCTGCAATTTTGTTTACTGATTGGCTTTACAAGTTTTTAACAAATTATCAATATTTAAGTGGATTTTATTTTTATGAATGGTCTATCAATTCCTTTCAAGGTTTGGTCACTATGACACAGAGGAAGAACCGCTCATCTTAGCCAAACTACTAAAAAAAAAGATTCATAGATGAAACATCCTGGCAACACCTTTGGATTGTTCTTTGAAAGTAGCTCCTGATGAAAAGCGATGATGTGGTCGACGATGGAGCACGCTCATCTAGAAAAAACCTATTCACTCTTGACTTAAAGACTCCCAGGTTGTAGCTATCAGGAAACACAGACTCCGGCAGGAAATTGCACTCCTTAGCTGTACGCACAATGACCACACTTTACTCAAAATGCAAGTGGACGAACATTGAACCGCGCAGTATTTCTTTAAATTAGCAGATCCAGCGGCACATCCTAAAGGCTGATAGTTTAAAGTAGTAGGTAGATATGCAAAGACCACACCTCACTCTAAGAAACAAACAGGTAATATGTCGGGTGTAATGACCGCTATAATGCGTAGGTAGAGGCAATTGACTGGCTATCGTCTATGACCACGAATCCAAAAATTTTAATGTGTGTAATTTTTTAGTGATATGAACTTTACTCAGCTAGTCAATGACTTTAAAACCTAGTCACCATCTAAGCTAACATAATCATACTTTATAGTAGACTTAGCTAACAATACAATTAAACTGAATACTGTTATAGACTTCTTTTTACATTAAACACGACTCTTGACCGTTTTTGGTGCCATTTGTGTAACGAACCAAGCTGGCGTGACCATTCGAATTGCGGGCAGATGAGGCCAAAAAGCGCAAAAGATGAGATTCGATCCAAAAAACAAAAGACTGCAGAAATGGGACCCAAAAAAAATACTTACGTCACCTGCTTAATGCTATATGTACCTTTGAATTTCATTAGTACTTGAATAAAGTATCTAAATAAAAAAAAATAAGATAAAGCGGGGGAAGGAAAACCCTTCTAAACAATCATTTATATGGCAGATATATGTATAATAAATCCATTCTTGTTAGTGGAAACATAAAAAATGTGTAGGATGTCACCCTCTAGAAATATTTTAATTTACACTTAGCATTCATCCTTTACGCACATACCTAAGCACTGTGCAGGTAAGTTTACAACCAGCCCATAACTGTTAGAAAACTTAAGGCACCGCACATAGTAATTACAAGTTCTAATGGTGATAAATATTACGAGGCAATGCTAGGAATCTTGTAAGAGTCAACTGGGTACTAACGACCTCCCATTGAAATGTTTCAATGAATACTATATGTTCATGTTAAGAGATTGTTAGGAAAATGACGGCTGAGCCGCTAATGTCCTGTAACTCTGTGGAAAAAATTGCAGCTGAAGAAATACTGGCAGCACAATGGATGCGTAGGAAAACAAACATGTTCTAACTCAGCTATAAAAAGACGACGTTTTCTTTTACAACTGCCAAGCATACCGAAGATCGTCAACAAAAACTGAGCCTAAAACAGTCCACTAACAGTTCAGGGACTTTTAGGGGAACCCTCCACGTTTCGCATCCTGCTTGTCCAAGTTACCTTTCACTGGTCCAACTAGCTGGGGAGCAAAGAACACTGCGCGTGGCGATACATATTCTATCAGCGACAGCGATTGTAAAAAGATCCAAAATATGCAGTGTCTCTGGTATCGCTTGTCGTAACGCCAATTGGTACTGCGACAAACATGACCAGTATGAAGTCTTAAAACGATCATTATTCCGCTCTAAGAGGGAGACGGAGTTATACATATCAAATAGCACTATCCCGTTTATATTATCAGGATCGCATTAGCACGTCATAGTAGGGCTGCAGCCCACTACTATTTCAGCTTGCTAACTCTACAAGCCCAAAATGTCCTTAAAAGAATTTCCATAACCACTATTCTAAAGCCAATTCGATTCTAAAAGCAACCACTATAACTTTGCGAAATAAATCGATTTGAACTAACAATTGGTAAGCATGTTGAACACGACTATTTACTTACAAACAGTCGATTATTCGTGAATTATAATACAATTCTTACGCCAATCCGTTGTGGTTGCAAAACGGCTACTTTGCTATTTGTTATCGTCCTACGTTCCTTGTTGAGTTTGTTATATTGCTGGTGTAGTGTTACCAATGGCAGGTTTCAAATTACCCTACCAACAATTGAATGGAACTCGGCAGGAGTTCCCACATTTATCTTGTTGGTGCCTCAGTTCCGGGATTGTTGGTAACCCTAACCTAACGGCTGATGGATGGCGGGATAGCCTTAGAATTGGCGAGCGAAAATGTTCTTGGCAATGAGCGCCTGTCAAACGCTTGAGGTTCCGTAGTAACCACCAAACTTGTCTTATTGGGTGTTTAATGGGATGTTAAAAGCCTCTATGAGTCCATAAGCATGTGTGTTGATGAAACTTACTCTGGTTCAGGTTGTCAGCAAGTAGTGATAGTGCTGCTGTTTCGTCGTCATCAGACTAATCAACTTCTACACCCACCAAAACTTCTTAAAAAAAATATCTTTGTGTATCAGTTCACTACTATGCACCACTACGTACACTATGGACATAGGTTTCTTCCATTTTATACGGGCACTGAGCATATTAGCCCTGGGTTGTTTCATTAAATACCTACATTAAGTTTGCTTTTACCACTACTTTATTTTTTGAGATGCTTGCCTCTTGGTGTTATAATGTGTGATGGCCTTTGTTAAAAGCGAATATGTACTACATGTACCTAATATAAGAACGTTTAAGTTATTAACTAAATTGACCATTTGCGTAATAAGTTCGTTGTAAGGATCGTCCAATTTCCCTTTTTTTTTTTTGAATTTACTACAATTATTTTTCTGAACCTAGCAATTGTCAAGTTATTAAATACAATAAAAAGTTTAGTGTAGTCAAAGATGAAAAGGCTCGATAATCATATTTATATCCCTTCAATATCATGGTACGATAAGTTGGCAACACCACGTGCAACACTTGTTGCTTACATTATTGATGTGTTAACAGCTTAACATCGTGTTGAAATTATGGATATTTATTATTTATCTGATTCTGCCTTTACAGGTATTTATAGTCATGGAACAGGTGTCAAAATGTGATTGTGCAAGTAAATCTCTGCAAGTAAACCTACTAGTAAGGTAAAATAGAGACTATGAAAGTTTAGAGCTGTCAAAATAATCCTACTAATATTATAAACGCGAAAGTTTGTAAGTATGGATGGATGGATGGATGTTTGTTACTCTTTCACGCAAAAACTACTGAACGGATCTTGATGAAATTTGGCACAGACGTAGACTATACTCTGGAATAACACATAGGATACTTTTTATCCCAGGAATATGTTCCCTTGGGATAATTATCGATTCATGCGAGCAGAGCCGCGGGCGGCAGCTAGTTAGTAATCTTTTAATTTTTGTGCAACGTAATTTTGAATTAATTAAAACTAAAGTAAGAAACTTGATTGAAATAATACAAATAGGAATAAGTAGGTACATTTAAACAGGTCAAGTACATGTCGGGCCTGGCACAGTATGGGGTTCCGAAGTTTTCCCCATAACTATAAAAATGACACACATCCCATGTCGAGAATGTGTATGACTGGCGCCAACTCAGAATTTGGTTTCGGGCCCATTTTCGCTAATGCGACCCATGAGTAATTTTCATTGTTTTCGGAATCACAATATGAAAAATGAAGCTTTTCGTTGCTGCTGTGGATGTTGGATTTAAATATGAGTCTATTTCAAGTCATTTTCTGCGGAATTCTTCTTTCTCGGAATAGTAATAGGAATGTTTAAAAAATTATTCCTGTGACTTTCCAGTGGTGTTGTTAGGTGTGAGGGACCACTTAAAAAAGTGAAAAATTAAAACCTTTTTTTCCAAAAATATACAACTGACTTCCAAAAACAAAACAATACAAAGAATGAAAAGTAACTTAAATTTCAGAAGTCTCTGTCTCTGGTAACATTTTTATTCCAGCTGATTTTGATTTAACAACCAAACTACGGAACCGATTTTGATAAAATTTGTATGGGACCAATCGGAAAGTATCCTTTTACGTGGTACAGCTGGAGAAACTTTATTTTTAATTTTCATAATTGCTTCCAAATAGTGTCCCCATTTACCATTTTTATGCTTCCGCGTTCGGGCCACAATAGATTATAAATGTGTATCAAATTGCAACTGAATCGGTCCAGTACATTCGGAGAACATCGGCTGTGACAGACGGACATACAGACAGACCGACAGACAACCGAGTGATCCTAAAAGGGTTCCTTTTTTTCTATACAGAAGTTCGGTTCTTAAAAATGATAACTACTTTAAACTTTAATACCTGTTTCGCTAACGAGATCCGTTTGCAAAATTAATCGAAATTGTCTTTAGAACGGTATCTGGATTGTGGTGTCTTAATTAGCTAGAAATTCTCCGGTTAATCCTTTATATGCGTTCGATCTCTGTTCTGAAAAGGCTGATAATAAAAGATTAGTTCCGATTAGTCACGGGAAATCAACCATCTCGTTTCAAAGCTTTTCCTCAAACGAAACAAACTTACATAAAAAGGAACGTTTCGCATTATAACATCATACAACATTCATCATACACGTTCACACTTCATTCAAAATTAAATTCTATTATCTTTGACATCCGTTACAATCTTAAGTGCCTCGTTTGTGCATTAACTGGGCACCTTGTTACACCGACGCGTAACTTTAGTCGATGAATTTAATGAACTTGATTTTTTATGTTTTCAGGATTTGGTGATACAGAATTTGTTGTGTCCAGTACGCACTAGCCACAAAAAAGAAAACGAGAGAGATGTGATGATAAATTTTTGACCTTGCATTTTTAAGAAGAAACTAGAAGAGCTTCATCAATCCTACAACATCTTTTATGGATTAGTTTTCGTAAGATAGTATAAAACCAATTTAAAATCAAACACATTGCTTGGCATAAAATTAAGAGTTTTTTAAATATTACTTTGTAGTTAACTTGTTATTTTTCTGGTTATTATAAGTAATAACACTGGTTTCTAAGTTGTGTGTATACTAACCAATTACCGGACATTGTCTGGAAAACAAGATTTTTTTTTATTTTTAGTTGTTTTCTTCTCTAGAAATATTTTGTTCCGAATAGCCATTCGTCTCGCGAACACACTTGGTGGGGCCATCCACTCCGGTGTAACAACCGCCTAGCACGCGCTAGGCCGAAAGGTATTCACACAACAAATATTGACGCGCCGAAGCATTGTGTCGGCGTTAACTAAAGGTTATCTTATCAACTGTTTGAGCTCAAACACTAATGTTTGATGACAGACGCTCGTGTGTCTACGTTTGTCTCTCAAACCTTATCTCTAAGTAATGACGTATTGAACTTGTAGAATTTCCGGGAAGTTTCCTGTCAATCCTTCTTTGGTGTTTTCTTAAGGTTTTGAGTTTTAACGCCGCCCTTATAGAACGCTTAGAATAAAATTGCTTTGAGGTTGTCATGGTGTAGACCATCGCATCCTCCCTTTTTAATGATGATTTGCGGGACTTTACTCTCTGTTCCGCATACCATCTGTAGGCCTGCCTTTATTTTAATTGTCTTCAGGTTCGTTGTTTTTTGACATTTATGACGTTTTATAGACCTTTCTGCTTGCATCTTGTCGGCAAACTCTTATTCAACTTGACTTTTTAAACTTCAGAATTGTTTCTAGATAAAAAAAAAAAAAAATCTCCAAATTTCGGTACATCCTCCAATCAAAAATACACTGAAAAACCACACATAAAAAATCTCAACACAATTAAAATGTATAGCAAAAACCCGTTCTAAAATTTAATTGCAAATCAATTAAGTGCCTCTATTTAAGTCTCATTTTATTCTCAGACGTTCAAGTAGGCAGTCGTTTTTATACGTTTATTGCAGCAATAGCATCCGAAGTGCCTTTTCAATTAACAGCTTCATTTGAAAAGACCACCGTCTGTCCATAATTAGCTTACGGACAAAATAGGGGCGAATAATTAAAATGTCTTAATTTTATTGAAGGGAGGCCTTCAAGGTTTATTGAGGAGTATTTATGTGTGCTGTAAAGATAGTGGAGGGTTATTTTTAAGTATTGTTGCTGGTTCGATCAGTTCGATGCTCTGGCTTGTTATTGTAGAAAAAAAAATTAATAGTTGCCTATTTAAGGGTGGTTGAGAATTGGAAGCGTGATAGGACATGGGACGCTGTTTTGAGAGATATCTTAATTTTCTTGTCTTATCTTAAGGAGAGCTTATCTTCTAAGCTTAACTAATTGAGATGTCTATTAAAGAAAGCTAAAGGACGATGACTCTGTTTTTTTGTCCCCGTCTGTAAAAATCGTCTGATGTTTTGGGCTTTGCTAAAAATGTTGTCTTACTACATCAGAAAGATTGAGATGTTAGGTTGGCAAATATTATTATTTTAATTGAATGCCCATCAATATGATTCTCAAACAAATTAAGTGTCGTTAAACGCCATCAAACAGAAAAACATTCGATCGATCGCAACATCGTATTCATTATTGGAAGCAATAAAAAATCTTAAGCATCGCCTTAAGAACCAAATTACAACAAGACCGTGAAAAAAATGTCTTTAATTTCATTTAAAAAAATTAAAGTCAGCCGACGCCGCGACAAAAAAGTAAAAAAGTTAATAAATCGAGCCAAATAACACATTACGAGGCTAATTTAAACGCTAAATTCTCTTGTTTAAATTAAGTACGAAACGAAGGGATTTTTCACAATAAATAATACCCTAATTACTGGTCAGGGTCTCATCAAATTGTTTTTATGGCGACATGCTGCTCACAAAAAAGAATGATTCTCTAATTTGGACGGCGTTATGCAAGATGTAGGTAAATAAAATAATGTTTAATTGCAACAAGGAAGTTCTAAATCAAAAAAATTACGACTGCGATATAGACACACCTGAAAATCGAAAGTTACTTAAATTTAATAAGCAAGTAAATATTGTAAAAGTCATATAAACATGATTGTCATCACTTTCACAAACTACCTAACAGTAAAAGTGCATTTAACGTAGAAAGCGTTTTGTCATAAAACAAAACCGATAAAAATCTATGCTTTTAGTTTTAAAGTAAATGCACTGTTTGCAATTAGGTGTTCATAATATCGAAATCTTGCTATTTCAATTGCGCGCCGTTTATTTATGTCATAGTAGGTACTATGATATAATTTTACGGCACGCTTCTTTAAATATCATGAATAGAGACATCTATAAGGAAACGACAAGTAGTTCAAGGATATTCGCCAAATTTCAAGAAAAAAATCTACGCTATACTGTATTTACCTATTATTGAAAAGTTGTTTGCAAACGGACAGAGTCAAGACACGAAATTTTGCAAAATACCTATTAAAATGACAAAACAAACCCCATTTTTTGGTTGTTTTTTCAATACGTCCTTGTCGTGACGAATTACTCATCAAATCAAATTCAAACGGTTTTGTTTTAGTGAGGTTGCCCCGAGGTTGAGTATGTTTTCCTAACTTACGCATATATTTTAGATGAGTGAGAGCAACTACTTGGCCTAAATTTTTTTTTAAGGATGGAAAATCATCAAATGACTTCTTCCGCTCTGGGTGGAGCGGAAGGGCGTGTCAGACTCTTACTGACTAAAACCCATCCGTGTTCCTTCTAAAGTCCTTTGCGTTCCAGAACCGCGGTGACTCTTTCGAACAAATTCCGCAACTCTGGATTCTTACGGCTACGTCGGTAACCTTGTTTCTCCTGCGGATCTTCATTTCTGGAAGGAAGGCCTATTTCCAGTAGTGGACGTTTTTCGGCTGAAATGATGATGAAATTGATTAGTCATAATCATTATCATCATATTAGCCGAAAGGAAAAGGGTGAAAAAAAACATGACATGAACCGTAAACAATAACTAATATTTCTTGGTTCCCTACAACATATAGCGGTCCCCACAATTGGAGGCTTCCTCAACAGCCGCACACAATAAAATCACAGATTTGTGGACATTATAACGTCCAGTTTTAATTCCATACAAAATTAGTCCAACCAGCTTCTTCTGAGTTTATATAAAAACTAATCAGAATCACGTCGGGAGCTTGATATAAATTCTATCTGTTAAATAAGGTTGAGGTAAAGTGCGACTTTTGTTGACATTCAGAGTCCCGTACATGTTTGAATATGTAGACCGTATCTATGTTTTATATGCCTAAACAGAAAAAGTTTTATATTTCTGGATAAAGGTATGGGGATTTCATTTCATTTTCATTTAATTTATTCAATAAAAATTTACGGTGTGTCTGAATGTGTTACAAGAAAAAAAGTTAAATAAAAAAAAAAAAATCATTAAATATATAAGAGTATCTGGAAAGGTATTGGAGACCTCATATCTTTCCAGATACTCTTTTCTTGCGTCCAGAATTATGTAGGCACTTACTTTTTATACTGAAAACCATTGTGTACAATATATTTAGAAACCAGCACTTTAATGTTGATACATTTTGTGATTGAAAAGCATTTTGATTTCAGTTCTTTTTACAAAAATAACATGATTTTCCCCAACAAATCCATGCTCTTTTGCATATAATCATCGAATAAACAGCGGTTCAACCTCATTTCAAATACTACGGAACCCAGAAAACGATTATTTACGATTGTGTAGGCTATTTTAGTGAGTCGGTCGGTAAGTGAGCACGAGACACATGTCAACATTTTTAATTGCATCGCTTCAAGTAATTTATCGATTTGGTAATGGCCCAAAATAAAAATTCAATTAATTTTTCGGTTTATTTTTGTAGTATTTGTTTTTATTTTGAGTAAAACTACTTGAATGTTGATTAGTTTACCGATTTAAGGTAAATTAATGTGGTCGTTATTATATTGCTTATGGAAGGTCGCAAGTGTTGATGTTGGGACATAAATCTGCTGCCAAAAAGGTTTTTGCAAAAACGAAAACATTAACATATTATATCGAATAAGAACTAGTCCTTAAAACTTAACACACAGATTTGTTGCTGGGGATTTTTTGCGCCAATTCTTATTTATTATTATTTATGTATTATATACTTTATATAATTTTATATTCTTCTTTCCAGCTGAAACACTACGAAGTTTAGATGGGCGGGCGTTTTGGGGGATTGTCTTTATTTAAAACTTTGACATTTAGATACTGTTTTTTTTTGTTTGAAAGTTGACGATTTAAAAATCGAAAATGAATAAGACAGTTTGAAAAGTGATTTTATCTTACATTTTAAGACGTTTCTTGCGATCGGGTCTCATATTTTTTTCTAATTGTATAACAGACACGGAACACCACTCTGAAATTTGACCACGTACTTCTAGAACACCCTGTATAGAGGAAAAGGACAGAGATCGATTCATGGATGGGTGATTATCTTTTGATACTGAGATTCCTCCGAACCAAGGAAAACAGGTTCTGTATGGTGTCGGGCGTAAAAGAATAGCACCATCCCATCTCTTCCCGTAGGTGCCGTAAGAGGCGACTAAGGGACTCACCACAGAATTGGCAGAAGCATTATCTGTGTTTCTGTGCATTGCAACAGCTACACTGCGATCACCAACCCGCCTGCCAAGCGTTTTGATTATGGCAAACCCCCATCCCTTGGGGAAGCCTATGTCCAGCAGTGGACGACTTTTGGCTAGCATGATGATGATGAAGAAGGAAAACACGTAAAGCCGTGAGACCTGGCTGCAATTTGTAAATCTTTCACAGATGTTATGGACAGCCGGAGAATCTGACACCAGTCTTGCCAAGATGTATCGTGATACCTACCTAGTTACTGGCGTGTGAGGGTCAGGTAGGTAAGCGCTCCATGTTAAATACTGGTACTTAGCTGCATCCGATTTGACTGGGAACCGACCCCCAATTTCGTTGGGAAAGAGAGTGATGATTAGTTTTATAATCAATTTTTATTTTATAAAACGTTGCCCCCCTAGGATTTGCTCCTGTAGCGTGGGTGCATTTACAAACATACTAACTCACATACACAAACAGCCAGACCAAGTAGGCCGTACAGATATCTGTTCCGTGCGGGAATCGAACCCGCGACACCCAGCGCAGCAGCCAATTGTTCAACCACTGCGCCAACCGTGTTGTCGAATCTATGTTGTTAGGTGGGAAAAACAATCAAAGCACTATGTAACTGAAGCGCGACAAGGCTTCTATAAACTTAAACAGCTCAATTACGCTGAAAGATTACAAACAAATCAAATCTGTTTAGCCTTTTACCAAGTTTTGTTCCGCTTCCAGTTTAACTGGCTACAGCTGGGTAACAGTATTTTACACCGAGCGACTGCCTATCTGACCTCAACACCACAGTAACTGGGTAACCCACAATAACTGGGTAACCCGAAGTAACTGGGTAACCCACAAGAACTGAGTTACTCAGTTATTGTGGGTTACCCAGTTACTTCGGGTGTCATATTTTCTGGGTTCTGAGCATCCGTAACGACTGTAAAGATCTAAAATCGACAAACAAAAAAGGCTCGATATGTAATGGATGGTGGAGCTTGTGGCTATATAATAACAGCCGCACGTGTCATCTTCAAGGTTAAGCAACGCTTGCCAAGGTTGGTCTGTGAATGGGTGACCATCTTAAAATACCGAGTTTCCTGCGTGCCTCGGCAAGCACTTTAAGCTATTGGTCCCGGCTGTCATTTGTAGATCTTTGACAGTCATTACGGATTGTCAGAAGTCATTAAATCTGGCTCCATTGTTGCCAAGAACTACCGAGTTACCCAGTTAACGGGTTGTGGAGGTCTGGTAGGCAGCCGCTCCACGTAGAACACTGGTATTCAGCTGAATCCGGTTTGACTGGGAGCCGAACCCAATATAGTTGGGAAAAGGCTAGGCAGGTGATGATTTAATGGATGGTCACCTATCCATAGACCGACCACAGCAAAGGTTGCTTAACCGGGAAGATCGAAACGCGATTGTTATTATGTAGCCACGAGCTCCTCATTAGCTTTTAAAAGATTACTAACAAGTGCATCAAAATTAAAGTGCCCACTTGATCGATAAACACCGCAGTAAACACGATACGGTAATGAACAATCAGGAGAACGATAATGAAATAATTTGCAGCACTTTATTGCAATTACATTGCTCTATATCACAATCAAGGTATCGGCTTGGCGGGTGGTAATCGAGTAATGGACCGACACCCTTTCGTTATAATCGATTGAGGCCGAATTAACAAATTAATTTGTATCGCTTTTTCTGTTTTGTTTGTACGGTAATCCGAGTGTCGGTTGAATTTGTGCTTTCTTAATTAGTGAGGCTCACTTTTTTATTAAAGTAGCTTTATTTTATTTGGCGTACTTGCGGTTTTTAAGGGGCCATAGTTTCTAGTAGAAAATAATTTAACAGATCTAACTTATTCAAACGATATCGAACCATTTACCTGTGTAGTCAGAGAAGTCATTCTTATTGTCACACTGTTATTTGCGACTGTCAAAAAGTGACGATTGTGATTTAAAAACAGATAATGAAAATGGTTAGTCAATTTGCAAAATAATCGGGTATCATAGCTGAATTCTACCAAGGGAATAATCATTGCATCAGACAATTTAAAGTGTGTTGAATTGAATATACTGAAGAAAATTGCCTAAATTAAAAAACGAAGTCTAAGCACTAACCACTAACCCCAACAAAAGTTCACCCTCTATATTTTTTGTATTACACTTTCGGCCGCACGGACAAAAAAAATAATATGTCGTAACCACACTTCATCACACAATTAAATCCCGTCAAAGAAAGGGTATCGTTGGTCCTCCATTATGACCGCTATTGTAATATTCGACGCACAATGCCTTACTTATGGCCAGTTTAGGGCATGAAAAAAGAAATGGCTAAGGTACCGTGAGATAGTGTTGAAGAGTGTGGCGAGCAGTTAGGAATGTTATTATTTTGTTTGGTAAAATGAAACGCTTTTCAAATGGTAAATGGAAATTAAGCCAAAAGAACAAAGCAGCAAATGAAAAATTTTAAATTTTCAAATTTTAGTAATTTTATTATTTCATTATTTCAATAACAAATTTTCTTAGTTTGACAGATTTTATTTGGTTTTTAGATGTCTAGTCAACATGAAAATACGCAATTGTGTTTGCGTATATACTCCGACCACGAATCATAAAGGCGTCGGAACACCTTTTTGGACCTGAAAAGCGTTGGCAGCTTGCAAGCTAATTTTTGAGTATGAAAGTGAATGAAGAAGGGCAATTAAACAACAAATGGATAGTGCGAAGAGTGACTGGAACTGGGGATAATACTAAGATGGCGGCTGTATGTTGAAAACAAATTAATAAAGTAGAAGACATGGTGAACGGACCCCAAACAACAGGATAAGAACTGAAATACTCCAATAAGAAATCTACCTTCTTCTTTATCCTCCAGTCCATTATGATTTCAGTAATTCTTTCACCACACTTAAATAAAAGTTATCGTATTACACACTCAATTTTATCCAAAACTCCGATCAATGCAGTAATTGCTGTCAATCCTTGCCAGCCGTGTGTATCCCACGTTATTTGAGACCATAACAAATTCGTCAGATCAACGGCAAAGGCGACTTGACGGTGCGTTATGGATTCCGATGTATGAATATTATGATTGTTGCTTATTGTAACTGATGCGGTTCGGTGATTATTAAGCTAAATCTTTTTATATTGTTGCGGTTTAGGTAGGTATAAAATGTCTGTAATACTGTGCTTGTTGAGAAATATTAGGTTCTATGTAGGATTCCATCACTATGGACGCATACTTAGTCTTGATTGGTTTCTGTCATGACTACTGGACCACTATTCTAAGTAAACCAAAAAAAAGGCAAGGGTGTGCCTGAAAACGGTTTGATATCATTCAAATTTGCTTTTAGAATTTTGCACAGTAGGTACGTCCTCCTCAAGACAATTTTTTGACTATGTTGTTTGTAATTTAATAATTTTGAAAGCTTTAAAAAAATGTGTATTTTTTAAGTATTTTTGTACTGCAGAACAGTTGGCTGTTTTTATTATTTGAACAAAACATATGGACAATGGCCAACCCAAAAATTCTTACCACTAATTACCTATTATAACCTAAATACATACCCTGTCATACCTGCCCCAGTTCTGATATAACACCGCAATCAAATAAACGAAAATGGCGTCTGCTCTCGGACTTTACCGTACGAAAAAACCACGTAACCCACAGTTATCATCTGAACAAAATTGAAGCTTAGGTGGGAAGAGATAGGGTTGAGGGTGATGGTAAATGGATTTATAGCTTTGTAATGGTCGCATGACAGTTGATTAAAGGGGGCCGAAAAGCGCCGAGGTTGGAGTCCAAGGGACAGCGCCCCAGGTGTGTCACAGTAGGAGGCCCCCCTGATGATTGTATTTAAAATAAATAAGAACCTCAATGAACGATTGTCCATACCGTGGCTTATGAACGCGATATTCGTATCGATAATTTATGCGACGGTATTTGTGGTCAACTATGGAATTGGAAGTTTGGTTTGTTTTTTGTTATATTTTTTTTTTTTTTTGTAAAGTAGTTATATGGCCTACTTTCCAATAATCGACTTTCCTTCCAGCTTTAGTAGTTACTTTTCTATTTTCTCAGTAAAGCCACTGACAGAACAAACATAATCTAATTCGCTTCTAATTAGTCATCGTCTACAATTACCGATATTTTTTATTTTTTTATTTGAGATGAGTTTGCTCTTGACTCTAGTCTAGGTCATAGTCCTATCCAGTTTTTTTTTAACGTTTCTTTGCAACAATGTTACTATGGCAATATTCTAGACAGAGCGATGATTAATTTTTGCTGCTCGAAATAAATAGAGCGATAAAAAACGGGATCCAGATGATACAATGATACACCCGGATTAAAAAAGAGCAACCCTTTCTCCAACACCCGTAACTACTACATTATTAAGTATCATCCCCTCAAAGTGCACCACATATAAAATCACCAAACACAACGAAAAAACGAGGCGTAAACTCGAAATTAAATCCCTATCAAAATTGGACAAAGCATGAATAAATATGCATTGAATAGAACCGCCATCACTATTAACCCTGCATCTGTTAAAGGGTAGATGCATTTATAATGGTTTTATAAGCGTCCTACAATCATAAGATTATTCTTTTTTTCAGTGCAGCTTCATTAGTAATGTAATAATGTTTACAAAACGTATAATCATTGTAATGTATCGGCAACCCGTCCGATAGTTTGGTAAACACGTAATTGTAGGTTAGAATAATGGTTTTTAGAACAGATTTTTATGGTCCTTACTGCTATGCCAGCTTGTGGTCCCCTAAAGGACCAACTAAGTTTTTTATATGGTTTATGATCGCTACTTATCCTTTATAGATATTAATTCTAGCAACAAGCAATAAGAACCCTATTAAAAAAATCTTTATAGATAAACATTGTATTGAAGACAAATTTGATACAGGCCATACATGCTCAGTCATAACCACGTCAGAAACAACAGACAACTTACGAGAAAAAGGATCTTGATTAAAACTCGATACAGACAGGTCTGCAGACGATGAAAAGTATATCTAGTTAGATGGAGTACGTTATTTTTTAATCGTACCACAAGACCTGACAATAATACAACAATCGTAAATTTTACAGCCGTCTTCCAAGTAACCGGCGACGCTCCTAAGTAGAATCCTGTGTTTGTTTATTTTTTGATAGGACTGTGTAACCGCGTGTGCCCTTTCTTCACGAAATACTTATTTTTTTCCCTTGGCTTTTTTATTTACGTCCCCAATAAAGGACTTACTATACCTCTGATGTATGCTTGGTGTTATTGTTTCAGAGAAATTGAGATATTCTGGGCTTAGCAAGCAAATACGGTGTTTTTTTTGTAGTCCTTAAACTTTTTGGAGGGTTTGATGTAAGTCTCTTTCAATGTATCAAGTTCAAATCCGGGTTACTTGAGTCAGTAGTAATGCCTAATAGTGATTCATTTAGCGATGATTTTTGTTCGATAGATTTTGTAGATAAGAATCATGTAGTAACAATTTTTTGGATTACTCATTTTTGAACGGTATTTCCATTTCCTTTGGAATGTAAAGGATGTTGATAAGGACGATGACTTACCTATTTAAGGTATTAAAGTTTTATAGAATACTTCACAGATATATTTAATATAACGGGTCTTTTAACAATTTTTACTAAGTGATCAAATGAAGTAGAAAATCTTTATCAAATGTAGTCTGAACAAAGGTTTTTATAGTTCATAGACGTCAAAATTCGGAAACTTCAAAATATCAAAGCAGTTACACATTTACAATCAGATAAAAATATTCAAACGACCACTGTCCTTAAAATTCATAGGACCCAACAAAAAACGTATAACGCAGTAGGAATCCAAAATAAAATTATACACACATAATCTTATATCTGTAAGATCCGTGTTAAAGTGTTAACAATAGATATTTGTTCGGATTTCAATCGAGTTGTGACAAGATACGGTCTTAGATAACGGTGGTAGGACCTATGGCACATGATAAAGTAATTGGAGAGAAGGTCAAATCGATAATTTTAGAATCGATTTGACCTTCCAAGCAGTACAAGCTAGTGATAATCATAATTCTGAAAAAACTGTAAATGCAGATGTAATGTTTACTCGACCTATTGATTGCTGACCAGTATGTACTTAAACGAATACAGAGCTTATTTACTGGACTTTACAAATTTTTTCGAAATATTATTTTCATCAAAATAAATTTAGGACTAGTTTTAGCAACCGCTTCATCTTCTAACGTTTGAAGAAACTTATTTTGGTCCAACTTTAATTCACGCACGAGCTATGGACTCAACTGTCAAAGGAGCTTTGATGTTTATGACATCAAATTTTTAACAATCGCACATCCTGTAATTATTTTTGTCTGTTCAAAATCTTAGTTTTATCAGAGTAAAGGGATACACTGATGATACTGCAAGCTTCATGTTTGATGCATTCTATGCCATTGCAGGTCTCTACTGACTGTCATTCACTATTTCCATTGAAACTTCTGTTTTCATCTATTCAATGCCATTGGTCTCTACCACGAATTAAAACGAAAATCATTGAATATTTTACGGGCTTTTATATTTGATTGTGTTCTGTTTACATAAGTATGTCTTTATTAGGCATTTCGACTCTGGAATTTATATTAAATGTTCGTTTGTTGAATTTACTTTTGTATTAAAGTATGCTGTTAAAAGTAATATCAAGAATTTGAGTTTAAGTCCTGTCTATAAAAATTGTTTCATTAGGTAATGATGACTGCTTTCTTTTTTAAAATGGTTTTCTAGATAATAAGAAAGCTAGTCCACACTTAATACTATCAGAATAAAATTGATTCATTTCTGAAATCATGTAAGTCGTCTTCAGAAATATGTGAAGCATGTTCTTTTAGACCCTATACAATATTACAACAATAATTCAAAATACACCAGCTCATAAAGAAAGTCTTTTTTCTCTATCAAACGCAAGCATCTAAAGAATGAGCAAACACAAAGAAAATAAAAATGAAAAAATGTCTCAATTTGACAAATGTATTCACATAACAGAGTCCCCGATGGGCGCCATGCCACTTGTCGTGCCTCTACGCACATTTTTATACGTCCTCACCTCGTGCACACGCAATGCATCCAGTTACCGAACAAATAAAACATTCGGATTGTATTGCGATAGTTTATTGTGACCTTTTATAAATGTTTTTATGTGAGCACTTCATGTATTATGAATACGGAGAATTGGTTATGATGATTCTTGGTTGCATAATGCAATAAAAAATGAGAAGCGTTAGAGTTGAATACGGTGAGAGAAGGTCAGTAGTTCTTAGCAATGGACGGGACAGTAGTCCGTTAGCTGAAGACGTCCAATAAACATAGTGCCAATTCTACAAATTTTAAGCAACTTTCGCATTCGAATTTCAGTCGAAATCTATCAAAAATATATGGAAATTAAGACTTTTTTGGCAGATTGCGAATGGCTAAGTGCGAGTCGGACTCGTGTGCAAAGGTTTCCAAACGAATCTTATTTTTGTAACATGTTACTTTAAAACTATACACGTCCTTTAAGTTTTCCTGTAATATATAAGCAAAAAACTATTACCTATCTGTATTTTTTTTTCAACATTTTTGACTCAGTAGTTTCGGAGATACGGATAATAATAGTATTTTTTCATCTTATTTCTTAAATAACCACCATTTATTTTAAAAATATGAAAAAAATACTTTTGAGAACTTTACGACGAGCCCTTTTATTTGATATGTCGTTAATTTTTATAAAGAAAAGTTTTTAAACTGTACCGGGTGGGTACAGTTTAAAAACTTTTTTAGATTTCTAATCTGTTCCCCAAAAGTGTCTAACTATTCAAAATGTATTTATTTACGTGATGCGTCCGTGTATGGGTCACAAAAGTTTATATTTGTACCAAATTTCCACAGAATCTAGTAGTTTCAGAGAAAATAGACTGTGGCAGACGGACAGACAGACAGACAGACAGACCGACAACCGAGTGACGGAACCCTTATAGAATATAAGGATTCCGTTTTATACGGATGTTTGGGAACCCTAAAAAATAGAAAAATTGGCACTCAGATGTAACCTTTGAGCTGTATAGTCTGTAAAACAAGAACTTTTTATAAAAAAACATCGTATGGAAATGTTACACAAAATCTCGTCAACGCTTGATGGAGTGGAGTCTCTCTGAGGGATTGTATTTCGGATTCAGGTAATAAAACAAAACCACAAAAACAAAAAAAAAATTAGTACAAAAAATATGCAAGCTCAATTGGCTAACTGGGCTCATATCCGTATGATTGCTGGAGAAGACAGACGTGTTCTTAAATAGTGTCCGGGTATGGCCCCAGATGCTGGACAGGATGACGTAATTATGTAAAACGACTGTCTTTGCAGTGACTGAAAGCAGCTGGATGAGGATTGCTGATAATCGAGTCAATTGACAAGCAATTGAAGAGGTCACTGAAAATGATGAGATGACGATGTCTCTTTTGCATTCTAAAAAGGAGGCTGCAAATTTTAGGTTTTCTTGAGGTAGAATTTATACCACACTCAAATCTTCTTTATTTGAATGCGATGTTGTATTGTTATTGCCCCAGTCATTCAACAAGCTTACACTTTTAATATCACCAACCCTAAAATGTGCGTTGAAATCCAACCCATTGAATGGCTCACATTTTTATTTAACCGCACAATAACCGTACCGCACGAAGCGCGCGCGCACGACGCGGGGCGGGGCAAAGCGACCCGCGATTATCGTTGCTTTTTTTGTTATTTGCGCCGTAGATACCTTTTACATCGCCGTTCAATTACTGAAGCGCGACTGTGGTGAGCGTTCGTCTAATATGGATAAGATCATTGTTTGATTTTAATATTTTTCTTAAAATAAATGTTTGTAGTAGCAGGTTTACTCCGATAACTTCAATAAAGCTATAATTTTATTGAAAACCAGCTTTTGCTCGTGACTTCGTACGCGCATATACCGTCGTACCCGTTTCCATAGGAATTTCCGTATTTTCCGTAGCATTCTTCATGAATGTGGCTATCATATACAAAAATACTTTTCCAAATCAGTCAGGTAGTTCCAAAGATTAGCGCGTTCAAACAAACAAACTCTTCAGCTTTATTATATGATAAAAGTATATATTGATATTAGATATTTATTAGTACCTATTGATCATTGATCTGAAGAGCATTCCAATGCTCGCTAAAGTTGAACCATAACATCCAACCCTCATTGAGGGCCGCGGATGTTCACAGGATTCAAGAGAAACAGGATCGATTGATTCAGTGACATTTGAGGTCTGTGTCCAGCAGTAGACGTCTTTCGACTGAAATAATGATGATGACCCGGCTATCCAAGTTCATCCATCCAGTCCGTTTGTCCATCAAGTCTGATCCATCAAATACAAATAGGTTATGACAATCAATTATAACGCTACATCATCATCATCAGCATTTCCATCCAATGTGGCAATGCAGCCAGTGTTCTGGACACTTTTCCCGTTGACAGCGATGTGGACGAAGTTTTTGATGTTCTACGAGTTCTTCTCCTCCCCTTTTTATTCTGCTTGTACATTTATACATATTTTCAACTAGGTTGTACATACTATCTAAAAAGTTTTTTATGTTAATAAATATTTATAATAAAGGTAGCTCTCATAGTAATTCCCTATTATAATGCTATATTTTGCCACAGATTGCAGTTACCAAAGTTATGAGTGAGTACATCACTCACTCACTTAGGTAGTAATGTTTTAAAGACTGTTGAGTCAGTTGAACACGTTATGGCTAAAATTAGGCCACTATGTTGGCGAAACAATGGAAAGTTCCCTGCTACATCTTTGAATAAACATATTAATAGAGTAAGGAGCTATGAAACCACAATCTATACGTATTACTAAAAAAAATAAAAATATCTCTGGAAGATATTTGTTTTTTTGTCTGTTTTCATATATTCGTAAACTTTCCAAGCCGAAAAAACTTAGGATTCAGGTTTCAGGATATTTGTATTGACATTTTAGACGTCATTTTTGATGAGCTGAATGGCTAACAATGACGCAGCTAATATAAAGGATTGCACAACTTTCAAATATAATCTAAATTACCCAAATCCTTACTAATAATATGTTTGCGAAGGTGTGTTTGTTTGTTACACTTTCACGCCTAAATCGGTAAACCAATTTTAATAAAATTTGGTTCAAATATTGGACCATTAATACGGCTACTTAAAGGCTACTTTACCGCGAGCAAATCCGCGGCTGGTAAAGTTTTAAAAGTTAGTAGTCAATAAAATAACATACACATACATAAACATTAATAAATTCCTCAGGTCGTATCCACACAACTCTCATCGCTGCGCCCACGCACCCTGATTGCGCTCGCCTTGACATTAGTTCGACTGTCGCGACCGCGGCGTCTTGCTCGCTTCACGTGAACACACACACCCGACACGAGCCCAATGATATATTTAATGTTACGAAACATTACTTTTCTTCCTGCAGTAAAAAGATTCAATTTGACGGTCAGATGTTTTGCTTGGGGAGACAATGTCAGTTTGTGCATTTTGTTGTACCTCATCTTTGTGATTTATAGATTTTGTTTCGTTTTAGACGATGAGTACGTACTGCTTTGGAAACTCTTTTTTAGTGTTTATCATTTTTAATTGAAGTTGAAGAAGCCCTGGATCAATAGTTATTAAGTTACTATTAATCTATTTTAAGTTTCCTAATCCATTCAAACACGCTGTGTATCTTTCATCCAACTCTTCTGTCGCTGATTTTGTGAAAAAAGTATCTTGTGAAATAAGCAGCGCCTTTGTGATATTTTATCTGTATGTGGTATTTTCTTTGTTAAGTATTTTATGTGAAAATAAATAATCCTTATCTACTAAACCTACTGCATCAATTTACATTCTTTAAAACTATGTCCGAAATTGAGACTCTTCAGTTCGACATGGCACTATGTCCAATCCAAAATGTGCCCAATGTATCGAGTTATAGCTATAGTTGTATGTCTACAACAGATGCGAACCCAAGAGAATAGGAATCTTCATTCAAAAACATCCGATGTTTTTGCCTGCTTTACTTGATATCCTTTTGTCTCACTCTGTTCAGTTCATCAAGTCTAACACTATGTTAGGCTAGAGATATCTCCTTCAAGTCTAGATGTTTGTATGTAATTTGTTTATAACATCTCTGGACAAAAGATTTCAATGTTGATTAGGGTGCAATCCAATATAGATTTTTATTTCTACATGGATGGAAACTCTTTTTGTGCCGACTTTCTTAAGTCAAGCTTAATTAACATCCATACTTACTTATATATCCCTTTTTTTCAATTATTATCTTTGTTTTTTCAATTAATTGTGAATTAAACAAACATTAATTCTATTTCAACAGATACTGCAGAAACCAAATCTGTTGTTTCTAGCACCATTAAAATCTCAGCAAGCCTCAATTTAATAATATGATTCTTAGTAGAAGTCCTAAAAGACTTGGCAGTTCATTATATTCGTTTACGCTTATCTTCAAATCGCTTTTTCTTGTTATTTAACCACCACATATACTTTTGAAGACAAAAGTAACAGCCTATAAAGTCATAGGTAGTTTCTTCGTAACATCATTGACGAGTTTTATCGTCGATCTTACTTTCTTTAAACACGTATTTTATAATTACGCGCCTGCCGACGCATTTTTGAAACTCATTATAGTTTCCGCTTTACAATTTACTTGTTTTAAGCAGATAAAGTGCAGTATCATTGGTCACTGCTTTTATCGCTTTTGCACCATAGTCATCACGATTTCACTGCATACATGAAGTAACGAAGTGGCATGTTTGAAATTAAATAAATTCTCTTTTGGAGGATCGAGCATTGAGCTCGTCATTGTCTTACTGTGTAGTTCATCAATCATCACCATCATTGCTTGGCGCGGCTTTTCAATTCAGGCTGTAAAGTCGGCAACTTCCCTGTCAATCATCTGTGTGCTGCAGAATTTCTTAAACTTTGTGACCAGTATATATATTAAGTAGTAAATGCAAGAGCCCGTTTGTCAACCTCTAAAATGCATTTATTTATTCATTCCAAGAATCAGCTGTTGTATGTTACCGGTAGACCGTTTAAGAAATAACGGAAACAGTAAACACTTTTGTAGGCGTTGATACTACAAACTTTTGTGTCTTCGCAACTGAAGCGGTAAAGCTTTAGTAACTAGGTACTTGCAGCATTGTTAGCGGCGAATGTATGCTTTATCGCCATAATAAATATCGCGGTACCGTTTGATTTCCTTTCAACTACAAGTACTGCATAGGTACTGAATAAAATTTTCATGGCTCCCTTACGCTTTCTGCTTTTCTGGGGAACTGTGAATGCTCTACCGTTATGGCTGTTTTGTTGTGCTGTAGTGTTCTAAGTGATGGTATTTCGGTTGGCTATTTATCTTCAGTCTTGTTGCCTATGTGATAGTGTGCAAATATTATCTAACGTCCTTCATTTAACACATTGGATTTTAACCAAATATTTATCGTGCTTATTTCTGATACTAAGATTAAAACTAAGAATGGTTTTATGGAAAGAAATATGAAAAGCTACAAAGTAGTTTGCAAATTTGTATGTTATTTCTGGATCAACTTACACATTAACTTAAAATATAAAATAACTTAAAAAAGGAACAAAAACCCACATCAAAACCTTATATCTCAATAACAAACCCATAAAAAATTCCTGAAACGAACAGGTTATCAACACTTTGAAACCGCACACCGAGATTTCGAATCTCAAAATCAATGCTAGGAGATAAGATAAGGGCTTCAAACCCATCCAGTTGGCTAGACCCTTTGGCTCCTCAACTTTTTGCTATACAAAGGTTCTTGATATAATGGTGGGTTAAAGTGAGCCTTAATTAGGTTCTGTAGTGTCCGTCACCGCGTATTAAGCGGTCGTTTCATCAGTGGAGTTGTTTCTGGATGAAGAAACAAGCGGCGCCTGGCGCTTGAGCCTTGTATGGCGACGCATTATCGCTGCGTCTCGTGTTACTGCGTTCTTCTGCTCCATGTGAAATGACGTCATTGGTATAAAATGTTTGAAATTGGAATAGGAGGCGGTAGATGAATTCTCATATTAAGCTTCTGAAAAAAAAACGGCGCCAACACGAGATGGTGGGGGCTTCTACAATAGAGAGCTCCCATTTTAGAAATACCCATAAATTAATATTTGTTGGTTTGCTAAAGCCAATATGAATTTTCCGTGCGATGTGTTCTTTAAAAACTATTTTCTCAGGGTTTAACTGGTTTTAGGCCACGTTTCCACCAACAACCAGCTCACATGACAGTTGCATAACATTGCGGCGCTATCGAGGTATAGTGAGATCAATCGCTTAATCATGTCCCACAATGTGATTAATCTTGTATGCGAGTTGCTTGGAAACGCGCCCTTATATTGAGCTATTATTGAAACCCCTTTCGCTACATACATTCTTGTTTGCAGTAGGTACCACAACTACCTGGCAAGGTTGCGGAATTGTTCGAAAGAGTTGCTGGAACGCAAAGGACATTTGAAGGAACACGGGTGGGTTTTAGTCAGTAAGAGTTTGATACCCCTCCCACTCCGCCAAGAGCGTGAGATGCCATTTGATGATTTCCCATCTACAGTAAATAAGGAAACAAAACAAAGTTAAAGTTTGATTTCACCAGCAGCTGCACCTGAACCTCACATGAAGCTATCAATAAAGACAAAGTACATACCTGCTGAGAAAGTTGCGCAATAAAAATTGCCTCCAACTTTACATGCGGAAGCTATCTCTAGGGATGTCACAATTCATTGTCAGATATGTTGAATTGAGAATCCCATAAAACTGTCGAGCGGCGCCCACAACGCAACTGTCGTATATTTCTTTCGATACCAAGATACACCTCCGTCATTTGAAATTCTTAGTTCATAAAGTTGAAGATTAGTTGAAGAAGAATCTAGTCCGTATAATGCAGATTTTATACTTGTATAATGTAAACTATATTATAATATTTTCTATCCTTTAGTAATTTGCAAGATGAATAATAAAAATATACATGATTCTATTTGTTCAGTCAATTAGATAAACAAAAAATATTGCTCACATATTTTTTGCAATATTATAAACTAAAATTGACAAAGATAACACCGATCAAATTCAGGAGTGGGGGTTGATGTTGACGTAAAGTCACGAAAAATTTCAACGCACTTTATCGACTTAATTTTTTCCTTAAGTGACAAAAGAAAATATGATTGCCACAAATATTTTTTTAAATCTTACTGACGGACAAAATTGTTTTTATGGGTAGTACATAACAAACAAATTAGGATTTCTGGAAGCCACAATGTGACTGTTGCTGATGCCTCTTGTCCTGCTCTGTCCTCTTTGTGTAATAACACCAGCACCATGAAGAACCACAGCATTGCCAAAAGTAACGCTACCAACGCAGCTGAATTCTTGTTGAAGCTCATATAAAATAAGTCAATGGAGTCATCAACACACTTAAGAAGATGAAAGATTTCCTACCCTAGTACCACATGATCATTTTAATAAAAGCTAACATAATTAATAATTTAACTATACTTAACGCGAAAACAATAGTGACAAAAGAAAAAACCAAATAGCAACCAGTCCAAAAAGATCTTCAAACACAATGTTTCCAAAAATTTCGCTAATCCAAAACAAACACCAACTATAGGATTGTCCAAACTTCACACCTTCGAATTCCATGGGAAATTAACCTAAACAAATTTACATACAAACTTAGAACTATGGGAAAAAAATCTTCACCTTTAATCCTCAGTATTCCTACTGAGCTTTACAAAAATAAATCCCTGTTTGGCTGTCCAGATGGAGTTAACTATTTGACAGGTGACAAGCAAGTTAATGATTTCCTTAATCTCTATTATTAGAAGATCATATGCTGTAGTGTTTTCAGCATCATTCTCATGCCTGATTTTAAAGTTACTAGATGCATCTGATTAAAGCTGCTTGTACACATCTTATCTCTAGATGCGAATATTCTGATCACCCATTGTTTTGTATGAATGTTCGTTGGACTAGATAAGGGATCCATATCTAGTTCTAGCTTTCGTATTCTAACATTCCAACAAAATAATTGGCAATCGGTTTTCGAAGGCAACATAAGATGTTTCTAGTACTGGAATCGTAAGCAGAGTTTGTGTATGAATTCTAAAAGTAATTCATTTGTAAATATATCCTTTATTAATCGTGTTTTATTCAAAGAACTTATTCAGCTCTTTCTGTATTGTTGAATGGCCGACAGAAATTGGCTTTAACTTTGCTAATAGGTTCTTGCTCTTCCTGGCATCAACTGTCACTCTCCGTTATTATAATACTTTTGTTTCCATAAACAGGAAGATTACAATGTTATTTAATTCAAATAACGTTAGGATGTTCATCCAATCGTACAAAATTCCTAAAGAATGTTGTATCTAATCTCATTTAGTGATAATACTTGTCAGCTTTAGGGCTAAAAGTCACTTTACCGTGCAAACAGCAAACAAACATCATCCCACGTAGAAAAGGGGACTGGCCACTAACAAAACACATCTTTGTCTCAATCATAGATCGGATTAGACGAAATATATAATCGTATTTTAAATGTAAAGTTATTGTTTAAAATTATCCCACCCAGTTGCGGTCGAAATGTATTTAAAGGGACAATGTACCCGTGTTTTGTCCATGATGGATTTACAACTTTGGGACATGTCTTTTTTATCCAATCAAGGATCTCTATTTCTTTAGGCCTTTAATCCTGGTTAGCCGGAGTCTGTTCTTAGATTCTATTCAAGAATGAACTGTATTTTTTGGAGCATAGAGTAAGAATTTGTTTGCGGATGCAATTTAATTATTCACTTTTTGTCCTATGATTTATGAGTTTCAAAGCGTGCTACTGTTTATTACGTTTGGATTTAGATAACTGTATGAATCTTCGGTTCTTTCTTTCTTGATTTTAATCCCTTCTGAGCGAAAACACGTGCCCGTCAATTTGGCAGACTTTTTGCATGTTTTATGCACCGTTATGGTTTAACTTTTTTCATCTTTAATTTATAATAAGACTACCGCTATTTGTCACCCTTTTAAGCTTTTTGTATATTTTGTATTAGTTACTAGGCCCGCATCTTACTAAGCTTAGCTCAATAGAATATGGATGTAAAGTAGTTTTATAAACTTTTTAGACGACTCTGGTAAAATTCGATTTTAAGGTTTTAACCAATTGATGTAAAAAATAACACGAATAGCATCGTGTTATTTTTTATATCAATTGATACCGTCGAGTCATCAATAAATAAACCTACCAAAATAAAGACATACTTAATTTGTCCTAAAGCACTATCAAGTCAATCGACACCATAGACAAATACCACCAACAAACGATCATAGAGTTTACTTTCGACAAAACCCGATAATTTCCGAAGATGTCACTAAATAAAGTGATAGACACTGAGAAGTCGTGGTATCTTGTAATCTTATATTGTGGTACCACCAGCTTTTGAGTTATACCATGGATTTGTCCTTATATTTCATGTGTCTTAGAAAACGGCTCAACCACAAACAAATCCAGAAAATCCTGTTCTTTGAGTGTAAAACACTGGACTTCTGTTGAAAATGGTTTCCTACAATTTAATAAATACTTTCTCATTTTTCTAAATACGACGCCAAATCACTGAAATGCTGTACAAACTTTAACATTAATTTACTGAAAATACCTATATAGCATTTTTGCTACTCAAGTGATTTTTCAGGACCTTTTGATTTTAGAAACTTAACCCCGATTTCACATTATGCCTGTTCAGTACACCGGCTGCATTGACATTATTATATAGTAGGTTTTTTTTTTTTTTAAGTATGGGAAATCATCGAATGACTTCTTCCGCTCTGGGTTGAGCGGAAGGGCGTGTCAGACTTTTACTGACTAAAACCCAATCGTGTTCCTTCTAAAGCCCTTTGCGTTCCAGGGCCGCGGTGACCCTTTTGAACAAATTCCGCAACCCTGGCAGGCTCTGGCCCTAGCGGGCCCCGTCTTCTATGCTGACATCTCTTTGAGGCGCGCGTGAAACACAACGCGCCATCGACCCGGGCCTGGTGGTGATCGGACAGCGAGCCACCCAATGCTCGCCGTCCGCAGGCCCGATTATATAGTAGCTGAAGTTTAAACACTACAGTGACAATAACTAACGGCCGGTTTCCAGCTGTCAAATTAGCTACCAGCAGTAGCTGAAACGTCATGTTTGAAAGGCAAATATGACGTTTCAGCTACTATTACGTTGCACCGCTCCGACGTCGCAGACTGCAGATGTAGATAGGGGTCGTATTTGCAAAATCGCATGCGTCACTACAACGGCAACGGTACCATTGCGGCGCCGCAACGTCGTTGTGCGACAAAATGGTAGCGGTGCGGCGGCGCACCGCACCGTGTGGCCTCTCCCTAAGAGTAGCACTGGAATCGTCTGTTAGCTTGAATTGCAAACCTGCGCTGGTTTTAATCACTGCAAATATGTGTTACTGGAATAATGTTAACTGGGCTTAAGAGTTTAGTGTGTTATTTATATATTTTTCTGGAATTTCTTCAAACCAGATAATCATCAGTTATTTGCCTAGCCTTTTCCTAACTACGTGGAGTTCGGCTTACAGTCTGCTCGCAAGCACCTGAATACCAGTATAACACCTAATAAATAACAATGAATAAAGTTCCCTGTCCCAAGGAAAAACGTTATTCATAGGCATACGACTTCATTATTACATCCGTCGTCGCCCGTCGGGTCTCGCCGCTCACGAATTATCACTCAATTAATAAAAGAAAATGTAAACCTGAATATTTTCTAAGCAATTCTATACAGTATCTCTCTTACTTACCTACAAACGTGAAAGTGAATGCTAACATTTCACAAGATTACATTCTAGGGTAGAGTTTGTCAAGTTGTCAGGCTAAATAAAATTTGTCAAGTTTTCTTGCTAGAGTGTACTTTGTCAAAACGCTTCTTCGCTTCAATAACGTGATAAGTCCGACAATGCATTTTGCTTTTTACGTTTTTTGGAAAAATAAAATCGGTCACGGCGGTTTCAATTTTCAAATAAAAACAAATAACCGTCGGACTTATCACGTTATTGAAGCAAAGAGGCAAAATGTTCGTGCTGAAGAGAAGTTTACAAGTTTTCACTCTAAATTACAGTTTGACAATTTGTAGATATGCTTAAGAAAAGTTTGTTAAGATTTCAAAATAAAGTGGCATTTGTCAAGTTTTTAAGCTAGAATCTGTATAAGTGTTTTTATTCCGATGTCATTTACTAAACATTTTATTAGAATGTTATTCAATAAAGTAGCTAAACTTCCTTGACAAGATATGAATTTTTTCAAAGGCACGAATTATAACTTTTGTATTTCTACAATTTTCAAGAAATTACATCAAACAAATCCAAAATGGCGCAATTAGCCTTTACAAATCAGTTTTAACAATTGCTTATGAAATTGAGACATCAGTTGGTATTCACCTAGTCGTGCTTTGGTAAATGATTGAGATGTTGCAGAGTTTGTTCTAGAAGTTAGTCGTGCTTAATATAAATGTGTTTGTTCAATCATCTTTAAGTATTCTCTGGATTATGGCTATGGTAGCAGAAGCACCTCCAATGCATATTTGAGTATTTTTTTCCGTTTCAAACTAACGTGACCTACTAGGCCGAGTTATATAAGGGGTAACTTGAGTTGAAAAAATATATTTTGTGTTAGTAGTTCTTCATAAGTCATCATCACACATCTAGTTACATAACTAGAATGTATCTAGAGTCTAGACAACAGTTTTAATTTTGAAAAAATTACTTAGAAAACCACAAGAAATCTTTGTGACACGCCAATTAGATGAATCTTTGATAATGCGCGTTCATACCTAAATCAAAGAATATATATTTTGCAAAACCATATATATGAACATAGTTGATATTCCATAGTATACAATGACTCGATTCCGCAAAAGAATAAAAAACTTTTTGAAAATAAAGACTCTTGGAAAATAAAGTTTTTTTTTTTTTTCTTCGCTAATCATACATCTATTCATAGATGGCGCTACTAGTCACTCTTTGCTAAGTTTTCTTCAACTCAATAATTTATCTCGCTGTGTATTTTTTTTTTTTTTTTTTTTTTTTTTTTTTTTTTTTTTTTTTTTTTTTTTTTTTTTTTTTTTTTTTTTTTTTTTTTTTTTTTTTTTTTTTTTTTTTTTTTTTTTTTTTTTTTTTTTTTTTTTTTTTTTTTTTTTTTTTTTTTTTTTTTTTTTTTTTTTTTTTTTTTTTTTTTTTTTTTTTTTTTTTTTTTTTTTTTTTTTTTTTTTTTTTTTTTTTTTTTTTTTTTTTTTTTTTTTTTTTTTTTTTTTTTTTTTTTAAATCTTTGGTACATGAAACGGGCTATACAATCACACCTTCACACAGCTACCTCCACCCGCCATATATCAGTGTTCACACAAAATTCGTACCGGAAAACAGTTCTAAAAATGGGACCAGTATCCACTGCGGTGGTCCCTTATCGGGTATGTGTCCACCATCGCTTCCAATGAGACATTTCACCTTTTTTATTGCTGTGCTCTTCGCGACTTCACGACACAAAATTACCACACCACCCTTACAAATTACCTTTCAACCTTAGTGACTTAAACTAAGGTTGAGTTTTGTTTGGCTTTGAGTGTACTGTCAGCAAAAGTAGTATTGTTGCCAGTATAGTTTTATCATGGTGCTTTCTCGCCTTTTTACGACGTAACGTGTGAGTCAAAGTGTCGTAGATACAATTATCGATTAGGTAATGTTATCGCGTCCGATCTTTTGTCTTCCGGTATATTTTTGTTGGTTTAGGTCCGTTTTCGTACTGGTGGCGCTATAGGGTGTCGGTTATGTTTGTTTCCTGTTTTGTTTCACAGTACTTTGGGAACATTTATTTTTGGTTTGTAATTTTTGTGTGCAAAAAATGTATTTGCTTTTCCTGCGGTGCGCTTAGACTTTTTTTGTTTGTTTCAAAATAGATACTCCGGGTTATTCCGATTTTATTTTGTAATGAGTCTCTAAATGCAAAATTTGATTAGCCTTGTCACTGAAAACTATATATTTCATGTATGTCCATCTTTTTACAAATAGGTATATTTTACAAATGTGCACTTTTTCCGCTTTAATATTCAGATGATTGCCAAAAACTGTGAACTCGGCAGTAACAAAAATACCTACTGAATAATAAATTTAAATTTACGTGAAGAGGGATCACTTTTCAACGTCCTCTGTATCTTTTTTCTCGGATTTCACTTATATCATATTAAGTTGTACATTTTATTATTCATGGATAACAATTTATTAATTAATTATACAAAGTACCAATATTTTACTTTGCAGGATACTTTGACTGCTGTCTATAATTTGAACTCTAATGTAACTGATTAAAGTTTTATATCCAATGGGATCGTTCGATAAGGCTTCTCAAGTGCACTGAACTGATAGGTACTGTAGGCATATTTAAGGATACATGCGCGCGCGTTGATGTCGGATCAAATATTATTGTGTACTGAGTGCAAAAAAGGAATTGATTGTTTTTTTTGTTATTTGAGATAGGTTTGCTCTTGACTCTAGTCTAGGTCATAGATGACAGAGACAAAGTCGACATTGGAGCGAGCTTACCCAGAAGAAGCCGAACGAAGCGTTAGGGATAGTGTTCACTATCATTTTGAAGAGATTAGGGTTGTATGCGTTCAGAAACACAGACAAAATAATAATAGTACCTACTTGTCACACATATACTGCTTTATTATATTTAAAGTTTCTAGATTTCTTTTTATATTATTTGTCAGTCTGATGGTATGACCAAATCTAAAACTACTAATATTGACATGATGACATAACATATAAACATAAGTGCTCCAAGGAAATCACTTTTTTAGGGTCTAAATATGAATTGTGCTAAAATGCACATCCTTCCTTTGTCAATGAGGAATAATAAAACAATGGTAAATATCTGCTACCTAGATATGAGTATATTCAAGACAAAACACTACTATCGCAACTTACCAAATAGAAGTCTGACAATCATACTTGTTTTGTTCATAAGCGGTTTTTTTTTACAAATGTCTTTCCGACCAATCATCTCAGGCATTGCAGAACATAACAGCGTGAGTTTAAAAAAAAAACATTTTCTTTATTTAATTTCTGCCTTCCTCAGTCACCAGCCAACCACCACATCGTAAAACCAAGTACCTAATTAATTTAATAAATTTTAATAAATACTCATTACTAATTGCCCCGACAATTACTTCTGCTGTCCCTACACTTTGACGTCTTTATACGTTTGTATGAATGCAATAATATGCACATATTTAAGCTCACTTTTATGCAATCCGATGCCAGGAGACAATTTACAATGTCTTGTGATTTTCTTTACTGAAGTAGCTTCGCTGTGCAGTGAAAATTATACTCAGGATTAAATTATAGCACATTTTTGCTAGAAATATTGTGACTTGTGCGTTAGGGTTTAGACTCACCGGGCTTTATGACGTTTGTACTTAATTGTTTATTTTTTATCACTGGGCTCATATGTGGTAGTAATATTGTTCACTTGCACAATGTGGATGTTTGTATAATTAGTTCCAAGCATATGTGACATTTTTAGTTTGTCTTTGGGAGAGTTATCCAATGAAATATATAGTGTCCTTATAAACCCATTGCAATCATAATAGGGTATTTTGCTAAAAAAATCTAATCAGGCCGTCAGATAGATTTCCAAAAAATATTGGACACTTATTTTTTTCTTATTTCACGTAAACAAAAAATGAAGACGATGCAGTGACGTCACTTCGCTGGTTAAAATTGTACCATCATAGTGACGTCACGCGTGTTTTCAACGCACTGTTTCGAAGAACAAATACGTGTCCAATATTTTTTGGAAATCTATCTGACGGACTAATTACATTTGATCAGTAAAATACCCTAATCTGTTGTGAAAAAGGAATAGTGTTATTCGTTTTGTTTAGCTCCGTCTCTCTCTCATAACGGAATCATGACATTGGCACGTCATAGTACGGGCTGTTAATTGTAGTTTTAAAAGATCAATAAACTGAACTGTCAAATCGACAGTTAATTTGTCCATGCATCAACGAGAACTGCTGAAAATCTATAGCTTTAATTAGCTTTATGGAATGCTATTTTGAAAAACATTTTTATCTGCCACCGAGGCCGACCGACAGAGGCGGTGAGACGACCTAGATGCTTTCTGCAGGGGCTGTTCGAGATGGCTCGAAAAATGAATATTCGGAAGGATTTGAGAAGGCCTCTGCCCAGCAGTGGTACAAGACGAGCTGAAAAAACATTAGGTCCTTTCCTATTACACAAAAAACACATTCATAAGAGCCTATCCAGTCGAAAAAAGACACACGCCCCTACCCTGTAGGTGTTTATTTGTATCGTGTTAATAAAGAAGACCCGTAAAAATCTCCAGTAAACGCAATTTCCTACTGTCTCTCCACCCTAACTTCTCTAGTAGCCTTTGCACTATGTAATCTGAACATCGCACACGATCGCTTGGCATCGCAACACAATAATTTGCTGCACTGGACTTGACACCGATACTCATACGAAACCGACGTAAGGCGAATATTATGTATCTTTGACTTTTTATTGGCAATACCTTTTTTTTTTTTGTGACATTTCAGGTGGTAGCAATCAATACTGATGGGCAAAATTATGTGGGAGTCTTGGAATTAAATTTCTAAAGATTTACATGATTAAGAACACAATAAATGATTGCTGACGAATTGCATATGTAACTGCAGTACATACACCTACGCCTCACCATTCGGAGGATTTTTATTTAAGGATGGGAAATCATCAAATGACTTCTTCCGCTCTGGGTGGAGCGGAAGGGCGTGTCAGACTCTTTCTAAATAAAATCCATCCGTGTTTCTTCTTAAGCCCTTTGCGTTCCAGGGCCGCGGTGACTCTTTCGAACAAATTGGCATGACCATTCGGAGGATACAGGTGTGGATGTTGTTCAAGTTCTTGTATTTTAAGACGAGTTTCAGGCTTTTCTGTTAAACAACATTCAGAATGTTCCAGGTTCTTTGAGCGTAGGAATTGGCACTGGAAAAGAAAGCTCTTACTTCAGTTGAGGATAAAGTCGGGCTGTGGATGATGAATGTTGAAATTCTTTTACACACTCTAAGGCCTGAGCCAAAACTGTTTATATTTTTAATATGGCTATTTATTTTACAGAAATGGCAAAAAAATGTGTTAACAGACTAAGTCTAAATATTATTATTATTGCTGTGTTGAATCTCAAACTCTCGGTGCAAGAGCGTGGAAATGCAACAGTGCGCTCTCTTATTTAGGCATGCATTTAGGTTTCACCCCGTGTTAGTAAAAATGAACATAAATAAGTCAAAATAACACCATACAAACTAGTTTAACTTAAGACAAAGTTTTATCACAAATGGGTATCATATTTTTGATCCTGGTATACCTATGTATGAATGGCAATATCGCGAAGGTATGTTTATTGCAAAACCTACTTACAAAACACATAACCAGGAATTCTGCTAACCCCAAAACCGGAAATCAGAAGATATAAAAATATAATTATGCACACAATGACATCAAAGAACATGCAAGTACCATTGGCGGCCACAACGCAGGTGGGTTCCGCCTACCGGCACAAAAATTATACACTACAACACTACAACCCATAATTAATTTCGTCTCGTTACCCATGTTAATAAGACTATATTGTTACCAGTCATTTGTATGCAAATGTGCATTTTTTGCGGGTACTGATTAATTTTAATTCTTGTTGTTTTTTGTTTAAATTAAATTAAGTAGTGATTTTTTAATTTTTTGCTGAGGGTAGACGGTGTAGTGTGATGCTGTAGAGTAGGTATAGACCTGATTAGTAACATAACATTACGCCTGATCCCCGAAGGGTTAGGCACAGCTGGTCTGTTATGTACCTCTACGTGAAAACTTGTATAAATTCCTATAGTCCATCCACATTTTTTAATTAAGTATTTGATTCCATCTCATAGGCAAACCTGTTACTGAAGACCAGCGTATCTATGTGTTTTTGGCCCATAAACCAGCCAAAAACACATACTCCGGTCTTCAGTTGAGACATTCCAAATGGAAAAACCCAAAACTCCCAAAATAGTATGACAGAGCTGGGAATTGAACAAGACCTCAAGCTCAGAGTATCAATTCTTCTAATTTCGAAGCATGCGAACTTGCATTCGCATGCCAGTCGCAATTTGTAAGTCAAAAATGTATGGAAATGGAGACTTTATTGACAGATTGCGACTGAGATGCGAATGAGAACGTTGCTTAAAAATTAGTAGAATTGGCACTCGGCAGTAGCGCTTTGCGAACACAAGACCGGTGTGAGGCTGTCAGGCAAACCTCAAATGAGATGGACCAATCAAATCAAAGCTACTATTAACCAAACCATTCACGAGTACTAGTCCTACTAGTAAAGCGACAATTAGAAAATCGTTATTTCAAAACCGTAACAACTAAAAAAACCCGAAGTCAATCGAGCTCAATTCTATCAAAAAGTGCCCTGTTTCCCCATTTTCTACATCGTCTAAATTAAATGATTACGTCAAAACAATAAAGTTCCGTTTACACCGGAGTCCCACGACCCACGACAAATTGCCGCCAACTCTAGTCGAGACGGTGCGACAAAAAAATCGCGCCACTTTGGGCACAAAAACGTTTTTATTGCGACTAACGAGACAACCCCGATGCTATCGTGTGTATTACTTTCATCCCTAATCTGTAACATTGTTGCTTTCGATGACCGCGCCCTTATAATTAGATGGAGTGGGTTTACATGGCTCACTGCATGCTTTGAGTCTTTTTTTTGTTTATTATTTTTTTGTTTGGTTAATAATATTTTCAGAAATACTTATTATTGTTTAAGTGCTACCTATCTCTATTAAGTTCTGAGAGTATCCCCGATTTCCAAATAAAGCTAAAATTTGAGGTCGAATACTTGTCAAACTGCTTTAGCCTGAAAACCTGACGTTCAAAAATGTTTTGATACGTTCATCATAATCATATCAGCCGAAAGACGTCCACTACTGGACATAGGTCTCCCTCAAAGGGGGGGTTTATCATAATCGCCACGCTTGGCAGGCGGGTTGGCGATCGCAATGTAGCTGTTAAAAAGCACAAAGAAATACAAGCATACTCTGGTGAGTCCCTTAGTCGACTCTTACGACATTGATACGTTATTTAATCCGAATGCTCAATTCAGATACCCGCCATAAGTCTATTAATTTTTCCGACAAAGCACATACATACCTACTTCAATAAAATCTTTTTGTTGGTGTGCTACTTTTGACAATAATTCCGAGTAAATTTAAACATCCCTAGGATTCTAAACTAGTAAACTATAGATAACGTTTCATGACGTGCAGGTTAAATTCTACCTTAGAGTGATTAACAATTAATTCTCCTGGCTGTACATCATGAATTAAGCGGACTTATTTAAAACCAAATTTTTAATTGCACCCATTATCTACTTAATAAGTTACCGAAGTCAAAACATTTTCACAGATAAGCCCACTCCAATCCATTATGATCACTTTTCAACTACCACCCGACCCAATGTCAACCAGCTCTAAAATTTTTTGTCGCCCTAGTACCGATAATCATGTCACACGTTTTTTACAGCAAACCACACAGGACAAAATGGCGTTACCATCAGATTATCATAGGCTTGTGGTCGGATTATTACTTCATTTTTTTCATCCTTTGCCTACCTGTTCCAAAGCCCGAGATCCTTAGACGATATCACCATTCCTGAATCGTTACCAATTGACCATTATACCTCGACCTGTCGAATAACCTCTGTATTCTTTAAGCTCAGGTTAAGTTATGTTGGTGGTATTATACAAATTAATAAGCCAAGCAAGCTTCTTAACCGGGTGAATATTTTGTTTATTATACCTATTAGAAATTTGTCGAAACATTTTGGTTGAGTGTGTTAAGATAAATACAGATTTGACTTTTATTTTTGTTCGTCGCGTTAAATATTTGAGGGATTTGTTAGCATTGTCTGAATGTTTGATCAAATGTTTGGAGCTGATAACAAGGAATGTTTGATTCATAGTTTTGGGGATTTAAAGTTGAGGTTGGATTAAAAGAATTCCATTGCCACTGAAATGTTAGAGCATCCGGCTACATTGCTTCTATGAAAATCAGTAGGGTTCTTTTATGACTGAATGTTTTATATCATTTTTCAGAACTGAGAGAACAGAACGTACAGAATGGTTTAAAAATGATTGAATGAATCTGTTGTGAGCGTTTTAAAATCTATGCCAAATCGAAACAGCTCTAATTGCGTGTGACGTCAGTAGCAAGTTAGGTACGCCATAGTGAATTTGTGCGATAAGTGCTATTCAATACAAACAAAATTTTGCATGACAAGGACAGATTTTAATTTGATTTTTCACAAACGTGCTTTTTTAGTAAAATCTTTAAAATATACCCTATTGTCGGTTTTTATGTTCGCAAAAGTGATGTCACCTTGGTATTTTATAAACTTTAGGTAAATATTCTATTAAATATAACAACAAAACCTTTTTGTTAAAAATGTAAAAGGCAAAACTAACGTCACTTATAATGTAACCTATTTGATCTCAATTCAGAAACTGCAGTGTGTGGAGTGATATCAAGTGTCGAAATTGAAACTAATGTTTCTGCCAGCCGTCAGGATATATTGCTAAAACCGTTCGCTTTATTTTTTACTCCAGTCCAATGTAATTAAAAGATAGAGTAAACATCAGAGAGGCAGTTTTAAGAAGCATTCGCATTCGCAACGCAGTGTAAAACTGTCAAAAACACCTCTAATATATACTTCTATACTACAATATTATAAATGCGGCAGTTTGGATGTATGTATAATGAATTAATGGATGGATGGATGTTTGTTACTCAATCACGTCAGAACGGCTGAACCGATCTTGATGAAATTTGGCACAGGAGTAGATATGGTTTGGAATAACACATAGAATACTTTTTGTTTCGGGAGTATGTTCCCTTGGGATAATTCCGGGCGGAGTCTCTGGTGACAGCTAGTTTCCCGATATTTTTAGAATACAAGATTTTGTCATTGATTGTCGCTGAGACAATATTGCCACTTGAATTTTAACACTTTTTAAGTACGAGAATTGTCCTTCTGATTGCATTATGTTTTTCTCCAATAATAAGCAGGTATGTTTCAAAACTATATACTTTCATAGAAAACGATTATTGTTTTAATTCATCTAGCTAGATATATGAAGCATAGCCAGCGTACGTGGGATACGTCTGCCAAAGGTGTTACATTAACCATTTCAGCACATGCTTAAAAACCGATAAACTATTTAGAAATGTCGGAATCTCGACAATTTATGTTAACACAAGTGTTTCGCTCGTACATTATCGGGTTTAACTGGTGTCAATTGAATTTTATAGGCTTTTTACACGCCTTGTGGCTTTACGAGCGAATAAGCGAAATTGAACGAGTCTCGTCCGTCGGCGTTTCTTGCTACGCGTTTACACTAATGCATTTTTTATATGACATTCGATGGTGTTATTTTCTTGCAATCATGTTGTCTTTATGGCATACCTACGCAAATCTGTTGTGATTTAAAATGTATCTGTACTTTGTATTTGTCCGTAAGATTTAAAAAACAAATTGCAACGTTAACGGCAAATCGATAGTTACAATAGAAACAAGTTCATCAGAAACAAACACTGCAGAAGGATGCTTAACGGCCAAACGTGAGCTTATAAATAAAAAATGCTTTTAGATGTCCCTGATAGGCTGACCTATGACTTAGTAAATGCTGAAACTGGGCCTATAAATTGTATGAAGTGGTCTGGCCAACTTAAAAGTTACCAAAAGCCCATAGTGATCCAATACATCTTGAGAAAAATCCTATTGTAAATATGACAGTGAGAGGTATCTTTCACGCCTAATTACTGAACCGATTTTGATGAATTTTGGTAAAGAGATAAATGGAACCCAGGAGACGGTTAAGGGCGAAGCCGCAGACAAAAGCTAGTATTTCATAAAATCAATTGATAAAGTTATCTTTCTACTTTTGATAAAATATATCTTTCTACGAGTGACATCATTATTCAATCTTCGCTGTCTTCATCAACAGAAATGAACCATAAATATTCAAAAATACCGTAACCTTTAATTGTCAAATCAACGCAGTTAATCTACAGTTAGTCAGGGCGATAATTGGATGGGTGACCGCTTTTAGTAAACAACTCGTTCTTCAAGGCGACTGAATTCCATGCAATCAATGTGCCGTGGCATTACAGGCTTGCATTGTAAGCTGCTATTTTTGGCATGTTCAGTATTAAATTGATTGAAGAATTTAATATTAAAGCAGTGTGATTTAAGTGAAGGGTTTTCTTATTTTAGGATCGGAAATTATCAAATGACTTCTTCCACCGTGGGTGGAGCGAAAGGGCGTATCAGACTCTTACTGACTAAACCCATCCGTGTTCCTTCTAAAGTCCTTTGCGTTCCAGGGCCGCGGTGACTCTTTCGAACAAATTCCGCAACCCTGGCAAGTGAAGCAAAATTATAATCTAATAAAGATTTATTACAATCTTACGGAGTCGACAATTTTCAGGTGACAGATATTTCTCTTTCATATTTATTTGTTATATGTTTTGCTTTTGTCAATGGCCCGTGGCCTATTAATAGCTGGGATAATTTGTTATTCGATAAATACTTTTGTAGATTATTTACTCTTTACTAGATAATATTTATCTAAACAAACTGGCAAACAATTTTACCTGTTTATAAAATTATTTCGGGTATTTCTCTTTTTACTTTAATTTGCCAACTTTGCCAGTGTTAATTGACCAGTAAACATAAGATTTGCTCACACCTGCGACATGAATCAAGAGCTCGTCACCAATAACATGAAACTTCAAACCGTCACCGCTGTTTTTATTTTTATTCGACCATCAAGGAAATTCCTTAACGCATAGTAAACGCTAAATCTTAGAAGATACAGTAAACTTAAAGGTAGCGCAATGTGGGTGTTCTAGCTCTTTGTTTTACGGTCTTACTGTTTTTATGATAGTGGCCACCATTACGTGTCCATTTTATACGTAAAGGCCATTTATAATGAACATTTGATTCACGAGTATTTGACTAGAAAATGCTTCTTTTTGAGCTTCACTTATGATACGTAAAACGTATCTACCTGACTAAAAAAAAAAATATAACCCATCTACTGAGTAAGTTTGGTGAGGAATAATAGGTAATTGTCAATAACCAAGCAAAGTCATGGATATGTCACCGCAAAATTGCAAACGCCGCAAGATTGTAAAATATCGCGTGAAATTGCAAACTAATTTTTTGGAAACTATTGAATTTGGATGGGATTTATTGTATACATAACGTGTTTTACAAAAAAAATATAATCTAATAAAGATTTATTACAATCTTACGGAGCCTGCAATTTTCCGGTGACAGATATATTAAACAGAAAACCGTATCAAATAATGCTACATACATTAAACTTAAAACACCCCGATTTCTCAGATAACCTCCAACAAACAAAAAACAGAACCAACAAAGCATTACCATTAAAAACGAGGACATAATAAAGCAACAAATTAAACGAAAAACAATACCTTTAAAAACAAGCGACTATCTTGGAGATAAACCACTAAATCCGTTGATTAATCTATAGCTGCTATCGAGCCATGTTAATCACAAGTAAGAACCATAAAATGCAAAAAATCATTGGGCAGAATAAATCAATAGGTGACCAGCCAAAAGTGAAACAAAAGGTACGAGCACAAGGCAGCTCAATCTTGGCCGAAGTGTGTTATTTATTGCTATAGATTATCGTAACAAATCACGGGACGATTGCCATACTGGAATCATTTCGTGTAACCCGAGAACGCCCCTTATATTTGATGATTGGACAAATAAATATATTTTCCGTATCCTGTTTATCTGGTTTGGGGTGTTAATAAAAATGTAGAGGAGACTCGGTGTGAATGGACTTGAACATTGTTTGGTTATAAAATTATGTGATTTAATTATTTAATATTTTAAAGAGTGCATCTTTGTAATGTAAAGTAGATTCTCTTGTAGTGCAGATGAATTTTATACAGCAAGTAGTTACCGCGATTTACAAAAAATGATAGTGATTCATAAAAAGGATTTAATTAAAATTCAGTATACCTATTAAGTTTAAGATGCACATTTATCTGCAGTACTTAATAATACGGCTCGTTTATAAAGTTTTTATAGGTGCAATACCTTCATTGACATAATTATGATAAATTATGTTTCTAAATCACAAAATACAAGGAAACTTAATTATTTCCAATCCAAAAGTTTTTGTTAAGCGATTCAATTTATTATGAACTTCGCATTCTCTGTTTAAATTATAAATGAACAATAACTGATTGATTTGACCTTTCTACTGGTTGTCTGAAGGTGTTTATATCGATTGCAAAGCAATTATGCAGTAAAGCAATATACGTGTAGAAGTATATAATAAATAATCTTGTTCATAACTCTGGCATTGAATCATTTAATTGATTAATTAGTTACTAGCTTACTGCGTTGCTACTTCGTTAAGGTACTTTGATCTTAGATCATGCAATATTTTATCCCAGTCGTTTTAGTAGATATTATGAACAAAGATCAATTGATTTGTTTTGTTAAACTAAAACTTAATTTTAAGGATAATAATAAATGCCACTGTAAAATATTACGTTGCCATTTATAAATATCCTTAAAGTCCTTATACATATTATAAAACCTCAAAACCAAAAACATACATAAATCCCAATCACTAAAAACTTTCTCCACGAAAAAAACACAAAACAAAAACAGATGTCATCCGCCACAGGTCCAATTAGCCCGGGCCTCCCCACCTGGTGTGAATGGATCTTTGGTCAGGGTGGCCGGCGTCAGTCGTCCTATCGTTCCCAATAAATTAGAAGCCACTAATACAAGCCGTAGTTTTACAGAAGACTGGCTGTGTCAAGCCTTCACTAATGTACAACCGCGATAACAGTTTCAAAACCACTTATGTGCGCATCACCATTTTATAAAGGTCTCCCGTGTCTTTTACGTTTCAAGGGGGCAAGTTCGTACGTGATAGATCTTGGATTTCTGGCGGATAAGTCCGTATATTCGCTGTTTTGAGGCGCTTCCTTGCGCCTGTTGCCTCTTTTATATCGTTAGTATAGAATTCAATGTCACGTGGTCGGAGTGTGTAATGTAAATTCTTGCGTACTTTATTGTTGAAGATGACCAGTAATTGATTTAGTGGTCGGATTTATGGGGGTCCGTTTTTTTGTATTTTATATCTGAAAAAGATCTGGTTTAATCTGGAGCGATATTTTATACGGAATTTGGTTCGATAAATTACTGTTGTCATAATTGTGTATCATTTCAAAGAGCATGATTCACACATTTTATAACCTGACTTTTCGCGGTAAAATGTTGTAAAATGTTTAAGGAGTCAGGTTTGCTAGTTAATTCATCATCGTCGAAATCACAGAGACACAACGTTGACACTATCAGAATCTGCTAAACCCTATTAAAATCTATTAATAAAGTCTCCTACGCATTAGCCGTCAATACGTTCATACTCTTTGAATCTTTTTTGTACGGGTAGGATAACCTTTAGATCGGTTACAATACTAATATGTTCGCGGATAGGATCGGACGCATGCGCGCGCGCACTGGTGCGGAATAACGGACGGCGGCGCATCTTGCGATTTGTCGCTGCGATCATGTCGCGATAGTACGCAGTGCGACTAGCGTCAACCGGGAGTGTGCGGGATGGTGGTTTAGAAGATGGTCGCAGGATCTGAGAAATGTACTGACCACACAGTGAACTGTGCCTGGGGTTAGAAAAGTCGGAAAACTCATCATCAGCCTACAGCCGTTCATTGCTGGATATAGGCCTTTCCAATTGCATGCCATTCACGACTCTCGGCCACTCTTATTCACTTTGCCAATACGAAATTCAAAATCTATAAATCTCCTAGAAGCCCATCTTTCAGGACCTACCGTATTTTCAAGATTATCATTCCCCTAGCGCAGTCCCTATTTGGGGTCAGCCCTCCTCGTACTTGATTGCCACTTGTTACGATCTTGCCTCACCTGTGTTCGAATTTCAAGATCCTGTACAAAAACTATCACTCTCAAACATACAAACCAGCATCCCAACAACCTCATACAAACCCGACCAACTAAATCTTGTAGCAGAACCCCGGAGTTTGGCGACATCGAACATACAATCATTTATAAATACCCTTACAAAAAGTACAATCGCGCAAGGCTTGTTAAGTCCGTCGTCGCACGGGGTAAGACCGTACAAACTACTCGGACGTAATCGATTCGTCGCATCGGTGCTCATTCAATAATCGAAACATGTCGCTAGTCTGGCCATATCTTTATGCTTGAAGCGTAATCTTTTTAATTTATTGAGCGCCTCTTAAATTAATGCTGTAATTGTTGGTAAATGAGAATGATAAGAGTACAAAGATTTTTGTGTTTGTATTGTTTTACCTTATTTTATACCTAGAAGTAATATGAAGGTTTCGGGCAACAGGGAAAAAGCCTCTAGACAAACCACTTTTCTATTAGTGAATGCGACGGTCGAAATGCGAAATTATAAGGGTGAAACGTGACATTTCGACAGTCTGTACAGTTTTGACAGTCAGTCCCATACATTTTTGACGTTTGATGATCTCTTTCGCCACGCTACCGCTGACAGAAAGTCACTTGTCTAAAGCCTAAGGTTCTTAAAATACATCGAGGTCAAAACCGCGATCAACGTATAGACAACTTTTAAAAATTGTTTTAAGCAATAAGCACTTTAAATCGCAAGTGACGCATTGCATGGCTCTTAAGAAAATAATAATAGATAAATAGGTCATACGTTATCTTACTTTTAAACAAAGCAGTTTAGAAATTTAAAAAAAAACGAGTAAAAAAGTGCAAGTTGGACTCGCACCACAAGAAGGATTCCTTACCAAAAACCGAAAAAAATGCACTGCGGAAGCTTAAAAATGCGCTTCCATTGGTTACCTTTTGGGCATGAAACCTCAAATAGGTAATCGCAGCATAGCAAACTCTTTGCAAAACTTTTAACCAAATTAATCGAAGCAAATGTACCCCGTAGTAACGTTCCAATATGTCGATCAAAAAAACCTAGACTAACATACAAATCATGTTTATCTTTCTAATTATAAAACAACACTGCTAACATACTAAAAACACACTCTAAACATTATGCAAAAGGGAATCAATAATTAAGCTTAAATTATAAATGCTTAAATCATAATTCATAACCTCATACAAAATTATAGGCTAACGAAATAAGCTAATATGCCATAATAAGCAGTTACAAGTACAATGTTGCATTTTGATCTCTGTTTAATTATTGTTTTGCGCATTAACGGGAGCTGTTTTTGCTGAAATCATCTTTGAATATTAATTGGTTGAGGATTCTATGTATTGTGAGACTTTTTAATGGTTCAGGGTTTGCATGAGCAAAATTCTGAAAGGTAAATCCAAATGTTGACGCCTTTGTGAAGGCGTTTCAAGTAGATTTCTTGAATCGCATTCACAAAGACTTCTTAATGCATCATCACCATCAAACAAGGAATCTCTCCTGTAGCCTTACTTCGGGCTACTCTCATACAACTGTTGTTACCTTGCGAAATTTCACAAATACCTAACACTTGTTCTGTGCTTTGGCATTGTTTTCACAAGCATCGTTGCATTTAGCACCGAACAGAAACCTTGCAAGTAAAATGCAAACTGCTTTACATTAATAAAAATATTGAAAACCGGCCAAGTGCGAGTTGGACTTCCGCATAAAGGGTCCGAACGAATTAAATTGCTATAACTTTTTACTTCAAAATAGATTTTTATGTAATCTATTAGTAAGGAACTGTAACTGTTTTTTCAAAATTTTTGTTTCAGTAGTTTCGGACATTAGGGGGTTAAATTTTCATATATTTTCCTGAATAAACTCAAAAACCTGACCCTTACAAGAAGCTTTTCCATTTGATATGCCACACGAAGCTGATAAACTTTTTGTTTTCCAATAAGGGTTCCGTTTTTATATTACAGACCTTCGGAACCCTAACAAGGAGCGAAATCCCTAAAACTTTTTTCCTCTCAACATCGGTCTATCTTATAATGGTCAGTCAAAGTCACAAGGTCGTAACTCAAAACAAAACATTGATGATTGATTCTTACGCTGTAGGCCGGTTTACGACTGTGCGAAATACACACATAATGTTTCTTGACCTCGTTAACTTTATTTACGTTGACTCTACTTTGTATGAAGCACGTGTCAAAAGTCTTTATGACTCGTTCCTTTGTAAGCAGATAGTTTGTTTTTTACGGAGAAGGGCCTATGTGTGTGCAAAGGGACATTCCCTTTGAAGACTGTTTGCTGTTGAAATGTCTCTTTCGAAATTGATTTCTTTATCTGGCTGTATTTTTAAGGTGCCGTGAAATTCCACTATCTTGTATTTCGACGAAATCAGACGGGTAACATGATGGCCAAAATAAGAGTATATTGCAGTATCAATATATAAATTCTTCCGTTACTGACTGACTGAGTGGCTGACAGACAACGCACAGCCGAAACTACTGGTCGTAGAAAGCTGAAATATGGAAGAGGATTTCCCGAAATTCCTGCGGGATCGCGAAAAAAACGGAATATACGCGTACAAAGTCGCGGGCAAAAGCTAGGTAGTATTAATATAAAGCAGTATGGTCTAGAAACTTCTCCGTCTTTGTGGCCCTCTGTGACAGGCTACTACAAAGACAATGGATGAAAGCCTGTCACGAGGACACGTGATGGGACTTTTGGGGTGTGAATTTATGACTCCTTTTTTAAAGAGGATTTTTACTGCACCTGACCCCCGCCGACCAAACATACTACTTTTCAATTAGGATACGTTCCAATTCAATATCAAACTAAACAGACGGTGTTGCCATAACAATGACAAATCCGACCAAAATTAAATCACGAATCGTCATGACGGGAGTATGAGCGTGAATGGTCAGTTATGAGTGGTACTGGATGTCCTGTTTATGAAACTCAAGAAAACAATTTTCTCTTACCTCATACCTATACTTACAAACTTCATGGTCCGTCTAATTCTCACGCCTTATAGAAAGTCATATCCAATCGTACGTCCATTGTGTTGTCAAAACATTATGGCGTGTATAAAGTCGGCTCACCGTTGCCTATAATTAAGCCATAACTACTTAACTTTGATTCCGACCCATCAATCATAGCAATTGTTTAGTTATTGATTTATAGATACGAAGATCTTAAGCAAAAAATGGTGCTCTATGCCGAAAATGCATTGAAGAATGACGTAAATGCAACTCGTGTTTTTCCGTTTTGCTTTTGGTGGATGCCAATTTTGTGTACCACTTTTAATATTAATAATAATTTGTTATTATTATTAATAATGATATTTTGGGACAACTCACACACGGTCATCCGATCCCAAACTAGGCAGTGCCTGTGCTATGTCAACCAGACAACTGATAAACATACTTATATATTTCTAAATAGATACATAATATTATAGACAAATTACACCCAGACACAGAACAAATGATCATTCTCATCACACAAAGGTTTGTCCTGGGTGGGAATCGAACCCACGACCTCCGGTTTAGCAGTTAGGGTCACTAATCACTCGACCAACAGGCCAGTCAAAAAATATTAAATTGCTTGTATCCTCTAAGAGTTGATAACTACTTAATATTGACTGAGTCATTAAATACCGTTTCAAGTTATTATGTGTGACAATGCTCATGTTTAAGTCAAAGAACATTAACAAACAGTAATTGGTAATTAGAAAGATGACAATATTTAGAAGACAACAATAAGGCACTTAAAATATTTTCTGTAGTAGGCGAAACGCAAGACTTGAGCTGACTGGACCGGTCGATGTGGCGACGGTTGTGGTGGGTCTTGTCCAGCATTCTACGACTTTGAGTTGAGCTAATTATGTGATGATGTACTTCCTGAATCTTATTTGGCCAAGTTTATTTACATAGGTTAGGGAGGGCAGTATTCTAGCTGCTTGTTAACTTTTCCTCAGTCACAATCATACAGAATTCGAAATTGATCGCTTCATAGATGAAAAATATGACTACAATGTTTTGTTTGAAGTAGGAATATTAATTTACAAAATGATACACCCAATAATAAAAATTTGCTGCATCACCAAAGCGTTGCCAGCCATTATCGGATGCCAAACAAAATGTCACAAAAAAAAATAGAATCCTGACGAGAAAATTACACATTAGGGTTGCCACAAAACGGAATGCTACCGCATAATCGTCGGGAGCATCTTTGTACCAAACAATTGATCCTTTCTCTGCCCTTGAAGTTAAGATTGGCTATCACTCGTCCCATTACATGTAATTATCTAATCTAAAACCTTTTAGGTGTAAAACTTTGGAGAGACTTCTGAGAAACGTCAGGAGTAGGGTTGCCTCTGATGGTAAATGATAAGATGAGGTGCTTTTGTTTGTTCAGTGTGGCTTGTTTGCAAGTTGTATGCTTATTCTCTTAAGTAATTTGTATGCTTATTTATCGTTAGTGTTCTGTATGGTGTCGGACGTAAAAGAATAGCACCATCCCATCTCTTCCCGTAAATGTCGTAAGAGGCGACTAAGGGACTCACCAGAGAATGGGCCGTCTGCCAAGCGTGGCGATTATGGCAAACACTCCCCCTTTGGGGGAGGCTTATGTCCAGCAGTGGACGTCTTTCGGCAGGTATGATGATACTTATTGTCTTTAGTAAAACTAGATTTGATTGAAAACAAACTATTTTGCGTCGTTTCGTTAATCGTATTTATTTGAATAAATACGTTTATTTGTTTCTGTGTTTATAGCATTTAATAAGAGATGTACATACTGATGTGAGAGAGCAGTTGATACTCATGATGTCTACAATGACCAGCAAACAAGAACGCTGACAACACACTCAAAATTATTTTAGTTTGTTAATTTTCCCTTTACTTCAAAGGCGGGCGACATTGCGGCAGGCAGACATCGTGGTAGGAGCTGGACTTACGAAGTATAAGTTAGTAAGTAATAAATTAATGGGAGAAAAGGAAGAGGAAAAAAAAAGAGGAGGATAAAGTATATAATAAATAAGAGTAGGTGGGATTTTTGCCCTGCAAAGGGTACCTACAGATTTGTTAAGATAAAACATTTTTTGACAACCCTACATTCGTGGGAGCCTGCTGCAACATATCGGCGTTTAATCACAGGCTAATTACCAGTTTTGACTATCAGCTATCACATACAGATAGACAGTGCATTAGCCAAAGGTCAGTGCAGACCCAGCTTTAACCATTGTTTTAATTATCTATGTTTTAGTTCACATGAACTTTGACACTTGTCTTAGTCATCACGTGAGTTTTGGATTCTTTTCAGGTGTTCACGCAAGTTGAAACATTTCAAACCATTGAGTCAGTCCGAAATGAGCAATGACGTTTTCATGCATTCTTTTCCATTGACCTAATTTTAAGTTCTGGAGAAGCGACCACGTACTTACCGGAAAACATGGTGTTGGAAGGCCTCCCACAAGGTGGACCGAAGACCTGGTGAGGTTGGCGGGTAGCCGATGGATGCAAGACGCACAAGACCGGTTGTTGTGGCGACACTTGGGGGAGGCCTATGTCCAGCAGTGGATGTCTTTCGGCTGATATGATGATGATGATGACCTAATTTTTAAATATCATTGTTAGGCATTTACATACCGGTTTAGCTTTAACAACCTGAGGCGCTAATCAGCGATTGTGATTGTCGAAATGCCAAAATATTTTCTACGGATTGATCACGTAATATTTCGTCAGCGTTTATGAATCCCATATATTTTTTACTTTTTGACAATCGCCTTAGCTACGCTACCGCTGTCAGAATGTCACTTGTCTAGAGTCTTTTGAGCTATAAAAAAACCGCTTTTTTATTTTAACTTAGGTATACGACTGTACGGTTCGATTCGGTTCGATTTGGCAAGTTCCTGTATTTCATACGCGATAGGAACTGATTCATTTTTCTTCATTTAAACTTATGTTTTCGATTGTATCAGTTTGACAGCGATCTAAATAGCGTAATTGTTTTAAAAAAAGATAAAAGATATGGGCCATTAACATATGACTAATATCTTTCGTCAGTCATCCATCATACAAGTGTAACCAACATAGAATAGAATATTCATTTATTTGCTCAGTATGTAGGTACCTACTTTGTTAGAATTTCTAGTATTCGAATAGTAACGCCATCCAGGATTGTCGAAGTGATTCAGATGGTAAAGAAACACTATTCGATAGTAACAAAATATTTCAGTGCAATTCTTATGTATCAAAAACTACTTTAGTATACTTTTTACGTGTAACTCGTAACCAATATATCCAAAACAAATTAGCAATTACCGAGCTTGTAATAAGCGGCGCTAACGTCGATCGTTTTAAATTAAGGGGCAGTCATTACCTCGCGCTCATTTGCCAGCTTCTGTTACACCTTTTTGCGAAACGTAGTGAGCTCGATTACCGTCCGATAATGTGCTGGCGATACGCATCTGTGGGAAGAATGCGACGTAAAGAGTGTTTTGGTTTTAGAGGTTTAAAAATGCGAATGAACGTAGGAAAGACTAGGCGTTTTGGTTATAAAGATTGCCAATAGATTTGGTTGGTGGATTTAGTACTTTTACTCGTTTATTTTCATTCCTTTTAGAAAGATAAAAGTCTAGGCAGAAACGTTTTAACGAATGATTGACAATCATGCTTGACTTTCATAAAATTAACTCGTTTATAAAAATATTACTTGAGGCATTGTAATTATGTAAAACTAACATTTGGGAGTGTTGGAACCTGTTGCTCAAAACTATAAAATTAAACACATTGTAGTAAAACTGAGTAAGTAAGTAAACTTTTTTTTTTTTTTTTTTTTTTTCTTTCGGGGGGAAATCCTCATGGAAATCCTCCACCCTGGGGCGGGTGGAGGGGTCTGTCAGACTCTTACTGACTAAAACCACCCCGGTGTTCCATCTCCCACCTACGCCGGGGAACGCGGGAACGTATGCGACATCCGCAATCCCCGGCTGGTGCCGGCCCGCATCAAGTAAGTAAACTAACCTAACCTAACGCCAATAATATCTTGAACATTATCAAAATATATCCAATCTTGCTTCACAAACATCCTGTATAGAGACGCTTCACATAAAATACGTCAGGCCCGTCAAAAAGACGTAGTGGCCGCGTCAATCAAGGGGCGCTCGCACCTTTTAACAAAAAAATTAAAAAGCCGTCGCCAATTATTGTATGCTTGCCCTTAATGGGTTTTACATGTACACTGATTATGAAAAGTATACTATTTCTGTAGTTGTTTTAGTAGCTTAATAAAAAATGCTGTCTACTAATATTTCATAATTTTAAAAACAACCTGCAAATGTTCCCTATTAGATCAGTATTATAAAATCAGTTTTTGTAAACTAAAAAGTAATGTTCTAGGACTAAAGTTAATAATTATAGCCTGATTAGCGCTCGTGTCAAGGTAAAATTTTCAGGTCTACGGCCATATATTATAAGGGCTTTTATCTCATTATCAATGGAGTTTTTCTTCACTGTTTTTCTCCATATAGATCAAGAGTTTTGGAGTGTCAATCAATTATCAACTTCTTCACAAAAGTGCCTGCGAATATTTAACTGAAATAAATGTTTAAATTACTTATTTGAGTAAGATTTTTTACAGACGCCAAGCACATCAAGTTAGAAAGAAAGAAAAATGTTTATTTTGTTTTAAGTTACAACAATCCGTCAAATTTCTTTAATACATGTTCAACTTTATCGCTAAAGCATTAGGTTCAAGGTTGATTGGGAAAGTTTGAGTTTCGAATAGCTTGACGTGCTGGCGTCTGTACTGACAATTTTTTTCTGCCCGCTGTTTTGCGATTCGATCGCGTTTACAGATCTAACTATCACAAAAAGTAGCCTATAACAATTTCCATGGTCCCATCTGTCTCTGTGCCAAAATTTATCGAAATCAGTTCAGCGATTTAGGCGTGAAAGCGTAACAAACAAACTTACTTTCATAATTTTAACATGAATTATGATTAACTAGCTGCCGCCCTTTCCCGGGACTCAAACAATCTCTATACCAAATTTAATCTAAATCGGTCCAGCCGTTTGCGCGTGAAGAAGTAACAAACATACACATACATACACTCACGAACTTTCGCCTTTATAATATTAGTGTGATTAGGATTGACGTTTCATATTGCATTGCTTATTTATTGAAACTAGAACCTCCGTACCCCGTACCTATTTTTTTGGAGTGAAAACTTCTTTAGGCGCGTTGAGCATTTTTTGGGTGAGCAAAAATCATGGAACTCGCGTCATCGTCACCGAACGCTTTCCATGAGCTATATGTACTTATACTGTGTAGATAATATGTGTACTTCTTGGGTGAACAAAAATCATGGAACTCGCGTCATCGTTGCCGAACGCTTTAGCTTTCGCTAAGTTTTCACTTCTATCGGCAGTCCCCGAAGACTGCCCCGCATGTTTATTTTTTTATATCGGCTTTATTATATGCACATGTTGCAACCTATACATATAAAACTCAACGTTTGTTTCCGGAGAACGTTCCATTAAAAACGTATTCAAACGGAACGCACCTTGAATCGATTGATAAATATCTTCGGCAGGAAATCACGACGCGGTAGACAATCGAGACGAATCGGTTTGTTAACATCCTTTATATACACATGTATGTTCGAGATTTAAATGTAATTAACACGATTGTTGTGAAGAAAGGATAAACTTTCGGCTGTTTAGCTTTGATGTTGGTAATAATGTTCAGTGATTGTTTGTTGATTACAGTGAGAACGCCGTTTTGTATGTGTTGTTGTCCCTGGTTTGTGTTAGAATAGTTTTTAACTTCAATGCATCTCTTAATTTGACCGTAGGAAGAGACATGACCATATGCATATATATGCATAGCATATGGGTCGAACAATAATTTGTTCGTGTGCCCACGAGTCGTCGCTACATATAACGACCACTCGGCTGCCGAGTTCGTCTGCCCACAACTATTGTACGACCCATATGCTGAGTTCTGGGCACTGAATGTGTTGGGGAAGGAGGGAAAGGACATCCATAGACTACCTAGACAAGGACAATCCACAATGATATGCTGACTCTCAGCCTGGCACCAGAAATGCCGCAAAATCGTGATAAAGCATGAGGATTCATTGATGCCTCGAAGAGTTCTAAAGTCAAATTAGGATTTAGAAGTCTTTATTACATTTTTGGGATTCAATTTCCGAAGATGTAATACATACTTACATTTAATGTAAACGTTTGGGAATGTTGAATGAAATGTAGACCAACATATTAAATGCTGAAATTTACACCAACTTTTCTGTTACTCGAAGAGTTATACACCTGTAAAGTATAATAAAAAACAAGACAACTAAAGATACAGAGGACGAAGAAGAGAGACCTTTTCAAATACAGAGGAGAAAGTTCAGTTACACTCAAGATCTATCTAAAAGTTATGAAATCCGTAAATTAAATTCCACGCCAAAAACCAAAAATTTTTAAACCACCTTGTCATCAAAACAAAGACAGAAAACTTTCATAGCTAAGTGTATCTATTCCTTTTAATAGGTACGTAACTACATAGACACTTTACATAATATTCACGTCTCAAACAAAAATATTGAAAACAACGATCCGTATAAATTCAGACCAATTAAAACAGAAACTCTAGCACTTAATTAGATATCATTTGATCGTCAACTTTTGTGGTTTAAACCCAATCGAGTAACCGTAATAATAGGCCCTCCTAGACAGGGGTTGTCAAAATGCTCGTCTAATGCCACCGAAGGACGTTTTGATAGACAGACGAAAATTTTAATTGCATAGTAGTAAACCGTAACGGGTAAATGTAATTATAAAAATTATAGAGTTTAGTATTGTAAAGTTTAAATCTGTATGAATTATTCAATATTTTGGTGTTTTTTTTTTAATTTAATGCAACGAGGTTGAAAGATAGAAATAAAACATTGCTTTTTTATTAGCCTGTTGTGTCTCACCCACTGGTGGGCAAAGGCCTCCCCATACCTTTCCAGATACTCTTTTCTTGCGCCACCTCGAACCTTCATGATTTACATTACCAAAAATTAAATTATAAAATCCAATGGATTTGTCTCAACATAACCCTAAACTGCACAGGGAGTGTAGTTCTTATTCGCTTGTGAAGTGTTCATAAGCAACAATTAATGTTACTATAAAACTGAATGATAATGAAACTGATGAATGTACTGTAAAAACCCTGTACAGTAAAAACGAAAAAAGATGGTCTCCTCTCGGCGGGAAACTTCATTGACGTAAGTATAACTAATATTTTAATATATTCCAGCGATGTTCAAACGCTGTAAAATTAATTTAATAGGTGGCGCTCCAATCAATACAGTTGATGAAACAAAATTGAGCCAATCAGGATCCTAGAAAGAAAAAAATATTATGATTTCCCTTCGAAACGGAATCGTAAACGCACCATTAATAGCACCCGACTTTTTAACCCTTAAATACGTGCGTTACAAATCACACAATAGGAAAGGATAATTTAGTCTAATACCATCACTGGTACCGACCAAAGACTTCCCAATAAACGAATCGATTAATTAAAAATAAGGAATAGTAACGCGTGAACGGGTATCACAATAAAATTTGTTTTTTAATTATACTTTATTAGGCCAAATTGGCTTTGTTTTTTCAAACGTTTGCGGGCGAGTTAACTGCGACGGAACCCTTTGTCCAGCCATCGGTCCTATTGATGATTTTATAAGGTCAATAATCATTATTGACTGTGATCATATAATTAACTAGTTTCAAGGAAGGGTTTTTGGTATTAACGATATAAAAAAAGTTTTAAGTGAATCGTTTTATAATTGTTCTTTTACACTCAACCTGCTGATTAACCATATTACGCTAATTATTTTTTCAAAAATGTTGTTAATAAAAAACGTGAAATATCGTTGGTCCCCATTAATTTGGAGAGCTCTGAGGTGGTCATGAGATAAGCTTGTTTGGACATGTTGTATTTATGCCGTGTTGGGACACACACCTTTTTATCTAAATTACAGTATTGGAAGCCCCGGACGTATCTGTCTCAATTAACATAGATATTTTTTGTTTTAAAAAGTAATAATTTTGTTTGGAAAGTAGGCAAAGCCATTTGTTTTTAATAATTTATGCGTTGATTTATTTTCTTGTAAAGTTGACACCTATTTTATTTACTATCATAAATAAATAAAACTATAATAACAAAAGATGAGCCATTGATTTCACAACATCTTTTAATTCTTACACCTTAAAAAATATATTGTTATCTAAATTCAAAACCCAAGAATCCAACCATGTAAACACGAACGTATTCGTTTAAATTACAAATTAATTACCACCGCCAACAATCTGTTGTGTGACAAATTAATTTCGTTAATCAGCGTATGCGCAAGCGCAATGCATCACGGGGACAGCGCGACGGAGATAACATTAACTTGATATACGACGCGCCGAAAACGGGCGAGGTGTTAAAAAGACCCGTCCGCATCAGCACGGTTAACGTACTTGCGATACCTTGACAAATATTCCGTGGAAATATCTTGTTAGATACCTACGCAAAAGTTTTGTTGCGTTGAAAGTGTCAAATGTTTTTTTGGGTTCTTGGATATTTTTTTTTTTTAGGTACAGCTGTAATCAACTATGTTGCATTAACAAAAGCTTTTACCAATGAAATTGCCGTTTTAGTAAACACGCCACTTTGAACTATGAAAGTATTTATTTTATAGGTTTGTGTATTTTTTTTCCTTTGAATTTTAAATTATAAAGCCACAATTTTATAGGTATATACCGAGACTGAGAGTCTTCATTGTTATTAGTAGCTAGCTTTCTATATAAAATTACACAATAAAAATCACCGAAACCCTTATCAGACCTGTAGGATAGGAAAGAAAAGAATTTGAATATTACAAATTAACATGAAACTTCATGAAAGAAAAAGACCAGTAGGACAACAGAACGAGAAAATTATGTCACATGATAATTTAGGGCGAGGACAAACGAGCGTAATTTCTTTAAGTTGTGAGTCGCGTGAAATGAGTTGCGAAATTTACAACGTTCAATTTTACACGGCGACGCAAACTTATTTTGCGTCGCCGTGTGGCACAAACAGGACTTTAGTATGAAACCGAATGCAACGCAAATTCTGCAACTCATTTTACGCGAGTCACGACTCGAACAATTTCACTCATTTGGCATCGCCCTTAACTTTATTAATAACAAACTAATGGACTGTTTAGTTCTATTTTGCACAGATAACTTATTACTGTTGAAATTACAACTTGTTAACATACAAAACTTTAAGTCAGTCTAAAACCAACCAACAATTTTCCTCGGGTCTCATCCTGTCTCATCTTCACATTATGTACAAAAAAAAACTAGTACAAGTTGACAGTTATATGTAGGCGTGACTTTAGTATATTGTTACACGGACACGCAGACAAATCTATTAGTGTTGATTAATACTGCCTACTTTGTTAATGTAATGTGCGCTGTTGAATAGTCAAGGAGCTAGAGACATAGTGGAAGGTGGAGAGGACTTATGACACATATTTTTTTTTGTTTAGAAACAATTTTGAAAATAAGTTATTGATCTGATTATGATTCTTACATGACTAAATTAACCGCGATATGGGTTCCAGAAAACGCCCAGTGGCATAGCAGCACACCAGGTAAGATGGCGAGATCTAGAGAAGTTTTTCCTTGCAGTGGGACAGAACAGGAGAGAAAAGTGTCTGGCTGTTTGTGTAAGTATGTGAGATTATATGTTTGTAAACGGTCCCACGATACTGGAGAAATTCCTATTGTGAGACAACGCAACAAAACTAGTACCTACCTAACTTATAAGTGACGTTGATCTTTTTAAGATTTTAGCACTAATTATTTTAACACTTATAAGGTTTTGAATGGGTCAAGTCAACATCATTGTTGCAAATCTGATAAACAGACAATAGAGTATTTGAGTACCTTCTAACAAAAAACTACATGAATATTTTATTTGAAAATGTTACTAAAATACATAGTACCTATGCTTTGTGAAAACTACCTAATAAAATTAGTGGACGAAAAGAGAAGTTACACGCTTACAAACGGGATATGCGCGAAAGTTTGTAAGTATGGATGGATGGATGTTTGTTACTCTTTCACGCAAAAACTACTGAATGGATTTTGATGAAATTTGGCACAGTGGTAGATTACAGTCTGGAATAATACATAAAATACTTTTTATCCCGGGAATTTGTTCTCTTGGGATAATTTTTGACAATCACGCGGGCGGAGCCGCGGGTGGCAACTAGTATCGAATAATTATTTCAGTCGAAAGACGTCAAATTTCGCTTCATCGACCAGTCGTGTGCGTCTCGCAATCTGCGGATATTCAAATAAACTCAAGTTTTTCATCTCATTATAATACGTCCTTATTTTTAGGGCCAGTTACATACAAGTGACACAACATAAGCCGATAGTTTTTGTTGGTCCACCAAAACTAAAATTTACTAAGTATTACAAACGTTTTGTATATTTTACGTAAGTAGGCCTAATGTTTTACGAACAAAATTTGCTTTTTAACTACTAGCTTTTCCCGCAGCTTCGCTCACGTTTATTTAGATTCATCTTTGTACCAAAATTCATCATATTCAGTTCAGCAATTTAGGCGTGGGAGTGTAACAAACAAACTCACTTTCGCATTTATAATATTAGTCAGGATGTTCCCAACATGATTAAAACCTCTTGCACCACAACTCCTAGTCTAATATAACAATGATGTCAATAACGTCAGACATCCTAAACTTACAAAAAATAAAAAGTCTATTAGACGTGTGATCAAGTCACATTTTAGGGTTAAAAACTTAATCTTTTATCTCAAAACCAACGGTTTTTGACACAAACATATTACTACATGGTTTTGCAATTTTGTTCCGAATATTTTGTGACTCAAAATGCCTACGTGTGTTAGTAGTATTTGTCACGAGTTTTATTCGACTAATGTGCTTGATATTATGTTGATAAGAAAAGAGACTTATGACTTTCGTGGGATTTGTTTAATATTATAATGTAATATATTTTAAGTTTTCGTGTTAGTTTATGTACGTAGCATATAATTGCATTTAACTACGAAACTTCTAATTTAGGAGTTCTCAAAAGAAATTAAAAAAGTTACACTGTCAATTTTATTTCTGACAACGATATCTGAATTAAGAATTAGAAATTGAGAATTTGGTAAAACTTTATTACATTAGCATAACATGTCAACTTTTTCATTAAAATGTGCTTTGACACTCGACAAGTTAGAAAACGGCCCTAAGTTTATAAGATATTTCCATTGTAATCGTCATTATGAAGTTCTTATTACAGTGTCTATAAAAATGTATTTTATAGCAACTTTAGGAAGAACTTGTTTACCCAAATATAAAAAGCTTAGTCTGGTCCTAACTGAATCAAAGTCTACGTTAAATAAATAAAAATATATAATGAATACCTTCAGTATTCATTTACATATTAGATTAATTTCATTTTTATTTTAAGCAGTAAAAAAGAATGTCAAAACCCACCATCAGAAATAAACCACAAAAATCGACCTACCTACTTAACACCTCTAAAGACCCTAAAATTCAATAAAAAACATAACGTGACTCATTACAAAATTCCACTACACGTAAAATAAATTCATTACAAAAGGACCCACAAAAACGACGTGATTTATTTCAATAAAGTCAGCCCACAAACCCAAGGCTTTATTTTAATTTGTCCTAAGGCGAGGCGTAGCATGCAATGTAATCATCATGCCAGCTATCTAACCAGATGACTGATCGCTTATTGTCCGCTTGCTACCGGTCTTACCTGCCCCCAACATCACATATAACGACGTAAAAACTAACCTTTCCACAATTCAAAACCAACCTTCGCGTTTAGACGAAACAGACTATTCTCCTTTAATGGGATCACGTCACTTAATTCTCCTTACCCAAAAATTGCGTGCAGCTACCGGTGTTACGTGGGCTGTCACTATTGAGATTCTCAACTTTATCTTTTATGTGGTAAAGATGAATTTGAGTTGTTGTGGTACAGAATAAATTACCTAAGTTGTTGACAAAGGCGTTGGAGATCGTTTTCACGTGATTTCAATGCAAATGTTGAGTGAAAACACGCGAGTCCAAATGTACCCCGTATTTAGAGGAGTTGTATTGTTCTCACAAATATGCATATTGCAAGCTGTCGCATCTGATATAAAACGTGTATAATGTTGCTTGTACTATGATTGATTGATCTTGACACTTGGGAAGACTATCTCATCTATAAGCATTTAATGTCTAAAGTTACTTTCATCTACTTTTGGACGATAAATGAATCACTTTGAAAACTTCTATTGATTTACTTTGCAAGGCAGGAATACAGGATAGACGGAAAACATTAGATACATGTTACAGTTATAAAGCAGATCCTTGATACACAAATGCAATTATATCTGCATTATGAGCTGTGCGTTGGTAGTGTCACGCTATGTCGGGTGCATCCGTGTTATTAACACATTTCACTCCAGGGTTATCTCAACGAGAATAAGCAGAATCAGAAAACTCGTAAGGTCTTCAAAAAGTAATAATCTAGTATCAAACTTCATCAGCCGTAGTATTCGCATTGATTTAATAACATCAGCGGAGCCGATCGTTCGATTCCAAAATGCTTTTGATTTGCCGGGAAATTATTATAATCTATCCCCGAAACAATGGTGGGCGTAACCATCGCAGGCCGAGAGGTGCGTCCATTCATCGGGCGCCGGTCCGTCACACATCCGCCACGCTCACGCCACGCGCACGTCCCGCAGACGCCACGCAACGTTACACAATGACAGTGTTGGCGCTTGGCACATCTCTGCACGGAATAATGATGAGATTTTACATGTAATGTTTCTCGTAAGTCAAACAGAACATATGGACAGCCATTAATTTTGATGGAATTACTTTTGTGTGAGGTCGCTTGCCAGTTTCTTTAGCTTGGTGGAATTTATTATATACTTCAGGGACACTATGCTCTTAAGCACACTATAGTTACTAAACACATGAAGTTCACAACGGAAATATGAACAGCTAACATTCCAAGTAATCATGTCAACTAAGTGACTAATATTTATTTCCTTCGCAAATTTCTTAAAAAAATCCCTCAACCATATTTAAACGGTCACGTTTTCTATGTACCGGTACCTATTATTCTATTATTTACTATACAAAGTTACTTAAAATAAGCAAAGGTCAAGCGGACGTCGAAATCCTGTCACGAACGAACTTTACAAACAAAAGCTTTGGATGTGCGGAACAAACATGATCTCACTTCCTGTCCGACACTTCAAAGAAACATTTTAGACTAAAATATAATATGATATCAAGGAAGAATAGTTTAAGATTAGCGTCTTTGTTTAAAACCTTCGCTCTCAAGATGTAACAAAGTTTAAAGTACATAACGAAAGCGACACTTTCGAGTGTTGTCTTGAAATACGTTTCAGCTCTTAATAAATATTATATCTAATATTCAATCTTTCGTTTCTTCAATACTGAATATACTGCGTTCAGTTTTCGTTGCCTAGCCAAAACAAATGAACTTAAAGCTCTACGGATAGATTTAAACGACGATATGTAAAAGTACCTAATATCAATTATTATTGTCTGACATAACTTTAACCAACAGCAAGTTCAGTATTTACTAGATTATCATCCATACATTTAATTATGACCATACTTTTTAGGTGTTATTTCAAAACCAGAAAACACTTGCAATAAACTTTGTCGACAACGGATTTTAAAAGGACGATTAAATCTACAACAGTGCATTTTAAAGCCCATATCCACTGCTCCAATTCAACAAAACCATGCAATCAATCAAATTGCAACGAAAAATCTTCAACACAATGGATTTCAAGAACAAAAAAAGTGATTAAAACAAAACATCGACATCTGAGTGCACATCGTTGTAATGGTGGACTGCAAATGAAACAACATTAGACATTTAACGTACAAGGCTATATATTTAAAGGGCCGCGCTTATGGGCCGTTTGTGATCTTATGTTGTCTGTCGCCACGGCTACGGGTTTAGCAAAAGATTGCGCCTGCGACGTAGAGATGTGCGGTAGGGATGTGGTGGTTATTGTTGTCGATAAAGGATTTTCGTTAATTTTTAATAGACACAATCCAAAGAGATCAGCCTGATTTTCGATCGATTTGAAATGTAGGTGATTATGGTATTCAATCTAGGCAAAACGTGACAATTGAAAATGCACTAAAATACAAAAAATAAGATATTTTTTCAAAAGTTATCTAATTTAATTGTAGGTACTTGTTATGGGTTCTAAAAGCCCGAAATAAATTATTTTTATAGTGAGATTGAGTCATGACCACATTATTATTACTCAGTATGATAAAGACATTTCTTCAGTTTAAGTAGTTTTGCATTTATTACCAATAGTTTCAGGTTTTATATTGATTTAAAACGGATTGCTCAGTTTTAAAAAGTACACCTTTTACTTGAGTTTAACTACAGTAATAGGTAACATTGTTTTCTATTTTCGTTATATTTTTCAAAATGTGTTTCAATATGTTCCAAACCACTAGGAAATCAAATTAGCTGGTACTAAAGCAAAACTGTCGGTGTTCATTTATTCGTCGCATTCTGTCGCTTCAGACTATTTTGAATGTTTGGCAGCTTTACAGAGTCCATATTTGATCCCGTAAGTTCCTTTAAAAACGCACCATGACCGACAACGACTGAAATTGCAAACTAAATCTGTCAATGTTTTAGAATTACTTACCTATTTTTTTAATTAACGTTGCTACACTTCTGAGGTTCTAGCTCGAATGTTTTTGAGGTATAGTTACGTAAAATTTTACTATAATTAATACTCGTTTGGTACATAATCTTTATTTGTATTGGATCCTATATTTATATTTTTGTATGATACAAATTGTACAAAAAATCACATAAAATTTAACAAAAAAATTATGGAGCTGTAGTTTATTATATTCAAAATTCACTTACGTTGATGTTACTGTAAAGTTGCCCTTTGATCAAAAGTATCCTCGATACTTTACCATGTTTCTTCGTGTTACGTCTTCTCCGCCCAGAAACCAGTTCAAGTCATCACATACAATCCATCTTCCATCATCATAATGAGTAGACCACCAATTTATATTTTACAATTCAATTACAAATCTAAATCTGTCGATAAATCACCAACTTCAGTTGTTCCATCCCTACAGCTCGCCGCCCACGCGGGTCGCGATCGGTGCGAGAGCCGCCCCGCGTTCGTGACATAACATCACGGGATCGTTCAATATCTTTCGCAACAGTCCCACATCCACAACCTTTGGATGTACCTTCCATTAAAAATATACCCTTGAATCATAAACGAACCATAGAGTCAGAGCTCTAGAACAAAGTGAAATTCTATCAGCAATTTTCATCAAGTCCAAAATGAAAGAGATTGACATGCACGCACGGGAAGACAAGACCTCCTGCAAAGTAGACCAATGGCCTGGTGAGGCCCGCAGGAATCTACTGGTTTCGAGACGCATGGGACCGGTCGACGTGGCGACATTTAGGGGAGGCCTGTGTCCGGCAGGCGTCAGATGTCTTTCGGCGCATGATTGATCAATTTAGATTTTTTAACAAACGTGATGGCTGATCGTCACTTCGTCTAGATTCCAAGGACAGATAGGTTGATAGCTATTCCATAGGCAATCTCATCTTTAATAAAGACTTGTTTTGAGTTTCCAAATTCCCTACAGCGGAACAGTGCTCTATCGTTTACCACATTATCGCTTGCCACCAGGTGAGATAGAGGACAAAGGCAAACTTATCAATAAAAGTAACAATAATAATTTTACACAAGCCCATTAAGCTTGTGTAAAATTGGGCAACTGTGAATTTACCGAAGACCCAAGCCAAATATAAGGCTTTACGTACTGAATGGTAGACAAAACTATTTCTGTGACAGTTGACAGTTCTTTTAGCCATTGATGCAATCCAATAAAAGACAAAAAGCTCTTCGAACAAACATGTATTTTTATTACGGTCAATAACAATATAATCAATGAATATTGCATCACTGCCCACCACTAACATTTAAAAAACTATAAAATATGAATTAATTAAAACGTGTTAGCATAAAAACTAAGACTATGGTGATGCTTGCAGGATGATCTTGTCTTAGCGTTGACTTGTAGGTGTAAAAAATGCTGAAAGAAATTCTTTAGGTTAAGGGCTTTTAGGCAGCAGAGAAAATGGTTTTAAGATTTTCAGATTGTTCTTATCTATTACATCTTGAGTATTATAGCATAAATTTTCACAGAAGATTCTTTGATCTCTAACTTAGTTCGTTTTTCTTCTTTTTAGAGTAGTCCGATAAATGTCCGACTTTGTCTAGTTTAAAAAAAAAATTCTTGCAAATGTGTTTGTTCAAACTACACCACACTACAGGTATTCCCAATCCCAACATCATTGTCACACTTTTTTTAGCAGTCAACCATTTTGGATGCTTAAATCATCATGTAAAGCTGTTTTCTTCTGGCATTTAAATTAAACGGATGCATCAGAAGAGCCTCCACAAGTGTAGAAACTTTAGTACATCCGGTCTTCTGTATCATTTTAGTCAGCATGAACAATATCTTAGAGCGAGGGCAAACATGACAGAACAATCAATAGGGGTATTCGCATTTGTGTTCATAGACAGATTCAATATAAATAATTAGTAAGAGAAGCTTGAAACTATACTTTAGTAAGTACGTTAAAGTTCACTGCTGTAAAATAAACAGGCCTTGATCACACCCAGAACTAGGCGTCCAAGCGTCCCCAATAGCAATAAAAACCCGATTATTATTAATGTCACCAGTTCATTCAGGCCCCAATTACCGCATCCATTGACTGGCTAACAACGGTACCGTCCAGTCACAATATTGTAATATAATATCAGATCATTAAGGTACTTAAACGCGGAAGTGTGTGGGTTTAAAACCACCGTATCTAAACTATAATTTGAGATCTGTCCGATGTTCGGTCCGTTATACGTCTTGTAATAGCCGTGACGGGAATAATTGCTGTTCAGAGCGATCATTTGTTAAACTAAGACTTTTAATTGTTGACACGTGTGTTCTGTAGTGTCGTTTATAATGTATCTGTGTGTGTGGGTGCTCTGAGTGCCAACTTTCTATTTGTTTAGCCGTTATTATCGTTAATTAGTCGCGATTTTGGTTTGGGTCAGTGTTGTAAGAGTCCATGGGTGGGCCTTGCCCACGATGCGTCCGACAGTTTCTAGTAATTTATTGTTGCGTTCTAACGTTGTTATTAAAAGCAGTGTTTAGTATGATGTTGGTTTACAAAATCTTTTTCTACAAAGGAGGTAGGTATGTAAATTAAAATAATAATATCCATTTTAAATTCATCTTTTGCAAGCTTAAACTTAGCCCCTATAGAAAAAAGCCTAAAATTAATTTAGGTATTGGAAAGATTTTGGTTGTCAACCCCTGCTTTTAGTGAAGACTCGGCACCGGCACGCGACGAGTCCGTGCACCCCACACGTAGGACAGGCTATATGTAAGATATATTCATATCAGCTAGACTGTGTCAGGTCAGCTAAAGTACATAGACTTTTCTTGAAACTTCTGAAATTCTTCCATGATTGATGAACATTATTACATGCCAGAATAACAAAACAGGTGCGTCTTTTTGCGAAGTTTGAGAGATTTGTAGGAATCTAGCAAAAGTATCACGAAAGCACTGGAACATTGAGCAATAATGTCTCATCAATTTTTGAGTGAAAATTTATAAGATGAAAATATTACTTTAGTATTAGGTACCTACCTAATACCTACATAATGATATGGATTCAATTGCGTAGAAAAAAACATTCAATTTTTCACATAAATACCTTCAAGAATCGAGGATAAATCAAAAACAAAGTGTCCAAGACGACATATAAAGTGCATCATTAAATTTAAAAATAACTTACAAGTTTAAAAGAAAGGGACACATTTGACAAAGAAGTCGCGATTGCAAAACATCGAAAAAGTGTGGGAAGGTCAAAATGCTTTTAAAGTCTCGCAAAAGTTCACTGAAATGTCAGTCGACAACGTAGACATTAGGCCCTGAAGAAGTATGTGAGCTGTGAGTAGAAAGGTATTAGCAAAAAAAATACCGACTACATAACATGATGACTTTATTTCCTGAAGGTTTAGGCAGAAGTGTACATATACTTTACACATTCACCATCAGCCGAATGACGTCCACTACTGGACATAAGCCAGGCGGGTTGGCGATCGCAGTGTAGCTGTTGTAATACACAAAAAATGCTGCTGCCCATTCTCTGGTGAGTCCCTTAGTCGCCTCTTACGACACCCACGGGAAGTGATGGGATGGTGCTATTCTTTTACGTCCGACACCATACAAAACCATCCTTGAATACAACTGGCATAATGTGTATAGTAGTATTACTATACACATTATGCCAGTTGTATTCAAGACACATTCAGTAAGTTCTCAATGCGGCAGGTGTAAAGGCACTCCAAAAAGTCAATGTTGCCGCTATAAACATGGCCACCTACTGGAAACAAACTGTTTAAGGGTCACCATCGACTCGAAAAGCAGAAGACGTTAAAGGGGGCAAGCCTATTGCCATTAACAGGGCACACACCAAAATATAGCAAAATTGTATACACCATAATAATAAGTCTTAAAATGTCATAACTTATTGTTATTCTGTTAGGCGTATTTTTTCTAGTTTCACAGACTAGTGATGTACACTTAGTTCAATATCATGATGATTTATCAGCTAAGCAAGTTAACTCGTATTCCATTGTTGCAAGTAATTGAAGATTCTAGTACATTACCATGAGACACTTTGTTAACTTGGCTGGCACTTTTGATAAAGATAGTCAAGCATTTGCCATCGTTGCTCGCACCCCATCATGTGGTACAACCAAGCGATTTATTCAATGGAGATATCTCTTCAGTTTCACTTATATTGATAGTCATTTACACTGATATAGGGTTGTACCTAAATAGCTAAGAATTTGGTATAAAATCACAAAAATCCTGTATAATAATTTCTTATGCAACTCTTTTAGGCATTGGAAAACTTAATTTAAAAAATTAAATTGAGTTTAATATTTCTTTTGAAATGTGAAATTAAAATTATATCTAAGAGCTTTCTTATGCGACACAAAACTAATTTGTATTTTAAATTTTAATAATTTGTTGTACATCAACCAAACTTTGGGTTATGAAAAATACTACATCTTTTTTATAACCCAAAATTTTACTGGTAATGAATGTAATTATACTTCCATTGTACATAATATAGAGGTAAAGTTTTTTTTTTTTTTTTACATATTATAACAACTTTTATTGAAATTTAAATCTTGATTCAGGTACACATATAACTTAGAAACGTCGGCAGAAAATATCTTCAATCCTCTGTGCATAAAGATTAAATAAATAATGTTAGTAAAATAACACTTGAGATGCAAATGCGGCAATAACTCCTGAAAAAACCGAAACAATTAAAATATACAATATGCTTGAAAATCCAGGTAAAGGTAAAATCAGAGAAGAAGGTACTCTATTTCTCTAGACACAACCCTCCCATCCACGATCCAGTCCGTAGTGAATGGGGGGCACTAAAGACCGTTCAACGGCCCAGCCGTGTCGGACACGATGTACAACACCGTCCGTCGAACGTATGTAGTTGTGTCCACGTTATTTATGCCGTCCTGGTACTCACTCCTCTTATTTTACTTGTCCCATCTTAAAGAATTGACGACCGAAAGGTCGCTAAAATGTTCAAGGATATGTTATTTTTTGTAGCTGGCTTTTTTGTGCTTTCGATAAAAATGTTAAAATGTTACTTTTACTGAACAATAAAGTCGATGAAAAACAGCATTGGCTTTTTTTACGTAATCAACCGTTCTTAAGTCTTCATGTCTAACGTGATAATCCGGATTTTAATGAGGCATCACCATTTGTGTTCTTCCCTGCAAATAATAGATCAAGTCGTTGGTGTCGTAAGTAGGTCTGAAATTAACTCAGAAATAATTTCGAACCGAAAACTAGAGATGCGTTCAAGCAGTCTGCCTAGCCTCTTAACTATCTGACACGCGCTTCTGCCACCCAGAGCGGAAAAGTCATTTGATGATTTCCCATCACTAAAAGAAAATTACAAAAAAAAACCTCTCAACTATATTGGGGTCGGCTTCCAATCTAACCAGATGCAGCTGAATACCAGTACTTTACGTGGAGCGACTGCCTATCTGACCTCCACAACCTATACCCACTAGGCAATACTATACCTATACCCCTTGGTAAGACTAGTGTCAGATTTTTTTGGTTTCTGACTACCCGTAACGACTATGAAAGATCTAGAAATGACAGCCGGAACCAACAGCATGACGTGCTATCCGTGACACGGAGGAGTCTCGATACGTTACGATGGCCACCCATGGATCGATCTCAGCAAGCGAACTAAACCCGCGATCGTGATAACATTTCCCAAAGACTCAAATCAGTCAACAGAAGAATGAGGTCGCGTAAACATTGTGATTCAAAAAGTTTCTCCGAAAGTCAATTTCACGGCGTTTTACTGAACCGCAACCGCTGATGACATGTTATGATCTCATGACAAATGATCCACCGCATCACTCGCACGCACAGAACTATAATGTGGGTTCAGAATACTTTTATGAGGACTTCGGAGTATTTGTTTTAAGTTTTTGGATAAAGTAAGTTAAAGGATAGGGTTGGAAATAAATGTATTCGACGAGGATTGAAAGTGGAATCAGTGATAGAAAAGTCAAAAGTGTTTTGTATGTCTTGGTATGGGCATGATGTGATGAAAAGAGTTGGAATGCTTGTGAATTCACTCCTTAAAGTGAGCTATATAAAAGTGGATGGATGGAAAGGGAGAGAAAGAGTAATTTTTCTCACCCTGTAAAGAGAGGATAATCTTCTCTTTTAGAGACTCATTGGTGCCCTAAGAAAAAGTCTACTAGTGAATTAATTTTGAAAGGAATTATATGTGTAAATAGCACGACAGTTGCAAAGAGAGCAAGAAAACAAAGTCAAAGTCAAAGTCAAAGTCAAAACGTTTATTTCAATTAGGCCATTAAACGGCACTTTTGAACGTCATCGTTTACAGTTCAGTAAAATAACAATTTAACATTAATAAAGTGACTCTACTGTCCATTCGGAAAGGTAGATTCTTATGGAGAAGAACGGACAAGAAACTCCATAGTTACTCTTTTCAAATAATGATTTTACAAAATTTAGTATACAAAAATTAATTTAATATTATGTGAGGACGATGCACCCAGAGTATGCTACTTAAAGAACAAAGTATCACCAGCAGAGGTAAACTTATTAATTTCCTAAAGAAATTTAGGTAAATTGTACTCACATATTTACAAACATTGGAACCATTAATTAAACAACAGTGTGTGAGTCAACAGAAAAATAAAAACACAAAAACGTCGAACATGACATCGCAGTAACCTTCCACTATGATAGACCTTCCTATGACCAGTCGTAATGTCATATTCCATAGCCAGTTGGTCACACCCGAATAAAGACAAGCCACTTACTCCTATTCAAAGAGATATTTTTTATTGTTTAGTGTGATCTTTTATTCATATACCTGTAGGTAATGTCTAACGGCCGGTCTCAATAGCGTATATACTTCTGACCAACTGTCAAATTAGCTACCAACGGTAGAAGAAACGTCATGTTTGCCCTTCAAAAATGACGTTTCAGCTACTGTTGGTAGTTAATTTGACAGTTGGTTAAAGGTAGATAGAAGTACCTAAGTCTATTTCAGGAAAAACAATGCTTTATTTTCTTTTATTAGTTCAATCAAAAATCTTCGTAGCTCTACAGATAGCAGATCTGCCAACCCACACAATGTTACACAAACTGATTTACTGGCCATAGAATTTCTTCTATCGACATGTGATCCAGCTTATTTCATATAGCTCCGTGAATTATGAGATGACATTGTGGTTGAAGACCTGGATATCGAAGGTACGGTTCTAGATTGTGTAACACAATCTATATTGTAAAGATATAAAAAGCGAGGCATCCATGAAGACAAAATCATCTTCGTATTTCTAAATCTTTAGTAGATATAAAAATGCTGGTTTAAGTTTGTTTGTGCTAATAAGGAGATAGGGTAAATTCGGCTTGAAACATTTCTCAAACGAAATGTTTAGCATTTTTATTTTTTACTTTCGCCCGCCTCCTTTAAGCCAAGCCCACATTATTTCTAACAACTGCAACTCTTGAAAACCAGAATCAAAAGTGGCGCCTACTTGAAAAGCACCGGGGCGATGAAGCTCGTAAGTCATACCTATTTTTTTCAGAAAAGAACAGGGAGTTATTAAAAAAAAACTAATTTTCACTTCCATGAATATACACTGTGTTGCTGCACTGTTCTACCTTCACATTGGTAGGTGATTGGTAAATTATATACTCAGAACAAATATTTCTTGGAACCATCAACTAAGAACCCATAAAACCAATGAATGAATACAAATAATTGCCAAAAACCACACATCAATGAAACCAAAATAATTACCAAAACCGCAGATGAATGAACTAATTCAATACAGTTTACATACACTACCATGTCACACGCAAATCATTCTTAAAATTTTCTGTTGGTCATTCTTTCTCATTCATGATGAACCATTGTTACAGAGTAATTAGTTTGCGGTTAAAACCATCTAATATAATAACTAGAAAAAAACGTTATTTTTAGTTTGTGTGAATCATGGGTCTCGCTGACCCATGTTTTTCACAAAAATTCAATAAATTATTATTATTAAATTATAATATCTTTTTCTATTTTTTTTTCTTCTAACTGACTAACTTATTAAGCTTCCTCGGTTGACTGGTAGTGAGTGCTTAGGGCATTATGGCCGCCTTTGTACCTATTTGATATTTTGAACAAAGGAGTATTTTGGTAACAACTATAAATAGATTTTAATTTTGATTTTGTTATACATGACTTGACTTACCTAATATCTCGACAAATACATTAGGTAGGTACCTACTACCTAATATATTTACATTGTACCAAATCTGTTAACTTACTCAAATCGTTGTTACTGGTAGACGCAAATAACTCGTAACTAAGTAGATACATGAGGAAGCTTGTAATTATCAAATATCCCTACTTATTATTATTTAAGTTTGTTATTAGTATATAAGATTTCTTAAAAATATGTGCATGAAACCAATAAATTATTCTCATATTTCGCCTAATAGTCAAAGGTAACACAAATTACCTTTTTGGTTAGGATATTATGAACATAAAGGCCGAAAGTCACGTCTAAAAATCCGGCCTACATGGTCTTTACACAAGTTACCCATCTCATTATCGGAGGACTCTAAAGACAACCTTCTCCTCAGGTGGGATCTTGGTTGGCGCCGATCTTCAGTGTTTGTGTGGCGTCTTTCCGCAGTCCAAGGCTCGCCTTTCGTCTTGCGCTGCATGTCCTATCACCTGCACTTGTGAAGACCTTATGGCTGCGTTAGCGAATACTGTTACTGTTGCTGAGTACTGGGCCACACATAAATTTAATAACCCTATTTGCCATCGACACGCTAAGAAGAAGATTAGCAGAGGAAAGAAAACTACATTATCAGTTATGTTAATTAAGACCTTTTACACTGAAGAAACTCAAGCATAGTAAAGAATATAAAAAAAAAACGGAAGACCCCAATTACGCAAAATACTGACCACAAGTCTTCATTCATTATTCCATCATTCATAATCCTTTATTGACAAAACATAGTCATTCGTAGTTTTCCATTGACATCAGACCATTAATTAGTCTGCGGTTACCCATGGAACGAATAAATTCAACGTAAATCTGGATTGTAGATTCTAACACGAAATCGTTGGAACCAATGAATTGTGTTCTATTAATTGTATAACGAATCGCTATAAAATTTTCAACAATTAATGTTGGTTCTAAGAATTTATTAATTTTGGTTTTATGTGTTCTTTTTATGAAAGAATAGAAGCATTTCATATGCCAGTGTAAGCTGGTTTGTGATGTAGGGAAAAAATTGAAGGTCGATCTAAGAATGGCTTCTGTTCTGACGAGTACCTACAGTAGAAAATCTTTCCAAATTTAAATCGTTAAAAGTGATGGAAAATTTGAAAAACTTTTGAGGTTCTAGGACTGAGGAAGAAAGCTGGTTTAGAAAAAAGTGTGACAAAATGCAATAAAAATGATGAGATTCAAAACACGGGCACGTTGAAGGAAAGCTTACCAACAATATTCCTTCAAGTTGGTATACTCATATATACGAGTTTAGAGCTAGAGATCCACTCCAATTACCAATGTACATTGCAATTATCAGCGTAACCTCGCCAAAGTAACACGTGCCTATAAAGCTTAGGACATAAACATGTAATTGTACCAACAGAAGACAATGTGTGTGAACTAGCCTCATTAGTATTGGCTCGCCCACACTCGCCCACGCCTTGGCCAATGCTCGCCACTTGTTATGATATTATATAGTGTTATTTGACTATAAAATGTGGCCAATCATGTAGCATAGGGTGAAAATGTGGCGACACTGGCGGGTGTTTTGAAGAATAGCAAAACAGGCACCAAGGTTGTAGAGCTCAAACCACCTGACACATATAGTAAATAAGCTTTTAATGTTGATATAAACTCCATACAAAAATTACAAATTAAGAAAAGAAGCTCGTTGCCATACACGAATCACACAACATTTAAAAAGCGAGAGTTCGGGTGTAACCATAATACGAGTACAAAAACAAAGAAGAAATACATTGTTAAAGAAACTATACGAATGCGCATCATTTGAAAAACTGCCCAATCTTTCATACAAAACCTGACGAAAAATAGATACACAACCATAAACTACAAACAATATTATATCTATCATGATGTAATCCAAATTACGATCAAATCTATAAACCGAAGCAATCACTAAAGACCATAACGTGAATGATCACGGGAGTCTCCATACATATTTTAGTGACATTTTAACCTAATGAGGAACGCCATATAAAATAAATGTTATATTTATAACCAGTCTAAATCAATACTATTATCATATGAGGGAACGATCCACATCAAGATATACTAACTAAACTAGTTTTAGTAGATGGCAGATGGTATGGGTGGTGATGGTAGATGGTTTACAAAAATCTGTTGGCAGAAGCTGCAATATCCTATCATTTATTTCGGTCAATGTAGATCTAGCCCCAAACACAACTTAGTACAATTTTCGACTTTTAACAACTACAAGCAAGATACCTACATAATATTCCCAAACTAAAAGCTGAGGCTGGACAAGCGGCAATCGCGTCAACACATTTAGTATTTTCCTACACGTCTTTCAACGAAATTGGCATAATACTTTTTTGGTAACTTGTCAGTGGCAATATTAGAATTGTCCACTGTTGCGTGTCGTTATCGCTGATAGTCGTATAACACCCAGCTAGGCCCCTCAGATTCTGTTATGTTAAACTGTGAGGTTCTTAACATTTCTCGCTTCGCTTTTACTGTAGCATCACCTTTTTAAAATGACCTTTCATTTAACGTCCATTCTACAGGATTATAGAACAATATTTTTTGGTCTCTTGATTAGCCACATTCGTTTACAAGTTTGTGTGTTTGTTTAACATTGTAATGGGCTACTGAGCCATTCCTTTAAAGTTGAAGATACTGCTGGCTGATTGAGTTTTTTCTTGTGGATTAGTTTGGAATGCTGTACAAAATTTAAAGGTCAACAATATTAACGATGAATAAACTATTTTTATCGATCAAAGTGTAATGGGTAAAAGAACTTGTAAAATTAAAATCTGAACGGTAACATTAGATTATTTAATTACACTGGCATATAATTTTCCTAAATCTGCTTCAAATTGTCTTGTCATTTCCTTTGGGTACCAAATTTTTGTTTCTTTAGTCCAGAACTTCAGCAGTCAGTGTCATCACATAAGTATTCTATTTTTTAAGCCTTTTTTCGTCATTGTTTCATCATCATCGTCATTGTTTTGAATGCCAATTGCTTCTTTTCTAGATGAAACACTTCGATGATCGAGATGCACTTTCCATCTTATATCTATATACTAGCATTACAATGAACTAACAAAATCAACTATTTGTATTGCCACAATCCAGCATCAGTACAAAGCTGCCTTCCGCGTATTGTGTGATTGTGCCGTGAGCGAAATTACCGCGATACCGCCACTTCGTGTGTTTGTTTTTGTTCGATTCAAACGTCTTGGGAAGTCCGATTGCCGATAGAAATAGTGTGGATTGAAAATTAATTTAAAATATCTGAAAAAAACTAAAAACCATGATTGGTGTAGACTAAGATTTACGAACTTTTACGAAAAAATTCTTAGTCCAACAAGTATGAAACTGCAGAGAAAATGCCGGAAAGTAACCTAAGGTGAAATACACTGGATCAGGATATGGCCCACGCGCGTCTGGAAAGCCCTAAATGACGATGAGAGACCATTTATGAAAGTAACTAGAGACAACACTGTTTGAGTTTGATAGCAGCTGCAAAAAAAAAGATTAAAGCTGTCCTGATAGATTGTTGTAAGGCAAAACTGTGAAGCTCTGAAGATCGAAAGAAATTCCTCTGGGTGACAGACAGGATTTTCTTCGATACCGAATCAGTGGACATTGCAGTCTGTCAACGTTAAGTCGAAGAAAAAAAATGTCTTTTCAAAACGTGTAGAAATACAAATTGTTAGCCATGGAAATACACAAATAATAATATCGAACCAAAATGTATCACATAATTTATTCAATGACAAATTTTGCAATTCACAATCTCAGGCACTTTACCCGCCTACAAGCACTTTACTCAAAGCACATGTTACAACTTTAGAGAGATAAGCTAAAGCACCTGAATTATTGATACATGATTATGGACTGCAGCAATCTAACCTGCATAGGATGTTTTGTGTTTTAAGTTCCATTCTTGGCATGTGTAATTGTGTATGTGTGAACACTTGCATTCACAGAATGTTATAGTGTGTCTCCTTCATCATCTTTGAGTAGCCTGTTTACGATCTAAGGGTCTGCATTTCCACTGTCTAGGTATATTTTACTCTATGCTAAAACATGGGTTTTAATTTCTATTTGATTTTCTGCAGCTTCTTTACGACTGAGTTTCACCCATTTTAACCCCCTGATAAATCCACCTCATGATAATGACAGAGAAAACACTTTCATTGTTCTCAATATTGTCGAAGAATTAAAATATACACACATATACACATTACTAATAAGACATAATATTATTAATAAGGTTCAGCAGGTAGTTCCATGTAGCTCCATCGAGGTGAAGTGTGAACTCGTGACAACAAGCACCATGGCTGAACCCACTGTCTTCACTACCGTTGTTCCAAGATACCTCATGTTTACTTTATATCTATAAATGTATACCTACCTAACATTGAAAAAAATGGTTATTTTCTATACCTCATCGTTGGTTAGCACGTAGTCTTAGGCACGATCCTTGGTTTGAGAAAACAGTTACTGGGTTTTACCTTAAGCCAAGAATAAATTAAGGCTTTAGTCAATTGGCAAAAGACTCAAATAGTAATTTCAAATTCTGAAATACAAAATTGAGAGAAGAAAAGGCTTAACAAGAAAATCCATATGAAAACAAAACTCCTATAGAAAACATATAATTCTAATTCGCTCTAAGACTAAACATAACAACTCATTAGTAGAACATTAAAACTGTGCCGTGGGAACTTTTGATGAGTTACAGTATAAAAATTCAGCTTTCTCGCTTGCTTTGCTTCCGTTGGGCGACCCGAGATACGATCGCAGATGACCGATATGAGTCGCGAAACGAGGGGCTGACTCACGTTATGTTTCATGCTAGACGGATGCTGCGTATTGCTCAATTGAGGATTCTGTTGTTTGTAATGTTACATTAAATTCGCATGATTATTCATGTCAAGTTGGTGAATATTTTGGCACAGCATTATACGAAATAGCTGCGTTGCGGACTTTGTTTTCATTTGAGCGTTTTTTTGCTACTGTTGCTACCAAAGGTTTGTTTGTTGAATCCTTATTTATTTCAATCATTACAATCAATCTTCATTGGGCTTGGAAAACGAATGCGTTCAAGTTCATTATTCCCGCCATTAATGGCTTCATCACTTACTCCAATTTCCACGTTTATATCATTTAGTTCGGTTTCTAGCATTCTTTTGTTATTCATAGAATTAAATATATCAAATACTTCATTCCATCATGCCCATTCTAAAAGGATATCATTTTCATGTATAACCGATTTTGCATTATTAATTTCTTCTACTGGGTCTTTCATTTCATCATCTTCATTTTTACTTGCAACTTATTATTCATCTCTTGATACATTTTCCATATCATATCAGCTCGTGTCCGTATCATTACGTATACATTGAGACAGCTATGAATAAGCGGTGCCCCGCCGTCTGGCCGCCACCGCGTTACGCGCGCGAACCTGTCCAGACAAGTCCGATGTAACTTGTGTGGAATTTACGCACTAGCTATACGAGCCACTTTGTTTTAAACTATAGTCTTTAGTGCTTTTCTGTTAAGACTAATATTTTAAAGATTTTGAGCATGAATCTCTTGTTTTTGAACTGTGAAAAGGACTGTATCGAAAAGTAATGCGGAAATGAGGCTACAGCTTAAATCTTAAAAGTGATGAGTTCTTGTACTATTGTTTATAGAAACACTTACTGGAATGCTAGCCTAAGCTGCTAGTTTTCGACCAACTCCCATCTATATGTTATGTTATTGAATATTTTATTAGACAGTCAAAGAAAGACTCAACTATTGAGAGATTAAACAGCTTTGAGAGAATACTTTTAATAGATCCTTGCTTAGACCACTGTTCAAGTCCATTGATGGTAGTCGTATATGCATACAGGTGTTTACTATTTAAGCTTTGTAGTTATCTCTACTGCGATATATGAATATGTGGATACTTTCAGACCTTTTTTCCTTAAATAGTTTAAGGAATAATAACAAGATATTTTTTAGGACGGCTTGTCATCAAATTAGTCCGCCCGCTCTGGGCGGAGTGGAAGAGAGTGTCAGACTTTTACTGACTAAAACCCATCCGTGTTCCTCAAAATACCCTTTGCGTTCTAGGACTTCAATACTAAGCAAGCAAATGGAAGAACATCCAGACATATTGCAGCTTATAGGCTTATTATGAACTATCGATTTACTAAAAGGAAATGAAGTCTAACTTGACTCTGGACTCAAGTTAGACCTATTAATAAAGCTGCCTTGTATTATTTTAGAGCTAATCCTCGCAATAATCGCCGGCGGGTAAACAATCATCAACATCTAATAATAAGGAATTTAACTGTACATATAATAGAACATGAAATCTCGACAAAATTTAAGCAGAATTCCATGGCAGCTTCTGCCAATTCTATTGTTACTAACATCAAAGCTACAGATTAGAAACTATCTATAAAACATCTACGCACTTGACGATTCAAAAATTATAGACCACTGTCCATACTAGTACTAAACACTCGTCGGACTTGACCATTAAGCTAATCCGCAGCGAAATCATAAAAAAAGTCTGTAACTCTAATACCGAACTCGTTTTCTTAGTAAAGATTGACATCATCAGTCGTCGAGTCATTAGTATTAGTATTTATTTCACAACATTATAATGATAGTGCATGACTAAAATGGGCTTTCCTAGCTTCTGTGTTACTTTCATTGAAACCGGTTTCAATGAAAGTAACACAGAAGCTAGGAAAGCCCATTTTAGTCATGCACTATCATTATAATGATAGTGCATGACTAAAATGGGCTTTCCTAGCTTCTGTGTTACTTTCATTGAAACCGGTTTCAATGAAAGTAACACAGAAGCTAGGAAAGCCCATTTTAGTCATGCACTATCATTATAATGATAGTGCATGACTAAAATGGGCTTTCCTAGCTTCTGTGTTACTTTCATTGAAACCGGTTTCAATGAAAGTAACACAGAAGCTAGGAAAGCCCATTTTAGTCATGCACTATCATTATAATGATAGTGCATGACTAAAATGGGCTTTCCTAGCTTCTGTGTTACTTTCATTGAAACCGGTTTCAATGAAAGTAACACAGAAGCTAGGAAAGCCCATTTTAGTCATGCACTATCATTATAATGATAGTGCATGACTAAAATGGGCTTTCCTAGCTTCTGTGTTACTTTCATTGAAACCGGTTTCTATATTACCTACGGTATCGCTTATTTACTTTGTAGTATTAGTAAGCTCGTCTTTATTATATTTGATAAGTTAAATAATCAAGCCACGTGATATTTTCGTTGTAGGTTTTTTTGCTACTATTTTTTTCTTTGTTTTGCTTTATTTTATACTAGCTTTTTCATGCGGCTCCGCTCCCATATTCAGTCTCAGAGAAATTAAGCCACCAGATTTGTATGGTTTGACTTGGCGTGTGTAATGTTGTTTTCTTAGAAAAGAGTCTACCGTGAAAACAACCTATTTTACCTTTATAATATAAGTTGAGATTCCATACTTCTGATAGCAATTGCATCTGGCATCTGCTTTGTTTTGTTGCTCTCGTTATCACGCTAAAGTTCACTAGTATAAATGATAAGACCTGTGCAGTGTGCATACGAGTGTCAAAAAAAATCCTCTACATTTTCGAGTACTTTGACCAGGCTTCCTCCATAAACGCAGTTATCATGGTGTGACTGTCAATCAGATTGTCACACCACCTTTGCCGCAGCCTACGATGGTCTTCACCCATCTCTCCGGATGCATTGGTGTGAAGAAATCAGCCCGCTCCCAATTCAGCATAGCTGTTTTTTCTCCGAAATCCGCTACTTGAGTTATGGAGATGTCCATACTTCATTATCATATTCTCCCATTTACATTTAAGGTTAACTAAAGAGGAATATAGACTCAAATAATGTAACAACATTATCTTATTAATCAATCATTTATTATCATTGATCTACACAATGTAATGGAATACATACATACATAAAAATATATTCAAAAATATTATTTTTTTACATCTAAATCTATATCAAAAATATGGCTAATGACAGAGCTTTAACCCCATCTATTTATTGGCACATGGAATATTATTTACCAAATCTAGATACATTTTTAATTTTTATTAAAGCATAATAATTAATTAAGCAATTTTAGTAGGTGTCTTGTATGACAATTAATATATAATATATTTTATATATCGTGTATAAAGACAGCGTTTGAAAATCGAGGGAGAAAAACAATTTGTAAAACTTTACATGTTACTTCGCGCAAATGTCGAAATATAGTAAAGTTCTATGGAAGCCAGGTTTCAAATGTGTGTTGATTTAATTATCTCAATAATTATAACATATTTTATTACATAATTAGCTGCGATTATAATTGAAACTGTTCCGATGGGAATACATCATTTCAAAAAAGACTTTTATTGAAAAAAAAATTGAGATCGCTAAATCAAAATTAAATAAACTTAGGTATAATAAACTATAACTAAACATAATCGCTGTCTTAGTGAACGATTCCAAAGTGCGTGGATATAAAAAGCGTTAATAATGATAATTAAAAATATACCGAATCATCATTTCCATCATTTCATTCATGGTTCATTTGTGATAAATAATATGTGGCTGAAATATTTTCCCATAATCAAAAATCTGTGCCATAGCCTTTATTTTTATTTTTATAGTAAAACTAAAGCAATTTTAAAAATTGTATTCACTGGTATCATTTTAGTTTATTGTTTTTAAGCTTTCATAAATAAACCATGAATTTATAATTTTTATCCAACATTAATTTCTTTACTACCCATATGTTTTCTAGGTATTAGGAACAACCCTCATAATATACATTATTTTAAGCAATAAATGGAATGTTATACTTAAACTAAAATTAATTAAAAATAAATAAAACATATACGGGATGAACCGTTTTGTCAAATAAATCAACCGTTCGCAAAAAAATATTGAGAGGTCATGATTTTTTAGAACTTAAATATTATTTGAAAGTTATGGTCAAACATTTTAGGATTTTCGAATAACTTTAAAATAATACATGAATATACGTTCTACGTATTAGAAAGTTTAATAACAATATTTTTTAAATATAATATAAATATTATTTTACAGTAAAATATTTCTAAGCAGTTAAGCTGTAAATGCTACCATCACTTATCCTAATAAATACTATTTACAAAATCACCAGAATGTTTTTGTTTGTTTAATTTTGAATTTTGAAAAAGTTTTTTTCAGTAGGGTCACTCTCATTAGTTTTACATTACAAATTTTAAATTGAAAAACACCTCAAAACATAATTCTCAATTAGCTTTTTGTTCAATCAATTAACATTTTATCACAAGATTTTATTTAAAACTACAAAAAATAAAACAAGAAAGATACAAGTAAAACATAAACAAGAGCAACTCCACTGGTCCAAACGAATGTCACAAAAATGTAGTCAAAATAATAAAATTTAAAAGTGCGAAGGTTTACATGGAGGCCGAAAATTTTACAAAAAAAAAATCCAAAACATTGCAATATCCCATTCTGGCGGTGTTACTGACGAAGCACGAATACTGTTATGTAAAGTTGAAGCCCATAGGTGTAACAGGCGTTGATGACGTCATTCTTCATGACGTATTTAATCACCATCTTAAGTACATGGTCTCCTTGTTAGGGTTGTAATGGATATCTCTGCAACAAAAAAAAATATGTTAGAAAAATGTAAAAAAAAATGTTTAGTCCTGATCCCATTTTTTGTCCACACACTGTTAATATAAAATGCTTGTAGGGCATTTATAAACTGCACGACCAATAGTCTTATTAATGATTTCATCATCAGTTATTGCGGTCCTCCTGAATGATCGTACTTGGTTGTTTTAATGATCAATTTTGATGTTTCATAAAGGTAAACAGGTAAAAATGTATTGTTTAAATTGATTCTTACTCTATTTCTGTAAGAGAGACCGCTGTAGTAGGATCGTGCTCCCATCACCTTCACCGCCACAAGCATTGACTACATCTACAACAATTAAGAAAAAAACATGTTATTAAAGTAAAATATAAAAGAAACACCCTTCGGCTCAAAACACCAACCTCCCAAAATCATCAATATTCCTCAAAAATACAATATTAGTTTAACAAAAAAAAACATAGAAATAATTTAATTTTGTAAAACTGTTGTAAATTATACAAAACAAAACAATTGTAATTATTTAAATCAAGAAAAAGTTAATTAGCATGCTGCCTGCACAAAAAGTTAAAAGAATGAGTCAACAGTGCAAAAAGATACAATAAGTGCATTAAAAACCAAAACTTTATTAGTTCGTTGAATTAAAGTAGAAGTCAGTAGTTAAAAAGTGGGCCGTTCAGTAAAATTAACCAAGATCTTAAAGGTCAAAAAAGAATCTAACAAGATTAAAAATAATTTCCTTAAAATTATCGTAAGAAAACAGTTAACAAAACATTAACAATGTATTACTTTTGAATGGACACAGATCGTGGTGACTTTCTTAGAAATTTAAAAATAATACACTGCCCTAAAATGAGATTAAAAATTGATCTCCAAATCCCTGCTTTGCGCTCAGAATCCCTTTTTAAGATTTTTCTGCACCGACAAAGGGTTAACTTTTTAAAAGGATTAACGTCAAACTTTCTGAAGACTTATTTATGTAAAATATCTTACTGCAAAAGGCTTGCTGTGAAAAATAACAAACCTTTGCACATGTCCTAACATTTTTTTTTTTTTTTTAATTAACAAATAACTACTACTACGCGGTTTTTTCTTTATGCAGAAGTAACAAGCCTGATTCTTTATTTGTAAAAAAAGATTTGAAATCAAAAGGTCGATTTAATAAAAACGAAGAACCAAAAAGAAATCTGTTGATTTGCCTAATACATTTTATTGTTTTCGCCAATTTAGTTTCACAATATTTGACCAAGCAAGATTTGAATCCGCAAAAAAATCAACGGTGTTTAAAAAAAGTTTCCGAGCGTGTAAGTGTCATCAATTCATCAGTTTAACCTTTATGCGAAATCGTGATGGAGATATTAAAATGTCCGTGAACTCGAATCAGGTGTTAAAAGATTTTTTTCTTTTTGCACGTAACAACCTCAACATTGTTTTTTGATTTAATAAACACCCGAAACAGACGCGGAAACAAATTATTTGTCATTAACTTTAAGATCCTTGATCACCTGGTCCGTGGCAAAAAAAAATGGCAAAAATACATGAACGAATCCGAAATATATTTTTAGGTTTATTTAAAAATGGAGTCACGGTCATGAATAAGAGTTTCGTCAGCTTCGAAACCGTTGAATAAATACGAGTTTCATTGAGGGTTTTGCGAAACTAATACATTATTAAATTTCATTTGGAACATCGAAATTGGTGTTGAAACTCAATCAAAATTTAGAGCAAGCTTCGAACGCGTTTTAAAACTGTTCAGTTCTACGTTTAAAAACAAAAGGTACATCCTGATCGCAATCCGGGCTAATAGTTCTCCACGTGTTTCGAAGCTAAGTGTCTAGATCTCGATACAGAGCAGTAAAGGGCGCGGGTGACGGCCAACGCGGCATTATCCACTTCCGTACGATACTCTAGGTTAGTTCGTGAGCGCACACCCTGTATGTGCGACTGTGGGAACTAAGCGGCTTTGTTCCCGTATACAGGCTGTTGTGTTACGTAATTCAACCATTAGATGAGACATTGTCTTGTGTAAGGATTCTAACTGTAAATTGGTGGGGAGTTGGATTCAAATATAGTGATACAATTTTATTGTATACTGAGGTGGAAATTCGTTTTCCAGGGTAACTGAAATTGACCATATTACAGTATATATACAAAAAATAAAATGGTCTTGAAAAATTCAACAATTTTATGAAGACCGAATCAACTTTGACATTTTTGTAATTTTGATTTATTTTGTATCTATGTTTCAAACTATAATTGCTGCAAGACTTACACACTTCTTCAAAACTATGACTAAAAGGCAATTACGGTCTTACAACACCTACTTTAATAAAAAAAGACATAAGGGCTGAAATGATCAATTATTCAAATGAGTTCTAAAACAGCCTGTATACAAGCAAAGATTTCGCAAAGGGTGCCTAATTAACCGCATTGCCACCTCTGTGGCGCGACGGACGCGCGAACTATTGTGTACTATGAACTGAACTGAACTAGGGCCAATAGAACTGGAACCAATAGAATAGAACTAAAGGCGTTTGTATCAACTGCATCTAAATACGGACCTTTTAACGGTTAAAGATGTGAACAAAATTTCCTGTTTTATTTTATTGTAATGTTTGGTTTTATTGAAGTTAAAGTCAGTTACTGAATTGACATTTATGGGAGTTAAGAACGCGTCAAACCCTACTTTAATGCCAAATTTTGACAGGCTCACGTAGAGCTTGACATATATTGAACTTATTTTTTTTAGACTTGACTTGACAGATAGAATATATTTTTGCTTGGAGTCCATGAACTGTATTTGCTATCACAATCAAAGAGAGTCAATGTCTAGCGACATTTACTCTTCCTTACTTAAGTACTACCCACCAATTTTAAATAGTTTGTTTCAAAAACCTTTGCGAAAGAAGATCCCTTATTAACAGGCCATGTATATAGAAAATAATCGATATGTCAACTCGATTCTCTCGAGTCGTGAATCGAACGGATCGACCTATCGAGCGATGTAACAGATAAGTACCACGGCAGAGGCTGGGCGTGCACCGATGACCTAATGCACTAACTATATGGGACATCGCACTCTCGATTCTGCTTAGAATCGTAATTAAGCAAGATGTATTGTTTCAGCTAGATTAATGAACGATGTATCGATTGTAGCGTGTTTAATTGGGAAAGCACGGGAATAATTAATGGCAATACTCGATTTATACAAGGTTTGTGGTTTGTATTTAGGTTAAATTATAGGTGCAATTCATGCGTTTGAGTTTCGCAAGAGCATTTTGAATTAAGACACTCCTTTGATTCGAATAAGCGGGATGCTTTATGTACCTAGTATCAAATTATGTGAATAAAAGCATATCAACCTATCGACATACGAAATTTATTCCAACGAGCATATTTTATGATAGCCACTCAAACAATAAAATTGTAAAAATAATACCGAGACTGAATAAATTTCTTTCAATCAGAGAACGTGCCATCAATATTCTATTCCAACATAAAAAAAAATAAAAAACAAAAATATGACAAACGCATTTGCATCCGCACTTTTAGAAGTCCATTCACGAGCGTGCGAATAAGGAGGTCTTTGGTACCCACGCCACAGCGGTAATAAACACGACCGATTCATACAACACACCTCGTCAATTCAAAGGCATGATCTTCATAAATTTTATGAACCATACGAACGGGTAACATTTAGCAAAACAATCAGTAGCGGTACTCTACGCCTGGGGCGCTCACGCCGCCTCCCGAGTTTCCGGAGTTTCACACGATACCTCATTATCCTTACATACAGCTATATGTGAAGGAAATCTATGAAGGTAAGATGCCAGAATAGGAAAGTGGTGTTTTGGAGAAGGTTTTTGATTGCTGTTGTGAGTATACTACGGGACTGCGAAAACGTATTTCTATGTTTTGATCTTAGGTCGTTGATGACCTTAGGTTTTGATCCTGAAAACTCTGTTATCACTGCGTTTCATAGAATAAGATTTTTTTCAAAGATATTGCAATTTGCTTTTATTATTATCCAGGTCGTGCCATCACAATACATCGATCCTCACCCAAAATCCAAATACACTATCGACACTCCACATCCCTTCCGACAAATTGCCGTAATCATCTTACTGTTAAGCGCGGTACACATTGTTGTGCCTTGTACGGCGAGGCATAAACTGCAAATTATACCGCTTGGGTCACGTGTGTTTCCCTGTTGAGGGCTACCGTCAGCGTTCGCACAGTTTCGGAAGCATTAGGGCCCATTAAGCACCGTTAACACACGGTCCCGTCACGAGCTCACGATCCACGCAGCATGAGCGATCTATCGACGATCTCTCGGTAGCCCTCCGCTGCCTTGTGTCGTTTCACACGGGGGTACACGTGCACTGAGCCAGTGTGTTCTAGAATTTTATTACACACGACAATTCGTGTTTTTGTGCCGCAATCCTAGAATGAAAGTCGCGGATTTTGTTGACAAAAGGAAGGAGTAGCATAGCTGTTTAAATGAGATAGTGCAAGATGTCTCATAGATGAGTGCCTGTCAGGAATACTTCATAGATCAAACACTATAGCATTATGAGTCTTGCTTCAATCCATTTATATTCTATTATTGCTCAAACGGATGAATTGCAGTCATCTCGAAGAATCTCCTAAGTTGTACTAGCTGAATTATTTCTCTTTTCCTTTGTAATTTTACCAAAGGTGCCTTCAGGTTACCGTTCGCAATCTTCCCACCTAGATCCTGAGTCAGGAAAGGTCACAACAGTGTAGTAACGGCGTAATACCGCGGCATTATAGTTTTACGGCCGTTTGTTATTGACGGAAGACCGAACATCGCGCATTCTCAAATATGGACGGCTCTATGAGGAAGACGTGGAACTGTTATTTTTAGGGACCGGGTCTGCTTTAGTTCCTATGTAATTTTAAGAAAGTAGAACAGATAAAGGGACCAAATTTTTTATATTCTCAATTTTTTGCTCTCTTCGTTCACGTAACAAGACTGATTTTATGTAATTTGGGTCAAGACAATTTCTAAAATTAGACGTTAAGTTAAACCCGTTTTCCTACTTATTACAGGGAAAGTGGGGAATTCCCACTCCCCAAAAAACCTTGGCAATTTTCTCCCCAAGGAAATGAGGCCGAGGCCGAAGACAAGATTCCTTTGTTCACAACACATTGTCTCAAGATATTTGCATCAGGTCGCGACCCTATCAACTTAAAGCTACCGTCACATTGTATGATAATTACGTTTACGAGTGACAACCACGGAATGTCGCTCCAAATGACATGCGAATGTATAAGAAGTTTACTGAACCCGCTCGAAACTGTATTGACAGATGATGAGTTAAGAGGATTTTGTTTTTAGTTGGCTATTAGATAGAGATGTAATTATGTATGTATCATGTCCGTGAATAGGAGCGGTGTATGACTCATTACTGTATAGTGGACTTCAAGAAGTTTTATACTCAAACTGAATCTGTTTCATGATGAACATGGATGAGCTATTAACTTTGTCCCGCTCTATAAAATATATTTTAGTTGTAGGGACAATGTAAATTGACTGCGACAACTTCAAATAAAAAAAAATGCTAATAGTGAGCTATTATTTTTAAGAACACTGAAGTGATTGAATAAACAATTGAATACAGAAATGAACTTCATAGTAAGTTACTAACTGCAACTGTTTTACTAATCATCATTGATCTCTTAATAAAATTGTTCTGCTTCACCAAGATACAGGAAAGGTATCAGTTTTTATACAAATACTGATACTTCAGTTTTCTTAATATGTAAGAAAACTGAAGGTACAATTCCCGTTTCAGAAATATACATTTCTAAACATTTGTGTACAGTTTCTTACATGCACCTATCATCAGTAGCGATGAACGAATCGTGAGCAATAACATATGTTTACAAGAAACTCAGGCGTGGAATAAAACCAAGATACGGATACTTAGATATTTCGTGCTCTTTACGCAGGTATTTGATTGTATCCACATATGAAGTCCAGTTTTATAAAAGGATATGATAATAAAACAACTGTATCGAGCCCCTAATCTAGAGCCAGTACGCCAAACGTCCTCGATTGGGAAAAGCGAGTAAAAACACAGGTGAAGAATTGACTGCTTCAAATTAAAATACTGGCATCAGAGACAAAAGAGAACCTCACGAATAATTTCGATCACACTTTAAACTTGTCGTACTAAAAATAAACTCCAATCCATCATACTAAACGTCTATACGCAACAATAGTAAAATCTTCCGGCGCTGATAAAGGTAAAGCAAATATATTTAATTGCCACAGTTTAAGAACGCAATGAGTCAATGTCACTGAGGTTTATGACTGTCCCTTGACTGAAGCCTTGATGATGCTCTAATTAACATTAATCTTTTTACTAGTTTATAGACTTTTAAGACGATCTGACTATCTTTTCTTTTTGAACTATCAATCTTTGATGAGTTAAGGAAAACGACAACATAGCTATAATGCGATAGCTGCTATACGTGTAATGCAACTTAATAAAGACAGCATTAGGCTCTTTCGTCGGTTTCGTCGGTTGACAAAAAAAGTAGCAGAGCAACAGCCATATACTTTAATTCGTTGAAGAACAAATTCCAGTGAGCGTTTAAAAATGTATTTGTCATTAAAACGAAAAGAAAATGAATTTGGTTTAGAATCTTGAAAATATTGTCAATTTTATCAATAACATGATAAGTCTTGAATATAAATTAAAAATGAAAAGATGGTTAAACCAACATTTGAAAAACTGACGCTGTCATGTCAAAATTGACAACATCATTTTACAATATAGCACTCCCAATTTTTGTGCATGAACACCTCAATCTGCGGTAACGGTGTAACAGTAGTATATTACATCGGACACTCGACTGCCTCCCTGAAGCTCAGGACCCTAATATATGGTGACTATAGTAACCACAACCTTGTCACACCTGACTGGTGATTAGACAGCTAACCGCGGACTAAGTAGGTTAGCTAATACTAAGTTCATACTTAATCCTTTTAAGTTAGATAAGAAGATTACGTCGACACAGGAATTCTTCTGCTGTGGCAGCTGGTACAGAAATGAGATCATCTGTTTCGAAACGTGTTGTAGATAAATACTTGAAACATCGCTTTTGGATGAATGAATACAATCCACCTCAAGTTAACACTGTTTTCATATTTGAAAGTTAATTATTTGTCCCACGTTTTCAGTAATAAAATGCCTAAGAAATAACCCCGTGTAAAATTTAACGGCAACTGAAGTTTAAAGACACTTTAGGTATCAGATAAATATTGCAACTGCTATGAAGGTGTAAAACTGCTGATGTTACAATAGGACATAAATATAGAAACAATCGTTGAAATGTAAATGATTACCAGTAAAACACACTTTTCTCTATTCATAGCATAGTCAACTGAATTATGCTAAAATAATGCCACAGTGAAGCTCTTCATGGTTCTTGGAAGAGAAAAGAAAGAGCTCATATACTTACCAAACCTCTTCGATAAATGAGATATATGATAAAACAGGGCAGAAATATTTAAGTAATGAAGCTAATTAGGCAAAAAAATAAATCATTTAAACTCATTATAATGAAGACAACATATTTCAAGACATGACTTTAGATGAGAACACTGAGTTATTTCTGTATTAAATATTTTTTTATATGTCATTTAATTACTCTTAGAATCTGAATCCGCTTTAACATTTATCTAATGCTATTAATTGTTTATTTATACTGTAAAACTAGGTTAAAGAGGTAGTAGAGTCGGTCAATAATTATGTAATGACTTGTCAAATGTAGGCAAATAAATAAGATATAGCTTCGGATTGCCTGAATGCAGTAAAATTAAGTTTTAATTTCTTTTGACTTGGATCTGATAGTTCTATAACACCTGAAACCCATGTTAAATCGAGATTCTTGATCAGAGCCAAACATTTGACAGTAGACATAATTATTGTTAATGATGACCATTCAACGGCTAAAGTCGATAATGATCTTGGTATTTTGAAATTAATTAATGAAGTTAAAATATTACTTAATGAAAAGTTTTCACTATAAAACGCTTTTAAAAATCCAACAATCATCTATTTATTTTGCTGTTGACAGTCCTCTAGGTTAAACTCAGATCGATTTAGAATAGAAGAGTAAAATATGGTGGTTACTCACCTGTGCTGGCGCAGATTGTCCTGTCGCTTGAAACTCTTCCCGCAAACCTCGCAGCTGAAGGAGAGCTCCGGGCTCTTATGGGTCCGTTCGTGTATCATCAGGTTGTAAGACTTGGTGAACCGACGCTGGCAGTACTTGCAGACGAACTCGCATTTTGGGCGCAGTTTGCGTCTGAAATCCCGTGTGTGGTCCTCGTCAATTTGCATCACGGCGAACATTTTGTCTGGACTAAGATGTGATGCTTACGACGGGCGGGGCTTGAGCGCCTGTACAATGATAAGTTATCAAATGTCGTGTGCGTTCGATATGTGACTGTATGTGTTAAGTATAGAGTCCATGTTTCGGTGGCTGTATTGTTAGTAAGTGTGCAGTGATAACGTTGTGTGTAGAGTATTTGGAAATGTTGTCGAATTTGTGTTTTGTCCCTTTCTGTTTGTGGTGTGTGAGGAGGATAGAATACCTAGTGTCTAAGTCCCGTCATTAACCGTCGCAATTGATTATGATAATGATAGAGTCAACACCTATTCCTTTAATGTGCTCATTAACACCTTATTAAATTATACTTAAAGGATAACAAGTGGCGTTCAGTTCCATTAATAAATATTGGAGGCAATATTAGAGGAGGCTAATTGGTATGTAAATATTTAAAGTAAGTAATTCGATACCTTAATAGTATTTCACGCCTTCAATCCACATCAAATATTTAAATATACAAAGTAATTTCAAGCTAAACGATGTTAACGATGAAGATATTATAACATTATTTCATAACAAAGTAACATTTATAGGTAGTCTACAAGAATAATTTATTATATTGATCATAATAACACTTTATGAATTATTAAAATACGCACCTTTAAAATCGATTGCCCACGAAGAAGATATTAAGCTTTACAAGCTTAACTTAACACTTTCACTTAACTTGGTGAAATAAAAAATCAAACGTATGTGTATACAATTAAGATTGAAAAGAGAGTGTCATTATTTGAACGCGGATTTAAAGTGACTAGATGTGTCAATGTGACAGTACGTGCGACCAAGAGCGGGCGTGTTTAGCAACTGCGGCGGCGCGAGGGTGCGGAAACTACTGATAGCGTTACGCGGAAGGCGCGCGCGCAGCCCCCTCCACGTGCGCCCGCGCCGTCAATGAACAGGTAGCACGCCGGTAACCTGACGGCTCATACTGGGAAAACTTCACTGCAGATTTATTAGCTTGTGGTGAACAAACTACTTTTATGATTGTGTGCTATCCATTTCGCGACGCTTATAAATTTAATTCTTAGTTGAAAGCTGCGTTTTCTCTTGTTATAATAATAATTTTATGTCTTTTTAATTGTCGATTTTCATTAACAAAGGATTTCCTATTTTCACGTACTTATGTTTTGTTCTTCCAGCTCATTTTCCATTACTTTTACTTGCGTTTGTAATCTTAACGTGCTTGTCATTTGGCACAATTAGAAATGATTATTTTCATTAGCGACAACTTTCTATGAAACACTTCTATTCCGAATCACGTTAAACACGAAATAAAATAGGGTGACTATTTTATTTCGTATCATATTTTTTTCACGTGATTTGAAATAATGCCAGTACCGATTACATACATATGGCATTACAAAACGGTGGGAAAGAGCCGGGTGGCTCGCGGCGCTACCGTGTATTTCACTCACGACACTCGACCCCGGCTATTTGGGCACCGTACTCTTTACCGGTATACTGTTTACCGGTAAATTGGTGATGATTTTCGGCTTCTGTCATTACCGCGCCCTGAGGCGTAGGTGTACTTTCTAGTTGTCGTAGTTCTGTGTAATAAGGCGCGATTGTTTCGGTAGAATCGTTGTAATTGCAAGTGCGTGAATGATTGCGTTCGAATTACCATATGGTGTTTATTCATTATTCATACTAGATTAGTGTGAAGAATGCGTTTATACGCGTTTTGGGAGACTTCTTTAAATTAATAAATGGGCTGTTTGTACAGTTAAATGATAGATATTAAGATTTATGTTACAGTGATATTTATCTAATAGACTGAAATTTAATATTGGGTTTTCTAAGTTAAATCCTTCTTGTGTCACGACAAAACCTAAAGAAACACAAGATACAACTGAAAACAACCATTCCGACTCACATCCCTACCTAGTTGAAGCGTTTAACATGAAAACTCATTCAAAATGTCCGCTGATTTTCACACAATATTCAAATTTCGCGTGTTAAAGAAGCTATAAAACTTCATTCTCGGTACGGGCGTGAAGCGGCACTTATGACTGGGTTTATAGGGCCGTAACTCCATTGAAATTATCTTAACCCTCATATACGTATGCGAGTTTTAAACTCGACTTTAATGAGTATTCATAGTTAAATTTCTTAGTCTGACTGGACATAAGTGTCTAGTGATTAGTAATGTTGAATGGGTTTATTTTTACTTGTATTGTGAGAAACGATTCTTCGGCTTCCCAATATGTTACTGAACACGAATGTGTTTGTCTATACGATTCGTGGAAAAGGTATCTGGTGAATGTTTGTTCTAATGCTTTAGACCCAAAACTGAAAGGGATTGTAGGTATGTTTAGTGCCTGTCATAAATACCTATTTGTTTCTATTCAATGGATAATCTGAAGTAACTCAGAAATCTGCACAGCTTTTGTTCTATTATGACTGAGTGAAAACAATGGCATGCTATATTGTTATGCAATTTCTGGAACGACTTTTATTTTAAATGGTTAAGGAATACGTTAGTTAAAAACAGAAAAAAAATCTAGCAAACAAGCCCTAGGTAACAAACATCATCATAATCTCGAATTCAAAAATAGAACCCGCTTGCCTACAGAAAAACTCATAAAAGAGACGCAATACAAACATTACGCGCAAAAAACCTTGTCTACTCCACCATATCATGCGAAAAAAAGGTTGCATAAAACATTCCGGCATTACATAACCTTCTGCCGACTCCTTGATTGTCGATACAAGTCGTATCACAACTCGAAGTCACGACCAAGTCGAAGTCTAAGGCGCCCGCGAAAAAAATCACCAATCATACAGATCTTTACATTTGGTACACATATTTTAGCCCCTAAATGGGCACACACACGGTTAACTTTTGATAACCATCGGATGGTCACGGCCAGTGAGATATGGCGGTCATAAAACCATTGTCGGTCAGGAGTTAAAAGTCCCCGGTCACGGAGGGTAAATAGGTACTTGGCTACATACGGACTGCAAAGAGGTTTTCTTTGTTCCAAACGATTTATGGAGTTTTACGCTATTCGCTTTGAGGTCAGCAGAAGGCCTATGGTGCAATGTTATGCGGTGATACCTTTCAGAAGCTTCTCGCAAATAAATTGGATTAAAAAACGAATCGAAAATTTGGCTGTGTTATTGTGTGATTGTGACCTCAAAGTTTTCGATCTTGCCAAATTTTCGGTAGTACAAATTACGAGTTACGCAAGACAATAAAATCAACCAATCATTTGCAAAAAAAAAAGGATTCCTACTACTAGATCACACTAATCAATACCGAATCTCCAATACCGTAACAAATCGAAGGTTATTCATGATTGGGAATTCTAATTTAGCACTGCGATCATTTAAAGTGCAATTTGAATATATTACGAATATCATTCAGGGATTCATTACACCTGACATTGCATAAATATCGCTCATTCATCACCAAAGGGTTACCGCTAATATAATTTTACTGTTGTTTCATTATTAATATTAATCTTGTTTTATGATGTGGTGAAGTGTGCGTGTCGTTGCCAACGGGTCAAGGGGTCCTAATGGGAAAGCATGTACTGTCTATGTTTAGATACGCTGTTCACAATTATTGGCTGACAATAAGTGTCTGACAGCTTTCTTTAGAGATATTCTCTTCATCTTCAGCAAATTAAAGCCGTTTCTAAGCTAGCTATAGTCTTAACTGACAAAAGCTTTTATTGAGTCGGAATGTTCAGGGCATCACACAGAAATATTACTTCATGAATTTTCTAGCTTTATTCGTGTAACTAATGGTTCTCCTCACATATCGGGGCCGTAACCAGGACATGTCTGTCCGTGGTCTGACTGGTATTTGTTTGGGCTCCAGACGGAACAAAACCCGGCCACGTCCCGATCACGGTCCGCATATATTTCATCAACCTTAACTGTTGTAAAAGTTCAGTGGTGTTAACTATACTTTAGTTCAAGAGATAAATCATGTAAACATATTTATTTCATCACATAAAACCACAAAATGAGCTGATGCCATCATTTTGATACCTACATACATATTTAAAGTCCAAGCGGATCTAGCGATGAGTCACGGACCACATGGGCCATAGGCCTCGGATTTATCTTAAAACGTGCCCGATGATTCACTTCATGTCCCTTGAACCGTTGACATTTGTAACTGAGATCGATTTTAATTACCGTGTGTACCGTTAATCATTGGTGTTCAGTAATTATGTTACTGATTGATGGGTGACCGTTTTCCTTAATGTAATTATAGTTGTTTGCTTCTGAAATATTTGCATCAGCTAATTGGTAATTTGGTTACAGGGATCTGGCATTTTTGATCCTTAGGTGCCCGGGTGAATGGAATACAGGTATCTAAAACGCGGGTCACGCTTCCACCTTTAGTAATTTTACTTGAACTAGTAAAGGTAGAAGTTAAAGGTACACTGAATACTCAAGAAGCGAATGTTGCAAGAACAATTTGACAGTAGCCAGCAGGAATGTCCAACTTAGGTCAGTTGTCGTTGTTGCTGTTGAGGTCGTTTTCTGCAGGATACCTACCTAGCTACATAGATGGCCGACTTCTGCAAGATGGAGGCATAAACAAAATCATGACAACGACAAAGTTCGAAAACCCCAACAAGTACGGAAACTTACTACGTTTACCAACAATTCATGCGAAATTGACTCAATTCCTTGTAAGATAAGGTGTATTCAAGGAAACCCTCGTCATGATTGATGACGTCAAGTGGCACGCGTTACACATTTAACATGTAACATACTTGTAGTAAGAAGAAGTTCGTGATAAGTACATCCTGACTGTATGAGACAGGCTGACTGACTAGGCACAATGACATTGCAACTTTTAATGAACTTAGTCAGGATCGAAATCTGGTTGGCTTTTGGTAAAAACGGTTTTTACTGAACTTTAACTACTTTTTTGTCCTTAGTAGGTAACTGTTTTGCTGTCGTTGTTTCGGTATTATCAGTTCTCACAAAAATATTTAGAAAATGTTAACGGGAAAAGTTTTTCATTCAATTTGTGGATTTTTTTAGGAACTTTAAGGAAGGCCTTAGAAAATGTTTTTGTTCCAAATGTCCATGTTCCAAAAATAAATAGCACTAAAGGGTTTTATGTATACGTATCAGACTAACGTCATATATGATGCGTCACAAGCTTGCGGTTCATTTTAAAAGTATTGAGTCAAAAAAACTGTGATTAATTAACAAAGATTGATTAAGAAGTCGAAAAGAATGTCGGTGACGATACCAGTATCTTACTTGGCACATCCTCAAACTATCAAGCTAAGTATTTAGTAAGTGAAAAGAAAAAATCCAATGACTTTACCATTTAAGAAAAACTAATTTTGAGAGCGGTTTTCATCGAAATGAATGATGAAAAGAAATAATAAAATGATAAAGAGGATAATGATTGTCATGAGATAATCATGACAACAAATGAACAAGAGTATTTTTCATAAAATGGCTAAAGTTAAGTTTAATTCATTAAACCTCGTTGCTGAAGACCTAAATAAAAGACACTCATATCAAGACTATTTCTTTCTTACGATAAAGTTGAGTGAACCCATCGAACTTTTATGAATAATAGCAACAGCGCAAGACAAGAAAAACAAATTATTCCACAACAGATTACTTTAGCGGTTCATTAATACCATTGTATGGAATCTCGCAAGCCGTAAACATTGCACCTTAATAATTATCAACAAAAACTGCCACTACGAGCTTTAATTACTTAAAATTCCAGAATACATTGAAACACTTAACACATTGTTGTGGCAATCGATCAATTTGAGTATCTCGCGATACATTACTGATCTGCATCGGAAATGTTTCAGCCTATTAGTGCAAAAACGGGCGTGTATATTGAAGTAAGGTTTTATGCGAAAAAGTTGTGAATGCTCGGTTCGTGGTACACCGTGCACGGAGTATTTAATGTTCCGTCTTGAACTATTTGAACCATGGATCAAATGATGATCATAAAACATTGTCAGTGGTACTGGCAGGTTTTAAGGTCAGTAATTAAAATTCATCACAACATAATAAAATGCTGAGTGCATCGTAAACCTTGCCTGATTTTTATTCTATCTGAAGTAGTTATGCCTTTGAAACAATGTTTTTTGAGAGCTACTATTAAAATGCAAGTTGAAGAATTGGATCATGGGTCAAGCTGAAAATGTTGTTTTTAAAGTTTTTCCCATCACTTCCCGTGTGTGTCGTAAGAGACGACTAAGGGACTAACCAGAGAATGGGCAGCAGCATTCTGTGCAATGCAACAGCTACACTGCGATCGCCAAAACGCCCGCCAAGTGTGGCGATTATGGCAAACTCCCCTCTTGGGGGAGGCCTATGTCCAACAGTGGACGGCTGATATGATGACTGTTTTTAAGAAATGATCGCATCTATACTAATATTACCTCAATTCGTTTTCAGCTGATTTGTATAAAATACTTTAATGTTTATTTAAAAAACAAACTGTAATTCATATCAGGAGGATTTCTAACATTAAAGCATTTAATTATGTGCAACTATCTTCTTTTGCTAACCTCAAAGGATGCACCAAACGATTCAACACGCCAAAAAGATGCGACGTAAGATATTTTTGGATAATTGAACACAATAGACAGAACTGCGTCTCCAATATTTATCAAGTTATTGTGTCAATGCCTTTATGGTAACATTTAATACGGTCTATTATGGGCATTGACTCTATTGTGCAGCTTTCAATGAGGGCACGATGCCGAGTCAGCGTGAGTTCGTTCGGCTTTCGTCTTTCGGCATTCGGCTTTCTAGGAATTCAATGTGTAACTATTGTTGGTAATGTGTAACTAGAGGTTTTGTTATTCGGTTGTCATTGGATTGCATTTATTACTATTCGTAGGATTAATTACATTTTTACCAAAAATCCAAGAGTTTTGCAAAGAAAGCTTGTCAAGCGATTTTATATAAGATGGTGGATAAAAGACAATAGATGCCAAGTTATTGATAGGACTCTGAAATTTATATAACATTATATGGTAATACATATTTTTTCGTGACCAACTTATATTAATGGTTTACACCACACATGCAAGTAATAGGCATACAGTAACGTCCATACATTCAAATATCATAAAATTAAGATACATATATTGCTGTGTTACTAATTTAAATCAGCATTGCTATGCATTAGATACATCCATCCTTATTTTTTCATAAAATAGCCCCATTATTTTAAAAACCTTCTCGTTAAAACATTGCTTTAAAAGCTATATTTTATAAAATAACTAATGTTAACAAAACTCGCTCATAAATTAATCGGTCTTTTAACAAATACCAAGAGAACATAAAAGCTGATGATCACCCACATTTGAATAAAATTATTACCATCTCATTGTTCGGCGCGTGCGCTCGCGCATCGTTTCAACACGAAATTTTATGTTTATCATTCTATTTGACATTTTTACGAACAATGCAATGCCTGTCTCACTCCCACGTAGATCCATGGTAGTAAGAATGAAAGGGATGGAATGCGATTATCAGCTCACTCTTTACTTTTTGAAAGAATTCCAAACATGAGCTGAATCACGTTGTTATAATTACTTCGTTTGTTTCATGAATAATTCAGTTTTTGATGAAGAAAATTATATAATTAATAAGGGAAGCCAAAACGGTTTATTGATTTTATTATTGAAATAGCTAACTTTAATCAATAAATGGTTTGAATAACAAAAACGTTCCTTATAGCACACACATAGGAATTCCGATTTTTCGATAAATTTCAGCTGCAAATTCTAAAGCTTTCCATTTTCATTTTTCATTTTTAAAATACTGAAAGTTTTGGCATATATGCCATTCAATCTACGATTTAATGATTCATGTGCAACATCCTCGCAAAATACATACAATACCTGCATATCTAATATATAAAATAACAGTAATAATAAGGATTCAAATTCAACCCCACTGAGGCCAAATTATAATATACAAATGAGAGTGTAAGCAGAAATAACGAAACAGTTTATGTCCCGCACGTTCCCACAGGAAAGGTATGCGCTTGGACGAGAACAGAGCCGACCGTGGAGTCTATAAACGATTACTTATTTTTAGAAGATTTATTTTCCTATCTTTGCTGTTCGATGGCGCATGTTTCATTGTTATTAAACTGCACTACATACTTGGTTTTTGGTTTAATGAAATGGATTAGTTTTGGTTTGTAAAAATTAAGAAAAAAAATTCCAACTTTTCTCACCAAATAACTCCCTAGTATATTCCCTAGTATATTGGGGTCGGCTTCCAGTCAAACCGGATTCAGCTGAATACCAGTATTTCATGTGGAGTGGCTGCCTACCAGACCTCCACGACCCGTTAAACCCATTAACGACTGCCTCGAAAGATCTACAAATGATACTATTATAATGACGTAGATATTTTAATACCCTGAGTATTAAAATGTGTTATTATTATAGTAAAGAAAAGACGAGATTCTAAAGCTCTTTACACACAAATACGCAACTGAAAATCCGTGCAAATGATAGCGTAAAGGAAAACTGTCGGTGCTGGTCACAATGAAAAATGATGCAATACGAAAAAGGTTTCGGTCTAATAACCTCATCGCTTTAGTGCACTCTCCAATTACAATACAAAAGGTGTAAATTCTCTGAACACAATTTTTAAAATTATTTATCCCATATTTTTCTTTTCCAATTGCCAAACACATCTCCACTGGCCCCTGTGTTTCGTTACAACGAAGTATGCGCGCTGATATATTAGGCTTCGGTCGGATAGCCCCCGGCGGCTGCCCAGGCTATATCCCCTACGTCTTTGGTGGAGTACCAACTGACCGTGTAGTTAGCGGATTAACTTGTTGTATGACTAATTTTATGTATGGCGATGTCAGTTGATTGAGAGGGTTAATTAATACATTTTTAAATGCTCTGCCTGTTTTTTGCATACTTCTAGTACCAATTGACCTGATCAAGCCTTGAGTTTTGAAAATTCCTTTATTAGTACACTTATAAACCCTTTGTGGAACCTATTTTCCGATATCATATTTCGATGCTTAGTAATCAAGGATATGCGTTCAGTCATTTACAAACCAATTTAAATTTAGAATTACTCCTCCTTTTTGTTTCTTTTTTTTTAAATTATAAATAAAGAACGTGGAAACTAACCGGACAGTTATAAAAATACTCTACCCCTTTGTTCCTGTGAAACCGCAGACTAATACATATAATATCTCAGAGTTCCCACGGTCCTCTCAAACCCTCACAGAGGGCGTGCCCGGTAGCTAAATAAATACTCGCATATACACATAATGTATATGCCGCAGCCGGCTACTGGTTTACGCGGTAGCCAATCAATGAGTGTAGGTAAAAAATGCAGCTTATAAGAAGTTGTAATGCGTGGGCAGTTTTTGATTGTGATTTTATTCTTTGACAAATAATTATAATTCTACATGGTGATTGAATCAGTATTAATAGCTGGTTTTGTTTTTTTCATAGTTGTGTATTTATAATTATCTAACTGAACTGGGAAAGCTTTGTTATGAAATTGTTTCTAAAACTGATTTTGAATTGAGTCCCAATAGGTCAATCACACGTAAGAATTCGTCTGTATTCTACGTACATTCAAATTCTCCAAGTCTTTGAATATTAAATCAAGACTAAACATTGGTCACTCTTCATGCAACAATCTTATTTTGAAGAGCACAATTTAAGAAAGCACAGCGTATTTAATGGTAATCAGAAAACTAAGCCAAGTGCCAATAGATGTTTTTTTTTAACAGTTTTAAACTACGTTCATTTCTTAATTTCCTAAGCTAGCATTTGACATTCAAGCAAATAAACAAGTTCCAAAAGATTCCATTTCAATTCAAGAGTCTCCCACTTTTTAGAACACGATGGTTGGGCAATCTTGATCTAAAATGTTTGTTCTCACACGTTAAATCTATCAATTAAGTGATAGTTTTGCCTCGGGGGCTACCGACCTTTAAAATTAAGATGCTTGATCATGCAATAAATTCTATGTTAATAGAACATTTTAGATTTGTGTGAGAATCTTTTTAAATGTCGAAATGTGGACTGAACGCTCTCATTTTAGGTTAAAGTGATATCTTAGAAGCCGTTGTTCTATTAAGTAGTTTCAATTTTGACCACAGGCAAGTAGAAATATACTATGTTTTTCCACTTATTCCTTATATTCTTTCAAAGTGTAGCTAAAGCATAAGTTTCTGGCATTTAATCAGTTGTTCCTTTATTAGTTTAATTTTGATAGGAAGTAGTAATTAGTAGATACTCCTATTAAGTATTCTCATTTTGTATGTTTCATTATAACTACTTTTGCTACTAATTACATCGGGTATGTTGGCTTGACTCTCTTGTATGACAGAAAATAAGTTAAATTTTCGTGTTTGATTAATAATTTTTGGCTTCAGGCAGAACAATGAATGTTTGCACAATTTATGTACAATAAAAAAGTACAGTGACGTCACTCACATGACCTAATCAATTCGACACGCATCTTCGTGCGTGCGTGTCTGCATGGAAAAAATGAAATCCGGCTACTGTTCACCAATCAGGAGGCGGGGGGCGGAGCGCGTAACACGGCGGCGAATTGTTGAACCGCGTTTTTTAAAAAAGATTATTCATTTTTTTCACCGCTTCGTCGGCGCGTGAGTTGTGATCAGTGTGGGTGGGACTTTCTATAGCCCGCAGCGTTTTTCTCGTGGGATGCAAACGATCTCGCCTATACAGACTATACACATTATAATACCGAACGGGTATCGTCAGTTAAATTTATATGGTAGAGTCGAATTGCCTTTTTATAGAGGTCCGTATCTACGCGATTTTACGTTGACGTCTCGTGTTTATGTGGAAGTTTTAGATGGCTGTTTTATTCACTGCTTAGAATTGAACGGTGGATGGTTTTAGGTAGTATAAAACGTTTATTTTGTACACAGTTCCACCTCCAACACTACGATAAAACAGACTACGAAAAACGCAATCGAAACGGAAAAACATTTAGTATAAGTTAAACTTTTCTTGACAGCAGTTGATATCGACAAACAACTCACAAAACGCGAAACAAACACTCGAAATCGGTTGGACAAAGGCGAACTGTAACATTAAGGCTATGCACACACTACAAAAATTGGTCAGGTAGAGCGTCACCTGTGGCGCTTACCGCCGGGATGTTTGCGGTCAAGCCGCGCAAATAGCGCCATGCGAACCCACCTTTACAAACAAACCAAACTCAATGGATGGTTCGCTTGTGAATGAACGTGCTAAGTGCCTATATGGTATCGTAATATACCTTGAAGTGTCAAATTGTTTGACGAAAAAAAAAGTTAAACAAAGCTCGACAGTTCCGTGATTAAACAGAACAAATTTGAAGACAAAATATTTGTTGAGAGATTAAGAAAAATCTAAAAAATCAACATATCTATTTCATAATAAAATAATTGTTAAAAAAACAATTCACAATATCACTGAGTTCAATTATAAATATAGATAGCTACCGTTACTACTACTATTACACTTACTGTTTGTGATTCATCGTCAGGCAAGGCGTCCATTCAACATAAACTTTTCGTACAACAAGAAGTACCAATACTCCGAGATAACACCAAATCTATAATGGCCAATAATAACGATTCAATCGTCCCACTTATATCAGCAACAAATGGCATCAATACCTATCCACAATGTTATCATGTCGCGGTTTCTTCAAAGCGAACAAAAACCAACTCAATCGCAAACAGACGATAACTTATCTACACGCCTCACCCACTATTTACACTAAGATAAGAAACAAAAGAATGTATCAATTCTTTAACATAACACCTCCTATAATTGGCATTGTCGGGTAATCTTAGCAATTACCTATCAATGTCTTTATGTTTCCGATAAGTTAAAGTCCTGTTATAGATATGCCTGCTATGTTAGCGTGTTATTTCCTTTATCGTTTGAAGATGTATGTATGTATGTATGTAACACGGGCTGGTTTCCGCAACTCCACGACTAAGCGCGTATTTTGCGTGCAGGTGGGACAAATGTGTCATTCGATCCACCCCAGCTCCCCAAGGAAGGCCAGCGACGCCTTGGTGTATCGTTTGAAGATAAAGTTATTTCCTTTGTATTGAAATTTCCACTTTAACTTATTGATTTGAACGCAATTTGAATTATGGATCACATCCAAAAGAACAAATAATTACCATCGAAAGATAGACCGTGTAACAATTAAAAAGCCTAAAATTATGAAAAACTCCTTTTGGTCAAGAATTCACTGAGAATTATAGAGAAGGTCCCCCGATACTAGGGGAAGGATACTAGAAGAAAATATGAGCAGGAATGTTCCGGTAATTTTGGGTGTGGCAGTTTTGCTCATAGGTAGACCACCGTAACAATTTCGATCAAAACATTTCGAAGTACTGAAAACAAATTGAAAATAATCATTGACAAAACTGTCATAATAATGAAGAAAAAATTTTGGATCTTATTCAAGTCCATACATTATGTTTGAGGAAAATGAGAATCAATGCGAATTTGTTTAAAACTAGATTTTTGTGTACAAATATGGACACAGGGCCCTGTGTTTCATAACCTATTATGAAACTATATTTGTTAATATTTAACACATCTTAACTTGGAATTCATTTATCTTTATCCAAGATTCCCGAGAGATAAGCCATAGCCGGAACCCACGAACTTTTGTATTTTATCTCGTTCAAACAATGGTATCCTGCCTTCAACTAAGTTTGCTTTGTGAACAAATTATGTTAAAACTTAGAAGTTTCGTTATGTATAAATATATCGACTTTTGTTAGGCTTGTATGTTACCCTCCGTTTGTATAGTTTTGGAGATAGCAGTGTCGGCTTCGACCAATACCATGGATCAAATGGGGATGACAGAACTGGTTGATTTGATGTTTCTACTGCCCTGTTAGAAGGCTTGTCATCGATAATTCAATATAGGGACTTTGAGAGAGATACCTACAGTTTGTCTCCCTTGAGAAGTTGTACAAAATACCAAAGAATAATGACAACCCATAAGAGACTAGAGCTAACACTGAAAAGCTCATCATCATCATTGTCAGCCGAATGACGTCCACTGCTGGACATAGGCCTCTCCCAAAGGGGGAGTTTGCCATAATCGCCACGCTTGGCAGGCGGGATGGCGATCGCAGTGTAGCTGTTGCAAAGCACAGAGAATGCTGCTGCCCATTCTCTGGTGCGTCCCTTAGTCGCCTGTTACGACACCCACGGGAAGTGATGGGATGGTACTATTCTTTTACGTCCGACACCATACAGAAAAGCTGTCCCAGAAGTGAGACGTCATATTTAAGAGCGATGTTGGGTAGGTAGCTGATATACATTAAGGAAACCATAGCAAAACAAAGAATTGACTTTTTTTTAATCCGACTGCAGAAACTGAGTAAAAAGTTTCAAAGAAATCAATTTTCAAACAGTCTGATGCAGTTGGTGACAAATCAAATCTGTCTTTAAACTATAGTAAATGCCACCAAACGTAACAAACTGCTTAAGAACTATTATTGTTTGGAACTTTTTAGTCGTTTAATGTGATCGTTTTTTTTAAAGTAACTTTTTTGCATTGTTATTTTTCCTTAATGTGTATCAGCTACCCAATACCACCCTTAAATATGACCACACACTTTTGGAACACCCTGTATAAGTGGATATTTCAAGTAAAAGACGAGAATACGGACGTAAAGCGACATTCTTGGAAGAAATCAACTAAAAGAAGAATGTTGTACTCATACAGTAGATTATTTGGCATGGATTTCTGTATTTTTCAGACTACCCTATCCACATTTTGCGGTTGCAGAGACTACTTTATTGTGCATTTATTTCAGTCAAACCATTCACAGGCACTTTCGAATAGGTAATCAAGGAGTCTGTCAGTATTTTTTTTTTCTATTGATAGGCACGGGTTTGACCATTATCTCACCCGGTGGTGAGCGATGATGTGAAATGAAATGAATTTATATTCTTTAGATTTCCGCATCCCAGAACTAACATTAGTTTTTAAGTATATTGTTACTAACCTACCCTAGTTTGAAATAAATATTTATTATTATTTTTATAATCTCTACTCATTAATGCCCCACTATTATTGACAAATTGACAAATACAAATCAATGCGAATCGACTCTTATCTTCTAAGAAATCCTCAAATAGTGAGATTCGATATCAACACTGCACATTATAATACTTAATCGAATAATATCACTTATAATCATAGCTACAAAACCAACAACCATAACAACCTGTGCTCTCGATCAATATTTAAGTATCAAAAGGTTATAAATGGTTACAACGGTCGGTCGGCGGTGTCCTGACAAAAGCTTTTCTGATAATAAATAATCATTGTCTTCAGATTATTCCTCCCCATTGGTCGTAAACACAAGGCAATGTGTTAATACGTGTCTGTATGTATGTGACAGTATACCTTTTATTTGTGGTCGAACAAGATAGTGATGGGCGTTCGTTCGAGAATCGACTAATGCAAATCGACTAAATCGATTGTTTAGTATCCCATTATGTGGATCGTGAATGTGACTGTGGCAGCTTGGTAATTATAATGTGCATTCAGAGTTATGTTTCGTTGTTGTATTTTTGATCTGTGCAATTAAACAGCTCTTGTTATAATTTATACTATGTTATGTCGGTACGAACTAAATCAACTTTAAAATCAACAAAAAAACAAATACTCCGCCATGTCTGTACGTTCTAGGAATCAATACTATAAATAACGTCCAACCCTTCATTTGACAATATAAACCCCTCACAAAAAATACAACAAATTATTCAACATATTATACTAATTCAAAACCTAATAAGAATAATCGATTATACATATAAATCGATTAAAACCGTCCATCACTAGTAAAAACGAACGCGGTGTGGTTCGGCGAAGTTGAAAGAAAGTGGCGATGCGCAGGCGCCCCGTCGCGAGTCCTCGACATTCCCGAAACGTTCTACGGATTCGATATTTGAAAATTTAAATATGGGCACCTACAAGTGGCGAATTTAAAGGCCACTTTTTAATGTCAGCGGGACATATTCGTTTGAAATGAACATTTAAAAATGCTGTTAAGTTAACTACGTTATGACTTTATGAAAAATTACTTTTATGAGCAGTTGATGTTTGGTAATGATAAATTGCAAAACAGACGTATACACAATTAATAAGAAATCTTCAATTTTAAGAATTGTCTATGCGGATTTAATACTTTCCGTTGCACCTTTTCATATACTATTTTACCACTTAAACTTATTGACTGAACTAAAATATTCACCAACAAGACATCTCATATTTTTAAGGAGTTTTCGCATTAGCATCGCTGACGAAAACTGTCAAAAACAGTTTTTGATATTGTTTGCCACCGTTTGAACGCTTTTTCTTTGCTTTGCCTTCAGGAACTAACATTTGACATAGGTAATGACTCACATTGGAAAACTGTCCCATTTATTTATCGCTAAACGCAAAAATTCCTCTATAACGTTTCCTTTGAAATCATCAAACAAATATTTCGCTTCATGAAATCTAAATAAATCCATTCAACAAGGCTTTTATCATCGGCTATAATTGCGAGTGATCCACAATTTGCAAGGTGCGCAAGCGCGTGCTTCCCCGCCACCGTGATACGCTATAGACTGGGAGCTCGATCACTTTATATTACGTTTATTGCATTTATCGCGCGAATGCTGCTAAGGTTTATGATTTGAGCAATTTAATCTAGTCTAGCGCTTCATTTTATAGTGCGATACTGAGAAATTGGAATGGGTTTGAATATTTACGATTTATATGTGCATTTTTTAGGGATTTAAAAACGTATAATTTCGGAGTTTTTCTAAATTGTGTCTTTTTAATGCAAGATTTTGACATCATTTTAAAATGATTGTGTAATGCACAATTAATCAGCTTTTTCTAATTTTCAAAAGCAAATATAAAAATGAAAATTTGTTAGTACCTTCAGTCCTATTAGTGTTTTAATTCTAGGCAGTTAAAAACCCCGTCCATCAATTTCAGAGCTAAAAGACTAGATTTAATATCGACATACCCCGTTTTCATAAAAGACTGCCTTATTCACTTGTTATTTCGTCTCCAACTCTTAGCCTACAGAGCCCACATTGTAAGTAATTATGGATGTAAATCGAGGCGCTGCGAGCTACATAAATTGGCTCGACTTGACACATAAATAAGTTATTTAGCTTTTTTGTAGCTCGATAAGGATCACTCAACTTATAAATATATGATTAGTGTTTTATGCATTTAGATACACGCGATTTTTGTTTGGGATAGGCTTTTTTTACACAGAAATTGTATTAAATGTAGTTTTAGAAAAAGAATTTGGTGTTCAACTTTGAATTAGAATTAGTAAATTTATGTTTTAGAACGTTTTAATGAAAATTAAGCAATTACATTTCAAATTAAATAACAACAGCTTTAAGATGAATTTTCCTGTCAACTACTAAGAATTATTTAAAAAAAAAACATTACAACTCACTTAAATATAATAATAAAGGGTAGGTACTTTATATTTAAAGCCTGTCAGTGAGATGAATACTCGCAAAAAAAGAACCTAGCCTTAAGTACAAGAAATAACTTACAGTATTGTAAGTTAAGGTTATAGTTAAATACCGGTTTTATCGTTATTTAAAACTGTTCGTCTTTTGCAGTTTAATTATCAACCGCAAATATCAAAGATTCATTTCAGTTGCGAGTGCAATGGTTCAACATTCATACATAAATTAATCTACAATTATTATTGGGACTATAAAAGTACGTTTCCGTGTTAAACCTTACTTGTTTTGATCACAATTTAAATTTTTCGGCGAAAACAAATTTCAAGGGAATTGTTGATTATTGAACAGCATTTATAAAACTTTTTTATAGTCAGATTTTGGCTACTATTCAAACCGAAAGACCAAATGTGATTTTCGCCTATTTTAAGGTCTGAACTTTAGCATGTAAATCAATATTCCGAACAGATTTTGGAATGGCGGATGACAATACAATTTCTTTAGCCTTTTCTACGTTGAAACTTTTTTCTCGTTGCATCAATTAAGGATATTCGCATAGAAGTCTCATGGGAACATATCTCAAGGGTGTCAAAATGTGTGTCTAATGATGCGTGCCATACAAAACTTTTGAGAATCACAAAAGCCTCAAGTGTTACCTTAAAATATCTCTCAATATTTTTTTCCATAGACATTATTCTTTTATTGTTAAATAAACCATAAATCGTTATAAAAATGGTCACTATCTTACGTTGAATGGACCGGCCGGTGGGTGCACATGATTTTAGTAAAAAAATGCCTATAAAAGGGACAGTATTTTTGGATGTCCTTTGTGGTACTAGCGCCGAGAGGCGCTAAGGAGACATTCACATGATAATAGCCACTATTATTCAAATAATTTTTCTGTTTGTGTATATTAAAGGACGGGAACATTTTTTTACTGTAATTGTTTGAGATTCCTCAATAAAGTTTATTGTATTCATTTCGTAAATGTTTGACTATAATTGTGGACTGTATGAATTACTATTTTTAAAGCCCTGCTCCGTCTGAACTATAATTAAAATACTCGCGATGTTTATCGCGAATGTATCAACATTTATAATACTGACCTAAAGACTCAGAACTGTGAATGTGTGATATCCAAACAGGAATCGCGCGTGTGTGAGTGTATGAATATTATGATCAAGCAGAATGTGATGAAAATGCTAATTATGAATGATAATGAATTAATGAATGATAACTAAAGTTTTATAATATTTTATCTAAAAAAGACTTAGAATAAACACATAAATAAAATACAGTTCATTGATTCAATCGTATTATCTGATAATGTAACAGCTTTATTTAAATTATATTGGATTTTAAAGAAAATGTGCAACGACTTTTGCTAAGATTTTCCAAATGAAGACCTCAAGATTTTAAATTAAGAAAGCTACAATTGAATCAACAAATATAAGAACAAATGTCAGAGTACTCACTGTATTTGGGCGATAGTAACTGCGATATTGTTGATTAATGTTTATTTTTACGTATAAATTACTCGGCTGCGCGGCGGTGACTGTTGCGTTTGCAGTAAAAAACAGTAATTTATTAGTGGCGACTTCTCGTGTTGGCACGGGCTTAACGAGTGTGTGGCGTGCGGTGCGGTGGACAGAAAAAACTGGCTCGCTTGGTACGTAGCTCGAGCAGCAGTGGCCTGAGGAAGAATAACCCCAGGAGTCGATGGGAGCTGCCACCGCTTCCGAACGTCCCCGCACCCCGCGCCGCCTCCACCCGCCCGATACAGATCACGCATTCTACGAATACCTTTAGCTACGGCGCCGACGACCGCCAGCCATCTCTTTCGCTCCAATGCTGGTGCTGCTGCGCTGGAGGTCCGAAGAATCACTGTCGCGCGGGACGGAGGGGTTCTAATGGAAGTTTCACAGCGAACGACGCTTCCTAAGTTCACCAAGTAAAGGTCACACGGGCTAAGCGAGCCGAGCGACGCAGCGTGAGCGTGGAACTCAACCGCGGCGAGGTAGCCGCGCGTGCGCAACACCGGCAGCGCCCACATGACCGGCCGTTTAGCTGCGCGCGCTCCCCGCGAACCTATAGCTGTCCTGCTCACACTTGTTAGCAGACGTATAGCTCTCTTTCTGACGCGGGGACGTGGAAAAATGTATCTAGTTCTGTAGAGGCGACGCGGAGTGCAGTAGCTAAGTTTTTTTTTTCGTTTCAATAAATTTGTGGTTGTTCGTCTCGCTTAGGCGCGCGCCCGGGGCGTCGTCGAGCGAGACGGTGTATTGCCACCGGGTTACGCCTTCCGCGCGTTCTCGTTATTATGTAGGTTGGCCACGTATTAGAGCCTCATGTACTGCGCAAGTATAAAATATAATATTGTCGTAAATACGAGTTGTTTGCGGCGAGGCCGGTTATTTATGTTCGGGGCGCGCTGCTACCGTGGTACGCACCGCCTCCTATGTTTTCACATTACACAATCGATATTCAATATTGATGTGATAATATATTATGATGTAGTAAGCATTTTTCATACAAAACAGATTTATGTTCACATTCTTGTTCTAAATTAAATGACTGACCATTTCTTGCTATTATAGTATGCTAAGCCAAAAACTGTAATAATTTAAAAGTACAACTAATCTTTTTTTTGGCTCATTGTATTACTACAATATTATGTAATACCTTCTACGATATCTCACTCCTAGATCCATTATGTCTTATATTTAAATAAAGAATATGTGCATGTTTTATTGCATTTCTGTAGACATTGCCAAATCTTTAACTGGGCGTGGGAGATATATTCGGTTGCGAAGTAATACATTATCAAAAACGGTTAAAATTTATTCAAACAATGAACTTTTTGTTCTCCTATTTAAAGGAAGCTATCATATATCTTTTTGATTCTTATTCCTTATACGAAACTCAGAAGTTTAATGCATCTTCTATAATGTTCTATCTTTATGAGGACAATTTATGGGTTTTTCCAAACAATACATTTAAAATAGCATTTGTTTAGGACAACGACTTACTAGTGTTATTTTCCTTTTTTGTATTTTTTTAGAAATATCTAATAGTTACCTACTTTTTTACACCTACCTACAATATACCTACACGAATTGTAGGATCAAAAAATTATTAAACGTACCTATCTTTTTTATCTATACGTATACCTACCATCTTTTATCAGGAGACTAGTTTCAAACAAGTAGTTACTTTTAAAGCTCTCTGCCTTGCCACTGCATTGTTAAACCAAAGGTAATAATAATAAATACTTTTATGACCATCATCAAATGAATAAATAAATAAACAATTAATTAAATCCGGATCATTCTGGATAATAAATATTTACTTTGATTAAAAATTGTATAAAATACAATATTTGATACACTCGTGGAGAGTTATTGTAAAGCTGAAATTTACTGCTCATCGGGGGATTCACGACCCTCAGCAATGAGGAATACGACGAGGAGGATGTTTATATTGGAGGAGGTCATGTCTAAATAATAACAGCCCAATGAGTCGATCTTCAAAGGTAAGAAACGATTGCCGAAGTCGATCTGCATCCATACCGAGAATCTGGTCTCAGAAAGCTCGTTACCTATTGGTCACAGTGGTCATTTGTAGACATCTTCGATAGTCGGCCGGAAAAGTCAGAAATTTTTATACTAATCAAGCCAAAAGATATGGTTTTAATGGTGTTACTGTCATCCAGTAACTGGATTGTGTATATCAGACAGGCAGTGCACCACCACTACCGCCATATCAGCCAAAAGACGTCCACTGCTGAATATGTTCAGCAGTGGACGTCTTTCGGCTCCCTCTAGTTGCCATAGTCGCCACGCTTGGCGTTCGCAAAGTAGCTGTTGCAATGCACAAAGAATGCTGCTGCCCATTCTCTTGTGAGTCTAAAGGACTCACAAGATATCGTCGCCTCTTACGACATCCATGGGAAGTGATGGGATGCGATAGGCAGTCGCTCCATGTAGAACACTGGTATTCAGCTGCAGCAGCTTTGACTAGAAACTGACCCCAATATAGTTGGGAAAAGGCTTAGCAGATTAATGTTCACACAAATCTATACTAACATTATTAAGAGGTAAAGTTTATGAGTCTGCGAGGCTGTAGGGGGTAATCTCTGGATATACTGAACTGATTTTGAAAATTATTTTTGTATATGATAGCGATATTCATGAGGAATGCTATAGGTTATACGGAAACGGGAAATTCCTAAGGGAACGGGAAGAAACGGAATATGCGCGTACGAAGTCGCGGGCAACAGCTTGTCATTCAGAATTGTGTGAGGTTGCACTGCATTATATGAGCTGCTGTTTAAGTACTACTTTAAGTATATCAAGAGGCTGATGCCTAAAATAAAATTGGTATATACCATTTTTGTTTATAGACCTTTGCCACGACTATCTCACCGATGGTAAGCGATGATTTGGTCGACGTTTGCCTAGAAATAATCTATTCACTGCTAACTTAAAGACTCCGAATTTAAATTAATAGAAAACACAGACTCCGGCAGAAGGAAAAGAAAGTCCCGTAATCAAGTGACGCATTCCTAGCTAGACCACACGAATACTAACACACTTCTATAGCAAGACATATTGTCAATACACAATTATTATAACGGAGATTCCGAAGACACGCGCGAAACTACAATAGAAACAAAAGCATTGTGACTAAACGGACATTCCTTACAACACCGTCACGGCTATAAACAAGCAATCAAGCAAACAAGCGGCGACAATGACCGAAAACATCAAAACATATTAGGGGATGGATTGTTTTCGAAATTGGCATCCATTATGAGTGACGACGGGGGCTCATAGACGTATTGTTGCATTATTAACAGCAAAGTGTCACAGAATGTTTGCTTACAATATTAAGAAACAAACCTTTTATGGTGTTGAAAAAACGTGATTGTCCGGCTTTTGTTGGGGCAATGAATGGTCACAGCGACCACACTGGGGGTTGGTGCGTTGCTAATTTTTTAATTTACGGGACTGTTGTATGATTTTGATTTGGATATGTTTAGTTTGACAGTTTTTCAATTAGGCTTTTTTTTTTGTTGTTTTTTTGTGTATTTTCCAAGCCAATATTAATAAGTTTCCATTACAAGAACGAAAATTATATTTTCGACCAAATGTGTGTCTTAATTATTTTACCATTCAACTACAAGTACAGCGCGCGTTGATGTCTTTTCTTAGTAGTTTAATTTTTGTCAGTGTCGACTAAGTATTTCATACATTAATTGTCTTATTTCATTCATTTTAATTTTGTTTGTGAGGTGTACTCACAATTTTATTGTATTAAAATGTAATTGTGATGTATCATATGTAGTACATTCGATAACAGTAACGACTATAGTTTGTACAACGAATCATCTGTATCGATCGTCAAACAATCACTGCTAACATCGTATCGGAAAACTCGAGCGTGTTAACAACTAAGCACGCTACCGGCCCCATAAAAGCGAATTGTATCTGCACTTCGATCGCCGTATACCTTATAAAGCGGCTGGCCGGCTAGCCGAACGCCTTCTAAAAATAATGTTTTGGCTCATCATTAGCCCGACAATGCGACGCGATCGGTTCGTGCTTTGTCTTTTTAGTCGGTGACGCAATTCATACCGAAACGGAACAATAAACTTCTTAAAATCCTCAAAGGAAATCCATCTCTATTTATGAAGTTTTAAGGTTGAAATTCGGATTGATGTCACCGTTGTTGATCTCCAAAAGAATTGTCCGTTGACAACAGAGACATCGATGCTGTTCTTTTTTTGAATATCGATTGTAAAGAGCATTCTCATGGGCTGTGAGAACTTTCAAGATGTAGGTACAGTCGCGGCTTAAATTCTTTTCTATTCAACGTTTCTTTGTTGAAGCTCATTGTCGGATGCTCGAAGACAGTTTTGTGCGTGATGATACAGCGGTCGGTAGAAACGATTGTGATCGGGTATTTCTAGACAGACGCTTAAGCATGTGACAGGTTACATAGTGGTGTTGCCTTTTTCAGTGACCACCCTATTTGTCTCGTCGAGTTAAGCTTGGTTTCAGACGTGTTAAGCTCTATGCCCAAGTAAGGCTGTGTTCTTATGAAGTTCTGTTAGGAAAAAAAATCAGTAGCAGTCTGCCGTTAGATATGGGGCCTGGTAAACGAAGATGCAACATGCACCGTATGGAACTTAATTCTGTCACTTAGGATCTCCTAATATAGTAAATGTGAACCAATGGGTATCTGTTTGAATGTTTGTTCAGTAATCATGCTTCAGCGGCAAAACGTATCGCCTGGGATTACTTTCGGTAGTGTATTCCTGTGGAAAAAGTTCCTACATTTACGCAAGCTAAGCCACTGTGGAACATTTATTGATTTAAAGTTATTGTGTACAGTCGTAATGTATAAGCGGGCTTAATGCAACAGCAAACCTATGAGTTAATACGACTACATTGTAGGAGGTGTACAATTTAATGTTCAGGGCACATGTCTATTGAAAGGAGAGACGGTTAGCACTCCCCTTGACAAGGATGGAACACATTAAAATGGTTAAGGCACAACTTTACCAAATATTCTGCCAGAGTTGCGGAATTTGTTCGAAAATGCCACCGCGGCCCTGGAACGCAAAGGGCTTTAGAAGGAACACGGATGGGTTTTAGTCAGTAAATCTGACACGCCTTTTCGCTCCACATAGAGCGAAAGAAGTCATTTGATAATTTCCCATCCTTCAAAAAAAAGGCACAAGTTAGTCAAATATTCAGTCAATCAGATATCTTACAAAATAATCGAAGGACTGTCATAATTAATTCGTAAAAATGCCTGATTAAATTTCATAGCCAATCGACTATTACGCAATACTGCAGCTGTAAGAAAACCCCATGATTGATGACGTGATTTGCTACAAGTTACCGATTACATATAGTTTTAACGGCTTTATTAAAAACTCATAAAAATTTAATACCTCATCGCATAGGCATCTATCGACCATAGAATATATTATTAGTTCTTATTTGTTTGATACTAAATATTTTATTATACTTATGAATAATTTTGTGGAAAATCTACTAGCTTATCTACTAAGTAGAAGTTCATAGTATATCTAATCAAAGGTAGGTAACGTTTTTTTAAAAAGTGTTGTTAAAAATATCCATTTTGGATAGGATTTCCCTTTTACGTCATCAATAGGAAAACTGAAGCTTTGTATGAATTAATGCACAGCCTAAACCGCTGGTCGTAGGGACTTGAAACTTGGAGGTTCCTTATAGGATGTAGGCATCCTATAACAAAGGATTTTTGGAAGTTCGTCTCTTAAGGGGGTGAAATAGGGGATGGAAGTTTATATGAAAAATCTTATTCCTTAGGCCAATATACTTGTAACTTTTTACGAATACTGGCCAAAGTAAATAATAAAGATCTTCGTTATTTGTTTTTCGTAACTACCTTCAAAAGACGATTCAGGGGATGCTAAAGTTCGTGTGGAAGAAGCTTATCCCTTGGCCAATGTAATTATAAAAGTTATCATTATTCGTTTTCCACAACTATCCCAAAAAGACGATTAACAACGGGTCAAGGTTTGTATACAAAGTTTATTTATTTAAGTACACACAATATACTTTACAAAAAGTTCGTATTTTTTCTGAAAAATTAGGCTGATAAAATTTTCGTTTTTCCAAAATTACTCTACTTAGTTTTAGTCGGTTTCCCTATAAACAATACAGGTTTTCATATCGTCGCCCGGGTTAAACCCTGAAACTAGAAAACTTCATATTTTATGTACAAGGGCTATGAAAGAATATTTCGTAAAATCACCCTCTAAGCGGTGAAAAGTTAGGATGCTCATTTTTGTTTGAGGTCAGATTTACTTGAAACTTGGTCTAAATGGTCTTTGATATACCTAATTAATCAAACACCTTTTTTGTCATTTTCTGAAATGTAACTCTTTAAAGAGTGAAAAGGGGCGGCAAACTATGATGCAGAACCAAGTCCTAGAATAGGACATAAGATACATTTTATCACGGGAATATGTTCACTTGGGATTATATTCGAATTTCACGCCGGCGAACCCGCTGGCAGAAGCAAGTATTAATATAAAACTCAATGAGGTTTACTGGAAATATAACAAAAAATATTCAGCAAATAAAAGCTTGTAAAGCACAGACCTCCTCAAAGTATCGCCACATCGACCGGTTCAGTCCGTCTGACATCCAGCGGATTTCCGAGGACTTCACCAGGTCCTCGGGCCTCACCAAAGGGTAGGTCCTTTGGTGAGGCTTATTGACGCTGCGTTTTTTTTTTTATATTTACTTTGCTCAAGATATTGGATAGAGTAGGTACTAAACTACATTGGTTAAATATTGATATTTTTCTTAACAAAGAAATAGATCCACAAAGGTGTGTCCCTAGCCAAGTGATTCATGTACTGATAACATTATAGATAGGTACTACAATCATTAATCCATTTGTAAAGACCATTGATTACCTTAAACTAACATGTTAAATTAATAATCAGCAAGGTTGATAGCAGCACTACACAAGGTATGCCGAATCCACTTACCTAAATATCTAACACCAGTACGTTCGGGCGGTTTCGCTGTCGTAATCCTATAAAGGTAATAAAGGAAACCACAACTGAAAAGGGAGGACCCTCCGACGGTTGGGTCAAGTGAGCAACTGCCTGATGATTGTTGTCGGGCTGTTGCATATGTTCATATCACTGGAGAACTTTGACTACGCGATGTAGATTTTCTGTGACGTTGCCATTTTTGTAGTCCGTATGCGGATGCCGCTACAGTCTATTATACACGAACCGTGCACTTATTCGGGTGTAATTTTCCATCAGTGAAATAATCTTTATACTCTGATCAGTACTTCTACGTATAGTGAATCTCTTAAACACAGTTATCTTTACACCTTTGTCATATTTGTTTAGATTACTGTTTCTTAAAAGACTTATCTGCCCAACCTACTAAAGAGAAAGTCGCCCCTGAAAACTAGAACTTCAGCCCTGGTTATTCAGATATTTTCAATCCACAATGTGGGTGGTCCTTCAGCCACTTACTCAATTCATACAAAATCATCGACACCAGTTATCAAAATACCGTTTACAATGAAATCTCACAAATCTCAGTTCGCGAATTTCAATAAAATTTAATCGCAAACATTAAACGTAACGATTGACAAAACTAAAACAATAATATTATTGATTGCGGTATCGTTTCGCATTCACGAGAAATCGATTAAAAATGTACGGTATTCGATATGGAGTTTCCGAATGATTAATAATTTTGATCTGCAATCTGCCACTGAATTCCACTGTTGTACAGGTAGTCGCGTCTTCGCATTAAATTATAGTTCTTGTTAATTTTTTAATGTTAATAATAAAAGAAATATTTTTTTATTGAGTCGATGGTATTTTTATAGCCTTTGATATTATGATAAACTCATGTAGAGGTCTTAGTCAGTGCCTAAAAATTAATCAAGAAGCAGTTGCGTTTTATGTATAATTATATTAAGGTGATTTATAGGGGGGGACCCGTTATAAATTATGTGCCTGTCTTTGTGACTTTGGCGTTGTTTTCCTGCAATTCTAATGCACAGTCATGTTATAAATACGAAAAGGAGACCCCCCACACCCACACTTAATATTGCGTCATCGTTTTCACACTGGGAAAATGAAATTGAGAAAAAAATTCTGGCCAAGTGCGAGTGGCAAGGGTTCCGAACGAATCTCATTTTTGTAACATATTACTTTAACACTATAAACGTCTTATAGGTTTTCCTGTAATCTATAGGTAAGAAACTATAACTTGCATTTTTTTCAAAATTTTAGGTTCAGTAGTTTCGGAGATAAGGGATGGTCATTTTTCATCTATTTTTTTTTCATACCAAAAAACCCTCACAACCCTTCCTACTTAATATTATATACGCGAAAATTTGTATGTATGGATGTTTGTTACTCTTCCACGCAAAAACTACTGAATGGGTTTTAATGAAATTTGGCACAGTGGTAGATTATAGTCTGGAATAACACATAGGATACTTTTTATCCCGGAAGTATGTTCCCTTGGGATAATTTTCGACATTCACGCGGGCAGAGCCGCGGGCGGCAGCTAGATACAATATATACCAATATGAACTATCATAGAAAGCTTGATTGTTGTAAGAAAATGCAAAAGTATTTTAAACAAGTCGTATCTATCACAAACTTTGTTTTAATACTTGTTAAAATAAATAAAGCAATAGTCTCAACTTTAACTTCTCACAAAGATTAGAACATATCCTCCTACTGATGACAATTAGCATAATAACTATGATTACTTTAAGTCTTAACCCCTAACCGTTTAACCATTGAAATCCCCAATAACCTTTTATACAATCCGTTCAACATAATAAATAATTCAATTTTGCGGTCCGAAGATTAAATTACGATCGTTCGCCCATTCTGTTTGCGACAATAAAAATGCTAATACCGTCCAACGATGGTGTAATTTACGATACCGAATATAAGACATCTTAAGACAATATAATAAGGTGACCGTTAAAGAATTCGATTCTTTTTTTCTCGTTCGTAAAATGGTCGATGTGAAGTCATTAATGATTCCCATCATTAGTGCTGCGAACTTCTAAATTAATGTTATTTTGTTAATTAGCTTGTTATTATGTTCGTGATGGCTCCTTAAATTAGGATTGTTATGTGTTTTATTACAAAATAAAGTAAAAAGCGTTGAGGAATTATGTGTGAACTACCTACTACGAATTATTTACATTAGATTAGGCAAATTTTAGGTATTAGAGCTCCAGAATGATAAAAAGAACAAAAAAGACGTAGTATCTTATATGGGTGCAGTCACAGTAAATATACAGTAAAACATCTTCATACAAACGTGCCGCTCTCGGTTTGAATGTGTGCGTGCGCGCCGCGCGCCATGTCGGCACGCGATTTCACGCACACGCTAGCATAATATATGGGTTAATAAGGTGGCGGCAGTGCGGGCTGTGCAGCGCGACTGTGAGCACGCGCGTACGCTACATGACCGCTTGCGTTCGTCAACTCTCGCCGGCGCGGGCGGCGGACACTTGTCGTAAATTACGAGTATCATGACTTCAAAAAGAGGAAAAAAATATTGTAGTGTTTTCGGGTGCCTCAATAATGATTTCGCAAACCCGGACTTATCATTCTTCATACTTCCTACTCAACCAGAAATGTAAGTACCTACTTATACTTAAATATTATTAGAAAATATGGTATTGTATTGTTTATTTCACAGTTTATTTGCTTTATTAAGAGCGTAGCCGAGTCGCATTTTTCTGAATACTATGTTTAGAGCTAAAGTTTATTTTAAGAAGTCTAGTTTTACTATAAAATAGAGGATTGAGTACGAAACATCGTTTTGGTAAACATATTTTTCGCGTAGGTATAGTTGTAATAAGGACAATTTCACAATAATTAATAAATAATAATAAAGCGTTCCGGACGTGCAGAAACAGGAGAAAAATTTTCTCGGTATCAAATTTGTAACTTAGTATAATAAATGTTATGTGAATAAAAGCTTTTTATTTTTACTAAATTTATAAATTGGTAAAATATTCAATCATAATATGCTTTTTATTTTATAAATTTAGATCAAGTGCTGCTTGTTCGAAAATATTAACTAAAAGTAAAAGTGACAACCCTGGGTATCAACGCAAGAGTAGGCTAATAACTCGGCGGGCGGCCTTAGATAACCTACTGTATATTTATCTACTGTGGTGCAGTCCACAATCATTGTTCAAACATTTTTATTGTACTATACATAATGTGTCATAGTAGGGATCCGTAACACGAAAGCCAAGGAGACATTTTTTTTCTGGTATCGGTAAAGTTCACCTCATCAATATTGAGTTCTATCACTTTGAACCAGGAAATGAGCATAGACCAACTGAAGGAAACTTCATTCAGATCGTTTTTCTTATTCGAAGCAGTTTGCAAACGGAATAAGATTTCGAAGATATTAAACTATTAGTCTCTACTATGTAAAAAATTAAAACATTCTGTGAGCAGTCAAGTCTACAGTTTGCAATATTTAAATTATTACAAAAAGTCACAGATCCGACTGGACTACACATCAACAATTAACACTATATTAATGGCTATCTACACTTGTCCACACAAATCATTATACAAATGACATTTTCAACTAAGTTTTTTACATCTTATTTCCTTCCTTATTATTTTATTGTCCATATGCTTCTATTTCGTCATCAGAACAGGCGGCCACGCCAAAAAATCAATTTACATGTTATTTAATGAATGTATTATGCAGATTTAGACGATTTTATTCTTCGAATACCGATAAATCTGCACGGGCGAGACAAATAAGTCATAACATTGGACCGGGGGTAAGGACAAGGCCAGATTATTCTTTTTCTGCACATATCGATACAAGAATCGACAAGTTTTCGAATAAAAAAACTTTAATTCACTAGAATAAATCGTTAGTAAAAAATACTAGACAAGCTGTTTTTGTCACATGGTTTGAAGCAGTCCAGATCGGTATTAAAATTAAATTAAATTTCATATGTTATGTGTAGTCTGCTTATTGCTGAATAAAGTTGTTTGCGCTTGACAAGGAGTTATCGCTTGATAAAAAAACCAATAATTACTTAATTCACTTCTCTTGTGCTGAAAAACCTCTATGAACTGAATGGTTCCTGGAAAACAGATTCTGGAATTATTTTCCGAGATCTATTATTCTCTATTTAAATCAATATCGTCGATTTTGTAGTCCGTCCCAGACAAGGTGGCGGTCAGTTTTTAATGGATTGCATCACATATCTCGATATTTCTGGCTCAAAAAAGTTGACCACGAAGACTGGCTCGACATTATTTACCTACGTCAATTTTTCCTACGGATATCCACTTTTTGATCCTTAAGAAGAAACAAATGCAAGCTCTTACCAAACAAACAATGGGTAAGAATCGGAGATCTGGTAGAAAGCTACTTGGTAACAGAAATTGCGCTGTACCTACCTACCCGATCCAAATTTTTGAAGACCTACGAAAGGTCATGTCACCACCTGCAACCAGCTCGCTTGAAAATTGAATAACATTGCGGGCTACCGAGGTATATTGTGATCAATCGCTCGATCGTGCCCCGCAATGTTACGTCAACTTGCATGCGAGTTACTTAGAAGTGGAACAGCGGACTAATATAACTTTTAAATGTTGCTAGGTAGGTAGGGACCATAATTTAAGATATCTTGAAATTTCGATACGTCTGGATGACACTTCCCGTGACCCAAGAGCTGGCTTTTACTTTGGCCAGAGGCTAAGTATTGCCATTCAACGTGGCAATGCCGCCAGTCTCTTGGGCACATTACCAGCTGACAGCGTTGAGGACGAATATTTGTATGCTATTTTTAGTTAATTATAACGATCTCTGTTCTTATTCGATTTATGAGTCGGCTTAGCAGTCCCTAGATTTCTGGTTATTTGAACTTTGAGTAACAAAAAACGGAAATGTTTTGGTACCCCAAATGTCATCCGTTCACTTCGGTTGACATTTCAAAGTATTTTCTGTGACGGTAACACGATTTGGCAAAATGGCAATACAATGTTGCAATAAGTTGAAGTCAATCACTATAATATTATACCGATTATTAAACAGATTTGTAATAATATATTTTAAAATAGTCACGGTAATAATTTCTTTGCTAATATTTTAAAGCGATAACCTACTATAGATAACCATAATCATTTATTTGTTAAACATAGGTAATAATTACATACAAGATTTTAAAAATTTGGTAGTGCGCTATGTTTTGCAAATTGACAAACAAATGATTAAAAAACGATTATTTGAGTTGGTATCTACTATTCAATTAAAATATAAATTTATCACAATATAATTATTTACGTATTTGAGTACCTGATTGTATTAACACATGCATGCAAGCTTAATTTTATTATTCATAATCAATTTCATTTCATGTCAAAATATACTATGATTTTTACTTAAAGAAACAATATCCAACTATATGGGCTGCTAAGGCAATGAATCTGAACAACAGGGCTGAAATACCAAGAATTAGCATCGGCTTCTTCTTTCTAAATCTGTAATATAGGTCCGATACCTCATGTTCCTCTTTGGTTACATTCCATACACTATATGCGTATGTTTTTTTTTAGTATCGTTCTCAAGTAAGTGACATGTCTTTATTGGAAATAAAGTTTCTTTAAACCGAACATGGCTTAAGACAGGTGTTGCACGCAGCCTCGAACAGTTGTAACTAAGCCCGATATTTAGGCACTGGTGAAAAGGGGGACGAATTTCCAACTCGTTACTTAGCTCTGGGATTTAGTTGATTAGTGGGATTTCGAGCGGCAACGTGTCGGTAGAGGCTGCATCGTTACTCGAGTTTCAGGCACACCCCAAAACGCTCCAGTAAAGACACCGCCAACTAAAAAAAACCAATTACGAGTACACTACAGGCTGGCAAAGTCGGCGTTACTTTGTTCTACGTGTACTAAAATTATGACTATTGCGAAGCATTACTCTTCTTTACTCATCGCATGAATGGTTGAACATGTCCGTACAATGGCTTGCCTGTCCCCCTATTATTTCGAGCGGCTGCCTTTATGCGGACGTCATCCGATAAAGGGGTATAAATAAGCGCTTGCGCATGTCATGTAGCGTGGCGACTAGTGATTGTAGCGTTATGAATCATCGTTCGTGTGTCGTTCGGGATTTATCGGGTCCGTGATGATTTTTAACTGTTGTGTTTGTTGGTAGGTGGTGTCCTGGATTTGGAGATCTACTGTCATGGGTTTTCCTGTCTTCCTTTACTTTCCTACATCGTGTCATTGTTCTGATTTATTTTCTGCTTGTCCCCTAATCTAATGCTTAAACTATCCACCTGTGATCAGCGACTGAATGTAGGTTTAGCAGTGCTCAGTGGTTTGGACATTATTTCGATTAAATCCTTTATTTTCGATATGTAATAATTTCTTGTAAGTATACTAGTTCCCTAGCCTCCTTTTTAGCAAACTCCTTATTCTGACGAAAAAGACCGGGATGCTAAAGGCAAACAAATTAAACAGCTTCTCCGCTAACAAACGATTCATCACTTATCCCAAAACACTCAGTGTTAGATCGACAAAACATATTTACGAGTGGCCTTTAAAAAAAACAATTAATTCATCTTAACAAGTCAACGGCCTCCCATCGCGACTGCCACAAAAGTTCCGACAGATGACGGTGGTCGCGGCAACTTGCGACATTATTTGCAAAATGTCACCACCAACGATGAGTGACAATAACATTTGGCCAATAAAAAAAACGCAGTCGAAAAAGCCCTGGTCTGAAACCGCCGCACTTATGTAGAAACGTTAGATTTCAATTTTGCGTGGCAATGCAAATTTTCGTCAGTAAACTTATGTTGGTGTTACATTAAGTAAAGGCTATAAATGCACCCTATCGGTTTTCCGTGTTGTTCTCAGAACGCGTATTATGTTCGTATTTTGGTTACTTGTTTGTCTGTATGTCGAGGCGTCGCCGGCGTCGTGGAAACTTTGTCGGTACCAAACAAAGACTTCCTGTGAGGTACGACACATCCGCTGAATAACAGGGTTTTCACTGATATGAGAAAATAACTTGAAGTATGGGAATGGTTTGTTATGCTGTGTTTATGCAGGAGGTGGTGCCCATTATTACATAGATGCATAGTAAAACCAAACTGTTGAATATCTCTGGTAATAGGTGGGTTTTCCCTAACTAAATCTTTAATCAGTAGTATTTTGCTACTGCCATAAGCCAAGGTTTTCTCGATATTCTTATTTCATTTATAGTATTTGTGGTATGCGTAAAACGTTTTCTTCTTCTGTTCTACCCTGTCTACCGTCACGATATCATTCACTCTCTTTGATATCATTACTCACACAATCCATACATCTCGTCTTTGGCCTTATTCTTCCTCTCCATCCATCAACATGAACGGATTTGGATGGAAATTTCGCTCACAGATAGTTGTTAACCTGAATTAAGACGTATAATATATTTTTTTATCCCGGTCTGAAATCCACGCAGACGTAGTCACGAGCAGAAGCGAGGTAAGTCTATGTAGAAATCAAAACATAAACGAAGTCGAGTTTCCCAACTAGTGCATCAACCCACAGAGTTTCTTATTATAACTAAATTATAATCAACAAGGTTGTGTCGTGAAATATCACACGGCTGATGTCCCTCATCGGATTACAATATATCGATACATTATTTAAATGATGACGAAAGTATCTTTTTACGTTTTAATGTTCTCGGACCCTGCCTTTACATTGTTTGAAGTGCAAACATTTTAAATGTGACTACAGAGTGTTCTCGACTTGTCCAAATATGGATTTATTAGGTGTTTAACGCGCGTTTTTTATTTCGTCTTTAGCGCCTACTTTGGACAAATGGGGTCTCAGAATATGCACGTTGACTTTTAAACAATGGTGACTGCTTTTTTGTTGGTTAAACAGAACAAATTGTACTACGAAGTATGAATTTACATATATTTTTCAGCATCATTTCAGCCGAAGGACTGAAAGAGTCCACTGCTGGACATAGGACTCCCCCAAGTGGCGCCACATCGACCGGTCCTGTACGTCTTGCATCCAGCGGATTCCCGCAGCCTTCACCAGGTAGTCGGACCACCTTGTGGAACGCCTTCCAACGCTGCGTCTTCCGCAGTACGCGGTCGCCTATATTATAAAAACGTTAAGTTTTTTTACTTGTGGAATGTCTAGAAAAAGAATTTTACAGATCAAAAGCTAACTGCATTATCGCTAGGCTTTTCCTGAAAAAATGCAAGGTTCCAGTGGGCGTCTAGGCGATAAATAACGAGAGCAAAGTCACAACAAAAAGCTAGTACCTACAAAACCATCATATAGGTAAGTACTACATTTCAAATTGTGAAAGAAGGAAAACAAACTGTAAATACTGCGAACATCGGAAAATGGCAACTATAAAAATGTTCATGACTTCAGTAAACGGTTAATCAATTCTTCAAGCAACCAGTGGGCTGGAATTTTCTTCGGTCAAAAGTGTTAGCACTGCCAAAATAGTAATACTGCCAGTGTCTTTGGCACTTTGCCCATTTTTTTAAATTTCATTTCTCATTTTGCATCATGGCAATTTAACTTCAATGTATGCCCAATGAGTTATTTTCTGTCTTGTACATGCTCATTAGTCAAAGTTAAAATATCGCTTGTAAATTTAAATTTTGTTCGTCCTCTACCTAACCCACTGTGGTACACCTAAGTGAGCCGAAGAAAATGCTATGCTAAATATTAACAATTTGACTGTCATCACGTGTATCTAATAAAATAAATAAAAATGCTTTAAGGCCATTAGCATTCAAACGACACTTTTTAAATATAACACATATGTATGCAGCCATCATTAGGTATTATAAACTAAATCTATAAAAAGATAGCTCTGTTATTTTTTCCTTAAATCATCGTAATCATCATAAAAATCAATGTGATTTTACACTTTCTTTAACCATTTATTAGATACCGTGAAGTTATGTGCATCCTTTTAATTTATTTGCTTAAATATTATATAATTTCGTCAATAAAAATATTTGCATTTGATTTTAATATCTAAAATCTTGAATCTAATTGCCATTCAATGTGGAAATACGATATCGAGTCTTAAATCAAATCAAAAGAATCCTAGAAAAACAATTAGCCGAATCTAAAGGCCTCGCATAGATGGATTCAAATCCACTCTCTTCCGAAATAAAAAAATAAAGGAGCAAAAAGCAAAACTATAAAGAATCTAAGTAATAAAATAATGCAGTTATCTTGATGAATTTTCACTTTGCCAATTACCTTGTCTAGTGTTAGTAAGTTATCGACTATAATCTTGTATAGATATTTTACACCCCAAAATCGTCTACAATCAAATAGCCCATTAGTTGTATCGCTTTTTGTCTCAGACTAATCAGCAACCAATATATCACCCATTGATTTCGTCAGTAAAATCTAGTTTCCAAATCGACATTAATATATATGAAATATACACAATCAACTCTCAGATTGATTGAGAAATCCCAATCCATGAAACTCGTAAGGCTTTTCACATTTTATAGTTAAAATTTGGCGAATAATGGCCTTACCTGTCAACACCAATTGATTGGACATCCAAAATCATTTTGGTGTTTGTCCAGTTTATTGTAATCGGCAGTTTGGATGTAAATGAGATGACTAGAAAACTATTGATTTATTGGGACTGATTGAATTGATGAAATTAAGGTTTTCGAGTCATTTGATAATGATTTTGTCAATGATCTAAATTTAGGTACGGGACATACCAAAGGCTGACGTTATTAATCGGTTTCTGACAGTTGAAAAAGTACCGCTAAGAACCCAAACGCGCGTTTTCAGGTGATAGGCTGTACGCTACGCTACCCCTGTCAAACATAGATGAAAGGGTATTAGACAGGGGTGGCGTAGTGTATCAGCTGTCTCTTTTACGAGAAAACAAGGTTAAGAATTTTAGGCATCATGATTAGCACAGAAAGACGTCCACTGCTGGACATAACCCCTTTTCCCCCCCAAGTGTCGCCAAATGGACCGGTCCTGCGCGTCTCACTACCAATCGATTTCCGCGGTCTCCACCAAGTCATCGGTAAACTGTGGGTGACCTTTCAACGCTCAGACGCAGCTTTGGATTCCAGCCACCCCAGCGTATCTTTAATTTTATTTTTTTGACTATTTAAGCAAAACTATTTTGTAAGACTTTATAATTATAATTTAAATTTTCCTGCTATTCGATAAACAACCTCAAGACATCTCTTGAAAAGCATTTTCAACAGACACAAAACTAATTGTAAATAACAATACTGATATTCTACCATCAAAAGCAAACATTAATAACGGCACTAAATTCGGATTAAAGGGAGTTAAACCTCGGCCATTGACGGGAGTAAATCCAAGGAGGCCCGTGTTCCCACGGCAAAGTGCCCCGGGCTATGTCCGACTGAAACACGATGGAGCATTACCTCTCTGAAACCTGGTAAACGCTAAGCTGTAGTTATGAGACACACCGGTTAGATTGACGATCGGGTCCGCCAACTGATTTGCTTTTTATATTTGCTGTTTTTATTGTAAAATGTTTTGATATCAAGAATAATCTTTGGAGGTTACCTTTTTTTATGACTGGGAAATCATCAAATGACTTCTTCCGCTCTGGGTGGAGCGAAAGGACGTGTCTGACTCTTACTGACTAAAACCCATCCGTGTTCCTTCTAAAGCTCTTTGCATTTCAGGGCCGCGGTGACTCTTTCGAACAAATTCCGTAACCTTGGCAGGCTCTGGCCCTAGCGGGCCCCGTCTTCTATGCTGACATCTCTTTGAGGCCTACTGACGGAGTTTTGTTTCTGACTCAGCTCTTTATTCTGAGCCATTTGAGCAAAAAGCTGCATTAAAATTGCACAATTATACCTAATTAAAACGTAGGAGAAATGCTCAACAGTCAGTAAGCACTTCAGCTTATATTTCGATCGATAAAACCATGAAATAGCTATGCAAAACGAGATATTCGCAGGAGCATAGTATGCCACGCTCTCTGCAGGGATTCTCACGTTTTAGCTATTTTATTGCTCCAACTGCCCTGGTTAGCATTCGAGAAAATTAATTCGATTATAAACCTTATTCCAACGAGATAAACAGAGGAGCTGGCAGGAAAGTGCAGCGTCTATTTGCGTTGCATTAATTGAAATGGTAATAGCAAACCACTACTGAATTTGTTTTTGTTCGACAGTTTATTTTCATGTTATAAAAGGGTTTCACTGAATATGGATGGATGTTTTTAGCTACCCTACAAACAAACATACAAGTGCAGGTTACCCAAGTAGCTAGGTAATTGAGTAACCTTCACATGTATGTTTGTTCAAAAAGTTCCGAGTCCTTTTCTCTGAAATTGTAAAACGCGGCGGGTCACGTCATCTGTATTCGCAAAGACAGTTGGGAAGCATCTCTACGAACGGGTTCCTGACGATGGAAGGCGCCGTCGAGGGGCCCAAAAAGAGGTAGTAAGATACCAATTATATTCGTCGAGGCGATCGGCGGCGGCGACTTCTCGCGTCCAGCCTTGGTTAAATCTATGGTCCGGAGCGAGGAGGCTTGGGAAGCGGTCACCTCCTTCTGCGCTTCTGCGAAGCAGTAATGCTAGCGAAGGAGGACGCGGGCTGCGCGAGGGAGAGACAAGGCCTTCGCCCCAACCGCCGCTACAGAAGACGCCCAGGGCGTCGGGAGTCGCCCTTGAACGCAAAGGGCTTTAGCAGGAACACGGCTGGGTTTTAGTCAGTAAGAGTCTGACACGCCCTTCCGCTCCACCCAGAGCGGAAGAAGTCATTAGATGATTTACTATACTTAGGTATTAGCGAACAGATATCTAGAAGGATTTGAAGGAGACCTTTCCCAGCAGTGGGACAGCAAAGGGTAGATTTAAAAAGAAATGGAACAAATGGAGGAGGGAAATATATCAGCAAATGTTGAAAAGGCGGTCAAAATCATGGACAGTCCTACGAGTAGGTATGTGTTCCTGTTGTAGGTAGGTACTTACTTGCTCCATCTAAACAGCGTTACGCAACATAAGACAAACTTGCTGAAAAAAAGGCAAAGGAAAATATAGGATAAAGATAGCTAAAAATCCATTTCCGAAAGACTACGTCGCGTCGCTCAATTCGTATAGGTAAACCTATAACTAAATCTGTAACTCAACGAAGCAGAATTCCCTGTTTCACCAAGTCACACTCGACACAAAAAGCCACACGTCCCAAATATGAAATTAGTGTTTTCATCCGTCTCTACAAATATTAGTCACGGGCAGACGGGCCGGAATCGGCCGGATACGAGAAAAAATAATCGATGATCGCCTTGTGCGGCCTAATTAAGATATGTATCGATGGCCAACCCACCCCTGTTTCAAGCACTATTGTCCCTCACTACATAAAAGAACCACCTACCTACATCTTAAACGAAAATAACCCTTATTTACAAAGCATACTTAATTATATAACAAATAATTGATTGTATTCACGATATATTTCGTTCGGAAGTGAGGAATAAACGCGAGATCTTTATGTTCTATTATCTATAGTTTTTGTTTTACTGCGTGCGTAGGTGTTGAATTCGAATTACAGGCGATTCTGATTGATAGTGATAGGCGGGAAAAAATCTCGACGGTATTATTAAGTTTACGACTGTAAATTGAAATATAAAAATCAAATTTTGCAGTTAGTGAGTCCCATAGATTTTTGTGTAGGTTGATAGTCCCGTCTCTAATGAGACGTAAAAAACTATTAAACCACTTTTCTTAGAAAGTTTTCGGACCAATCACGATGTTTAAGGTACTACCTATCTGCATATGAAATGAACGTGTTTACTAAAAAAGTGAGGAAAGTATTATCCGCAATTCGACCCGTGCTTAAATGCACCGTTGGTACCTAATTGATATTACTTTATCAAAAATACCAAAGTCAAAACCTTAACGTCGCTTAATTAATTGAGCTTAACATTATCATCAAATATGATTATAAAACTGCTGGGCATCCGAGTAAATCTGCTCATTACGTGCAACATCATGGAAACGTGTTTATTAAAGCATGTATTTTTTTATTATAGGCGTGTGCCGACAAACTCCGTAAACACATTTGCATCCCGACCGAAAGCCCGCCGCAGAAACCTCAATCGATCGCTAAAAAAAATCATCGCATTATAGGTACCCGACGGAACTACCTATATAACTTTCGATACATAAACGTTATCTGAAGTTCGAAAAAATGTGAATACAAAATTGAATCTTGCGTCGTCGATATAAAACCGGTGTCCATTCTCCGAACATAATCTCATAAGCTGTTGTGAGCAGTAGAGATTCCAATACAATAATACGTGCACTGGGCCGGCGCGCGCGCACTCTGATCTGACCACTACTGTGCATTTCCCACGGGCAGCGTATTGTGCCGTGCTCCTCACTCTGTATAGCGTGGTCTCGCTCGCTCCTGATGGACTGCCGCTCTTTCGTTAAACGAAGCACTCCCACACACGCCGTCGGTATTTCAGATTGTTCTGAGGTGGAGACCGACATACATTACGTCAGCCCATTGCTTAGCTGCTAGAAGTTTGTTATCGATGTAATACTATGCTTTACTCGCCCTACCCGACGCTGTTTTAACTTGTCTCGACATTTAGAAATTAGGTATAGGTACTACTTGATATTCAATCAGATACCCGTGTATTGAATCATCGCTTCTCAATTAGAATAGGTTGATGTTGAAGACTGTAAGGAAAATAAAACTTTGCAGTCCGTTTCTCCGCTAAAAAAACTTCAAAATCCAAATCACCAGCATCACCTTTTGAAAGTTTTGGCACTTTTTCTACAAAACAAAATCTTCAAAAATCGCCAGCCCTCTAATCTTTGTGTCAGTAGGTATAGATTCTAGAAAACGTTACAATTTTGTTAAATCATCTAAATTGGCAATAATTTTATACTCGGAAATTAGCTGAAGAATTCCGCCAATCACAAATTGCAACAGCTGAAATACTAGCAACCTAACACTGAATAGTCCTTTGCACACATTCACTCATTCTCTAGTACATTGCTGTTTTTTGGCGAGCTTCGTTTCTTATACAGCTTCCAAAAGCGTCAATGTATGTGGAAGTATAGGGGATAACCACTTGGAGAAATGGAAAACAAAGTATCGTGGTATTAAGTTGTCTAATTCACATCTGTCTAGAGCGCGTGCATTCGGCGTCTCCTGTCAAGCAAAGCCGCGGGGCAAGACTTCATTGCAGCTAATTAGGGCGAAAATATTTAGGAAACGTTTAGACCATTCGTGAATCAATGAGTGACACGATAAAGGGATAATTTTAGAGCATTTTTTGTCGATATAATTTTAGTAATGCTAAATGGTTAGTTCGTTTTATGTCTAGGTATCCTTTGTGGCCTATGGTTGCGCAGTTCAAGTTACTGTTATCTGTTTTCTGGCCAAATGGATAGATTTATATTATGAATAGGCGAATTTTTCCGGTGATGAGTGTAGTTAACTGCCGATCTGCATACCGGACGCTACGGAATATTGATGAAGACACCCGTCATGACATCTCTTGTACCTATACCTATTGTGTGTACATAAATGAATAATATTAGAGTAATATAATTGACTTGTACGTATAGAACTCCCCCGTATATCTATGTATGTATTTATGATGATGTTGGACCATTGTGCGAGAGCCATAGCGGCCATCATTCCAACCAGCCAGATCAGTCATCCTTGTGTGTTCAGAATATCTGTAAGTCAATTCGGTGTCCTTATTGTTTGCCTCCACATTTCAAGGAGCACGTGCGATACCGTTTCCTCCTCCTCCATGCATGCTCTGCGCAGAGGACTGTCCGTTATACCTATCGTGTGGAAATGTTTGTTCAGTGAGCAGTGCGCGATGATGGTCCCAGCCACCATTCGTAGGCTTCTCCTATCCAGTCGCAGAAGGTGCTGGAAGGGGCTGGTTAGGTTCCTGTCTAGGCAGTGTCATAAATAGGGCGGTGCCACCGGTGCCCAGGTACAGGGCGTAGACTCTGGGGGGCGCATGAATGGCCAGACCATGCAATACTAAGTATTATTTTTTCGGTTTGCTCCTGATAAGTTCCCGCTGCGCCTCTAGTGTCCGATTCCAACACAAGCGTACCTACATGCCAGTACCATCAAAAACGTCGATATTACACCACAGCAAAGATTTAAAATTAATATGTATGTAGCAATTGATAAAATGATTTCTGAATTCACATGGCGATTCGAGAAACTTCACAACATTCACCACCTTTTAAATTTTTGACAATAGAACAGATTGCTAATTATCCAGCTGAAGAACTAAAAAAAAATGCCGCTGATTTGAGTACTTATAAAATATTCTATTCAGCAGATATTAATGCTACTGAATTTTGGGCTGAATTAGTCACTTTAAAGAGTCAAGTTGAAACGACTATATTATTTGATAAATGTGACCGTAGTTCAAGTCTGGGTCTTCTTAAAGCTATAGTCGAACTAGATTTAAAAGAGATGTTTCCCAATGTAGTAGTCGCTATAAAGATTTTTTTAACAATGCCAGTGACTGTAGCTTCCTACGCAAGATCAGTCAGTACCTAAGAACAAATTAATAAAAACTTATTTGCGCTCGAGGATTGGCCAAGAAAGGTTGAATTGCTGGGGAGTTTGTTACGCCACTTCTTCTTCCCAGCTAAAACACTAGGAAGTGGTGATGGCGGGCGTTTTGGGGGACTGTCTTCGTGTAGAACTTTGACGTTCAAAAAGTGCTGGCACTCAGCCTAATTTGAATAAATGAATTATGATTTTGATTTTGACCGGCCTAGCGATTTTGTCGGTTGAACGCGAAATAGGACGGTGCCTTTCGTATGAAAAGGTTATCAACGATTTCACAATGAAGAGAGCGCGAAAAGTACCTAAATCTTTAAAAAAGTTTATGGCTTGCTTTAATAAATATTTACTATCTGAACTCATTCATTTGTGTATTGTGTAGTTGTGAATAATCTTTGCAAATATTTTCGAATAAACGTTTTTTCACCAATTCATACTAACGGAATTTATATGATGCTACCTTTCTTATTCAAAACTCTACCATACCATTTACTTAAAATTAAATTAATTGACAGGTTACTGAAACTTTGCAGGGTGTTATTTTATTAGATGAGACCGGGTACAAAAGTAACGGCAGGTCGAAAGTAACAAATGCTCTGTAGGTTTATCCTAGTGTCAAAACTCCGCTTCGCTGCCGTCAGGTGATAGCCGGTGGCCCCCCCCCCCCTCCCTCACTTGCATTTAGTCACCGTTATTTTGTCACCGGAAATTGGCAAACTCCGTAAGATTATAAAATAACTTGAGAGATTGTAAACTCGCGATAATTTGTCAACTGAATATTTGGAATAATTTTTGATAGTCTAAAATACCTCGAAGTCATTCCTAGAAATTATAGACTGATATAAAATGGCGACCAATCAGCACTCTGGTCTACAATTTATCTGTTTTGGTGTGAAAGTTAAATTACTTACCTATAATATTTAAAAAAAAACAAGGGTGCAGTTATAGAAGCTCGCGCAGGGCGCAGAAAAGGCTATTTACGGCTGTGTCTAGGTATGGCATACTACCTGCAGCCTGGTGCCGAGGCCCACCAGCGTTCTGCTTGTGTGCGGATATGTTCTAGTAGCCACGTGCGCAGCTGGGTGAAAGGGGGTACTATGAGTTCGGGTCCAACAGCCATCGTACTACGAGTAGATCTCCTCCGGGCCAGCTCACGGCCGCGGCATTTCCTAGTGCTGCAGCGTCAGTGTTGCGGTCTAGCGCATTGCGGCATTCTTCTATGAGTTTCGAGGTGGTGTAATTCTTTCCTAGGGATTGAAGAAGTGAGGCGCTGTCGGAGAGAATACGAATATGAGAATCCGTGACTCTCCTGGCTTCTATGGGTACGGTTGGTATGGACCGCTTGGATAATGCCCATGCATTCCGCCTGATAAACTGTGTTGAGCTTTCCTAGCGGTCTAGATACTTTGATGTTGAGGTCCTTGAAGTAAACTGTAACTCCAGTTCCAGCAGTTGTCTTTGATCCGACAGTGTAGATTCTCAGCTCTTTAGGACCTGAGTGATCATGTAATTCTTGTGTCAGCAATATTTTATATTGCATTTGGGAATGGTGCGTCTTTTGAGCTTTGTCGTTGGGTGATGTCATCATGGGTTGTCGCTTAATGGCATGCCATGATGATTTCCATGATGCGTGTGTGCTTGATTCTAGAGTCTATTCCTAAAGTGCCAGATGTGCTAAGCCTGCAAGCTGCTAGGGCCGCATGTTATGATGTTAAGATTAGTCGAGGCGCCTCACCTCTGGTGTCCGTTACTTCACTGCCGTAGTAGGTGCAGATAATCAGGTTCAGGTTGGCGTTCTCGCAATGTTGGACGAAATCAGTCATCGCCTTCGGTGGACAGTTCTCGTCGGATCTGAGATATCTCTGTCGGTTTGGAGCCTCATCGCTGTCAGGTCTCTGGAACAGAATTGAGTTAGTGGCGTAATAGGTATGTCTTTAGGTGTTTATATGTAGGTTCGTGGTTTATCCGAGTTGTGTTGAGTGTTAATTTACCTCCGATGTTTCCAAGGCCGCATATCCTGTCACTTCTCATCCACGGCTCTTGTATTAGTGCAATTGTTCGTGGTTTCTCCTCCAGCGCCCTGGGTCGGCTAACCGGGACAGTTTGGCTGTTTGAGATTTGTTTGGTTGATCTGGATGGTGTTGGGTGTGGGCGACGTCGACGGTGGTATGGAGTTAGGAGGAGGCGGATCCATCGGATAGTCTATCTTCCTCCTCCATTCCGGGCCGGTTGTCCAGAGAAGGTGAGGATGCAAGCAGCTGCGATGTCCATCGGCCATCGCCGCTCTCGCCATTTCCTTCTCCAATCGTGTCGTTCCACGGTCGTCAGTTTGGGTCGGTTCTGTGGTCTCAGTCTCGGTCTCTGTGTCAGTCCTGACGACAGTGGGCTGGTCTTGGGGTAGAACCGGACGTTTATAGACCCAAGTAGGTACGATATACGCCGCTCCGGCCCCAGGACCTTCTCCAATTCATCAGCCGGGATTCTCAGGGTCATGTCCTGTGGCTATCCCCAACGACAGAATTACGCCCTGTACAGCGACCACATCCCAATGCCAAGTGTTCTGACGGATCAGAACGCTCTCGAGCCGTGCCGTATCGTCCGGGCTTTCCCTCTTTGCCGACCCCGAGCCTAGCGGCCCGGGTGGTGGTTTGGAGGCGCCCGGAATAGTACTTGAGGCCGGGTTTCTCATGTGTGAGGCCCGAAGCTGTTTCCCCCCACCCACTTCAGTAGCGGTCGCTGTGTCACGTCTTTGTCGGTCAATGTTCCGGCCTTTTGCTCCGGTAGATTCCAAAGCTTCCAAGGATTTTTCACGCTGGGTTTCCCCTTCGCGGACTCGTCCCCCCGCCGGTCACGCGTTTCCGCGTTCGGCCGTTTTTCGCGCTGGGTTAACCCCTCGTCGCGTGTATCGCAGCAGAGTCTGTTATTTTTTGGTGGCGCTGTAAAACCAGTCGATCGCTCGCGTAAGTGCTAAATAAATAATATTCTTTCTTTCTTTCACTAAGCAGTTGGTTTCCCCCTCTCAGAATACGATGGGGGCTGACCGACGAGTCAGCATGGGACTCCATGGCTTGGCCGGGCCTGGGTAATTTCTTTCACTTTCAGCTCAATGAATTTTGGTTACTGGTTGTTGGGCTTTTTGGTAACGACGTTGCCCTTCCTCTGGACCGATGGGAGTGAGGGGAAAGAAGTACTGAAGTTTGGACTGGGTGAATGAAGGGAAGTAGGGATGGTAAATTTCTGAACAGGAGGATTCCCGGCGGCCTAATTTTTTTGCGTTCCTTTTTTGTAAAATGATTTGACATATGTGATGTCACAAATATGTGACAAAAAGTATTGTGAATTTCTGGCTTGGCGTCGGGGCAAGCAGATTGCGTCTATTTTCTGGCGTTCAAAAGGTTAAGCATATTGTAAGCAAAGGAATCGCAATGCCTTTACCGAAACACGTTACCTATTAGGCCGCGGGTCGGGCAGTGTTATTCGGTATTTCCTCCTGGGACTTCATTCTTATTTGGTTTAGGTACCTAATTGATATAATTTTCAGTATCAATACCTACAACCCCGCCTGCCATGTACTTATCTGAATATAGAAAATTGTATGTTAAATTCAGGAAATGTGTCACGTATTGTTTTAGCTGTGTGAATTGAAATAATATGGCATCTAATTAAAGGTTCGCTGGTAGAAAATACAATAAAAACATTTGTGTGCATGAAGTAAATAAATAAATTAGGTAGGTATATGAAAAATAATAGATAGTAGTCTGGAGTAGGTATGTAAAAGTTGTTCAACTTGAAGGAATATTTTGTAATCGCGTGTTGAATAGTAGAAGTCTTCTTCGACCCTGAATAATGAGATAAGAGAAGTAGGTATTAGTGGAAAATCATTAAAAAAGTGCAAGCATTTTGGGCGGAAAATAAAAAAAGTGTTTTGGTAATATGATTTATTAAAAAAAAATCAATTTCTCTTCTATATCTATATGTAGCACAAAAAGACGCATGTGTAGTTTGTCTAGACCGCTTAGTTCTAAACAACACCATTGCGTTGTTTTGAACTAAGCTGTAGATCTTAATCCAAAACATACCAAGATCCATGAATTATGATCCTCAACACCATTTAGAAAATTAATCACGGAAGGTTTATGTACTATACGCTTACGTGTAAGTAATAACTACCAGATTTTTTAGGAACATCAACATTTTCAACAATGAAGAGGTGTTCGTACACTTAATCGTATAACTCGAAAAAATGTAAAGCAAACCTCATTTTTTTCGATTAAAAAAATGCATAAATGTATGGTATGGATGGTAGTCCTGCTCCACAGCCACTAGGACACAAACTAATCCATCAGATTGTAAGAACATTATATTTTCATTGTATAGACTAAATTTATTTAGCATTGTATAATTTCATGCATTAACGTTACATGTGTGAATACTGTATACCTCAAACTTCTATCTTTTAGCAATGTCTTTGACTTGAATGTGCCCTGGCGGTTGGGAGTGTCATGCTCACTCCAATCTGTCTGATGGTGGCACATGAGTTGATCATTTGGCTCCCTTCAAAATGGTTGAACCGAATGGTGCTAGCGCATGCGTCATGTTCTTGGACCGGAACTGGTAATATTTTAGCTGCACGGTTTATTTTGATTATTTACTCTTTGAATTGTTAATTTTTTACTCCGGATGCTTTTGTAGATTATATATTTCTACATTGTTCTCACATTATGTGTATAAATTCGACAAGAATAGTGTTAGGTACATTGATTTAAAAGAGTGTCCGTGAAGTTTCTTGCACGTTCAACTTCATGCTTTTGACTGACCGCCCTTGACAATTCAATAGTACCAGTAAATGGTTTATTTGAAATAAATACTTTCGAGTTTTGAGTTTTTAAGTTGGGTTATTAAAAAATCTGGTAGTATTATTAAGTCTCAATATTGTCAGGATTTAAATACCGTGAAAAGCAGCGTTTTGATTTAACAAAATAATCTATTACTACTGTCTGTACAATAGCGGGTCTATAAAAACATTATTTCATCAAGACAGGTAGATAAGCAATTTTTTTTATCGGCATCATAACTTCCGAAAACCTCGAAAAGTGGTCACCCATCCGAATCAAATAATCTCCTTAGATAAAAGGCATTAAAAAATATTCAAGTAATGCTCTTTTTTATACATTAATCACTACCTACTCGACAATTGTTCGTAATTAGAGCTTCCCTAATAGAATTGGAGCAACCTTATAAAAATGTTCAAAACGCTTGATTTTTCCAAGGACAATAATATTTTATCTGTGGAATGAAGTTAACGACAGTTAGGTACTGGAAACACTGTCAAAAATTCTCTTGCTGGAAAAAAATTGCCCGAAATCAACTTTTTTATTGTTATGAAATAAAGGCATAAAAATACTAACATTAATAAGAAATTTCTAAAACCTCTAAAAATAGGCCACGTTTCACAGACGTGATATTTATTTACAAAATTATGAAATGGTTGCGTTCAATGCGAATCATCGAATCGACACTACAGATTACTATTTCAATTCCATTTTGTTTTTTAAACATACACCCTGTCTGTATAATCACGTTTTAGTATAATTGCTTTTATTAATCGATTTGTCAACAAAAACTAAGCTTTTTGATGTTCAGTATTCGCTGACCGTTTATTGAGGAGTACATCCTCTGCCGGCGATTGTTTCAATAGAAAATATAATCAACAAAAACGTTAAAAAATAATTAAAGTAAGTCATCAAGCCTTCTGAACGTTTACTTATACGCGGTCAGGATGCAAGAAACAAGGCATTTTTAAATGTCTCGCGCAACGTCCACTCGAAAACAACGGATCGCTCACTTTGGTCTAGTTGGGCCTATGTCGGGCCAAATAGTGGCGTCAATTCAGCCGTTACTATACAATTCAATGAACAAAGTATTAATATCCCGACTTCAATCAGCTATATCACTTTTCAAGCATAAGTGTATTAGTAATACAATTTAATCTCAGATTTGATGCCACCAATAACATGAAAAGTAAACTTAATTGGAATTATTTAGTTGTTTGATAATAACAACAGTGGCAGCGCAGTAATAGGAGCACTCACATTTATAAATTTATTTTTAAAACTTCGTTTTAATTATTTAATTGTTCACATTAACGGTTTTTAAAAACTTTGAAAACAGAAATTGGAAATGGGGAATGTTAGTTTACTACTAGTAACTAATATTGTATAACAACAACTTGTTTTAATCAGCATTCATTTGAGCAGCATAGAGGTAAATTCGAACATCTAAAATTTTTGGCGACACGGTTGGCACAGTGGTTGTGCGATTGACTGCTGCGCTGCGTGTCGCGGGTTCGATTCCCGCACGGAACAAATATTTGTATGGTCTACAGATAGTTGTTCCGGCTGTTTGTGTATGTGACTTTGTATGTTTGTAACGCACCCACGATACAGGAGAAATTCCTAGTGTGGGGGCAATGTTTAAAAAAAAACAGGAACAGATATAAGGGTGTTAATCATCACATTACTTCATCCGCTCTGGGTGAAGCGGAAGGGCGTGTCAGCTCTTACTGACTAAAACCCATCCGTGTTCCTTCTAAAGCTTTTTGCGTTCCAGGGGGGCTACTCTCTAAGCCCAAAGTCCGTAGTTTCGGGCTTAGTTGCGGGCGTATTCTAGTCCCTATGACCTAACCACTAAGAATTAACATTCATTCATTCTTAGTTCGGATTCGGAACTAATCGTAGACCGTAGGTGATACGGACTAGAATACGCCCGAAACTAATCCCGAAACTACGGACTTCGGGCTTAGAGAGTAGCCCCTCACGGTCGCGGTGACTCTTTCTAACAAATTCCGCGATATAAGGGTGTTACCACACCAATCGATCGATCGTCGATCGATGCCATTGATCGATAGTAGAATGATTTAGTCGACGTCGATCGATCTAATTGTTTTTTGCCTGGTATCCGTCGATCAGCCAAACCTACCACACCAATCGATCAACGTCGATCGATTGGTGTACTAACACTCTAATGAATGCAAAAGGACTAAGTTCCTTTTGGGTCACTTAACGATACAAAAGACCATTCTAGACGTTTTTCATAGGATTATGTGGCACCGCATACCGCAGGCAGCATGGTGCGTTCCATGATTGTGAGAAAGGGATAGTGCTGTTCGTTCTGTATAGCTTCGTATCTCTCTCACATCATTTTGGTTATAGTAGGTGGGCCATACTAATACTATAAACACTTACTTAAGTCGAGGTAGTCAATCAGATCACAAAATTATTATAATAAAAAAAAGTACATAAAATTTAACAAAAAGAAAAAGCTTGCCAATATTTAAAATAAATGCACAAGAAAAATTGCTACTAGAGTTCAAGCAACCTTATTTTTTACCCTTTTAAGGGCCTGTTTCACGAGCTTCGAATAGCCATCATTTTTCCGACCTGCAGTAGACCGACAGAACAGTAAGGATGGAGTTTACCTCGACTGAACGCTTTGCCGAAATAAATTTGGTCGACAAAACACTAGTTGGACTAACAGTTGACCGATGAATGCCATCCCGGCCATGTATTTGACCGACAGAAGACTAGGCCGGAAAGGTTGATCTCGCCTGAACAGTATTAACCTTTTGAACGCCATTGTCACGTAAACGTGACAAACTAGCGCGTGCCCTGTACGCCAAACGTCACAAATATGTCACAAAAAGTACGGCGAATTTGTGGCTTGGCGTCGGGGGCACGCCGATGTGTTTATGCTCTGGCGTTCAAAAGGTTAAACATACAGTGGACCGTCAAAAACATTAGTGACAAGCGGAATATCCTTAACCAGCCGCTTCATTCTGGGCAATAGGTATATTTAGCATTCATAGTAAGCATGCTAAATGGAATACTGTACTCTTCCACCATGCAATTGTCTCAACTTCAATTTATTTATTACAATTACAAAACCATTAATTAACAGGTACTTCTGAAATGTTGTTTTGCTGTTGATAACCATTCAAATTCTGAAAATGTTATCAAAGGACCTGCAGTGATTGTCAGACGAACATCAGTTTTGTTAGCCCAAAACTTCGTCGATTTCACTTCATCATTGGTGGCAGGATAAAGGTCATTTAGGCTGCATGTTTTGGGGCACAGACAGCAGGATACTAAGTGGTGCCCTGTTCCATAATTTGCGACACAGCTCCGCAACAACACCTTGTTCTAGTTCCGCCGCGGTAGCCCCTTATGTATGTATGTATATAAATCGGGCTGGTTTCCGCAACTTCACGACTAAGCGCGTACTCTGCGTGCAGGTGGGACAAATGTGTCATTCGATCCTCCCCAAGAAAGGCCACCAACGTCTGGTGTTACTGACTATCTCACAGGGGAAACCTGGGTTTCCGAAGTACTTAGCCCTGTTATCAGCGACTACCGGACAGCTTAGAAACAGATGTGCTGTCATCCTCCTGCATGCAGGCTCTACAGAGTGCCCCTTTTGCGAGGATGAAGATGTATCTTCCCATTCGGCTTCGGAGGAGGTTAAGGGACTTCCAAATGGGTCACAGAAAGCCCCAGACAGTAAATGATGCAGAAGGTTTTACACTTTGATATAGGACACTAAAATGTGGAGAGCATGATGGGTATCTACTGCTCTATGGGTACTGCACTCACAACTAATGGTAGCACAAAGAACACGGGTGCATTTCCTGCAGCAAGTCGGACAAAGCCCTGGTATCTACCGAGCGTGACGACCTGCGAATGCATTCCAGTGCCCCGGCCAACGGTAGTTGAGACACATTTTAGTCAGAAAGAGTCTGAAAGATCCCTCTAAAAAAGGACATCTATGAGAATTTCCAAACGCAAATAAGTGTGCCCATGAAGATTTCCTCACGAAAAAGCAGATAGACAACAGATAGTTAATATTTTTAAACTGGAACTATTTATTTGACTTCCTCTAAACTATGGTTAATCTTTGATCCATGTAGCGGATAGCTAACTAATTTTATTCGTTTTTATTTCTATACCTACGATTGAAAAATATAACATACGACTAAAATTATTAGATATTGAGCTTCTATTCTAGGCTTTAATTCTATAAAGCGGTGGGAGACAGAACGGAATGCCACATTTTTACTACTAGAACCATGTTTATACCAACCCGACCTCTGCAACTCCTCAAAGCCGGAGACAACAGAGGCGACTAGAAAAGCACCGAGCCAATGAAGTTTGACGAATTCTGGAGAAGCGAATGGATCCCAAAACGACATTAATCAGAAATTAACAGCGTTTTTATAGCAACACTGATGAAATAAATTGCCCAAAGAAAAGTAAACGGGGCACTTTCTTGGATCTGAATCCGCCATCTGCAACTACTAAGCCATGGCTGTTCTCACAAGGCCACCGATACTTCATCGTATATACGAATTCCACATAAATGGAACAGCTTATAATATTGATACACAAACTTAATATCAAATGTGAAAAAACTTAAACAAGTGCAAAGTAGACAGACGTCTTTTGATAGAATTTACTATTTTTAAATAGTAGTAGTAATAAATGCACAGAATTTACTATTTTTTATAACACAGAAAAGTTTAACAAAGCATACATTTTTCAAGTCAATAATTCGTTTTGTCAACCCTTAAATCAATAATCAACGCTCAGGCTAAAATATATCTTTCTTATTGGAATCGAAGTAAGTTACAACCAAAATTTTTAAAATTACCTTGTCAGTATTTAATCAACAATCCTTAAAATAAGTTCAGACCTAAACACGGATAGGCGGACGCTTAAAACTTTGTACTTAGTCCTAAGTACTAATTTATTACAAAAAATAGAAAAATAATTAGATTTATTATTAAAAAAAAAACTGGTAATATGCGCGGTATTTTTTTAACAAATATTAAGTGTGGATATATATATATATATATGTATTTAATGGGCTCTCGTTTAAACACAGTCTCACCTGATGGAAACTAATGTGGTGTTATCTCTGTGTTTATCTAGATTCTAATATTACTTACCATAGACAAATGGAGGCAACCCACCCTTAATACTTTTATAAACCAACAAATTCAATTAAAATAATCTCTTTGTTTTCATTTAATTTTAGATTTTGTCATTCAATCACACATGAATTACTTATGTTGAAATCAGTCAAATTAAATACTAGCGGTGGAAAGATGGCGCATTCGAGTATAATTTATCCACCGAGTGGCGGTTAAATTAAAAAATATATAATCGAATGCACCACTTGCATCCATTGATTTGTTTGTCATTATGTACGTTAGAAAGATTCTACATCTTTTTAGTAAACGAGGCGAAAGACATAATTATGTTACTAGAAATAGAGATCCAATTAGTTCAACTAGGTTTCAAACTGGCTAAAGTAGCCACATCTTTCATGAGATACTGTTTAAAATGTTATAATAAAATACCTGTCCATCTACTACAACTGAATGAAACTAAATTTAAATCTTGTATTAAACACACACTATGCAGGAAAGCATTTGATAAGTTGCGGAATTGATTTGAAGATAAGATTGAGAATGGTAAATGGTGTAATTAAACAAATGCTTTTTTGTTTGAGTTTGTCTTTACAGCTAAAACTCGCAAAATGCAATCGTATTTAACGCACAGACTACAGAATGCCACCTACTACGATCCTTACAAACTGCTTGTACTTCGTTTACGTATAGAAACATATTTTTCCTAACTTAAAAGATACTTACAGACACTTAAAAAACACCGCGCATATTAACAAAAAAAAACAAACAAAGAAAAGACCCTACAATACTAAAAAAAAACCTTACATTTAAACTTATCTACAAGAAGAACAGCTTGTCAGCCAAAGACGTAGCCGGCTGTGAATGTATGCTGTTGCCGACTAGATACGCCAACTTGTGTGCGTACTGACACGGCGCGGGTACGCGGACCGTTCCAGGCCAGTTGAAGTACAGATGGCACAGTTTGTAGGTAATTCTTTGGCATTGGTCCGGGGTCATGTCGCTGCTGTCGTGGATAACTACGTAGTGAGTTGGTGTTACTGTACCTTGGTTCACCTTTTGTGAGACTATTAGGAAGTCATACCTGTAAATAATGAGAGATGCTTACTAATTTGTTTACAATTTTCTTTTTACTTAACTTTTTACAACGTAAACCCTTTTATCACCTTGATACTCCTAACCTAGGAGATTAATTTGAACAAATTTTTAGAATTCAAGACCGAGAGAGAGAGTTGATTATGAGCTTCACCTCCACCTCCCTATTACACTGCTGGGACAAGCTAGAGCCTCTTTGATGGAGTGGGATACAAGCAGCCATGCGGGACCAGTGCAGGTTGATAGATGACATGTCTTCGAATGTTTGGTTCGAGTACACGCCCGTTTTCTCACGATGATTTCCTTTACCGTTTTGAGAGTAGTGGTGATGAAATACATTACACAATGTGCGCCTTTAGGTTTGAACCTACGACATAACCGTGACCGTTATCTTTGGGCCGCCACTGCCCGCCTATAGGCCACTGCTGCTCCCCACTAAGCCACCTCTGTCTCTCTCTTTGGCTTGTGCCAATCTCCAATAGACAGCTACACTATCACTGCTAATTATCTCGGAAAACTTGCACTTTCTGTAAGCTCTTATATTAATAAAGAAAACTTAACATACCAATCGCGTCTAGTAACGCCATGATCCAAAACAGTCCCAGGGTTCGGGTTTTCGAAGCCGCCGCCAGACTTCATGAATATCCTAGTATTGATGCGTTTCTGTACCACAATGTACGTGAGCGCAGGCTTGTACTCGCTGCCCAGGACTGACAGACAGATCTTCATTTGAGGTATTTCGTACTGTTGGAGAACTTTTAGTTCACCGTCACCGACGCCGTCCCTGTCGACATAAGGAATATTCAGGAACTAGTTTTTGCCCCCGACTTCATACGCGCATATCCCGTTCCCGTATAGCCTATTTTAGCCTTCCTCATGAATGTGGCTATTATATACAAAATTAATTTTCCAAATCCGACTGGTAGTTCCAGGGATTAGCGAGTTTAAACAAACTCATCAGCTTTATTATATTATAGTAGGCGCCAGATAATCGTGGAATAACGGTCATTGACCCACCTACAATTATTGACATTTTTAATTTGAAAAACGGAATTAATGACACAAAGCTGTCCCGAATCATCATCTCTCGTGATCCTTAACATTGTCTAATAATGAAAAACGATTCATATTTAATTGTTCAGGTACCTATGAACAGTTATTAGGGAAAGGTCAATATACTTTATTCCACATTTATCTGGCGCATACTATAGTTTAGATGTTGCATGCCATTTTGTCTGCAATAAAAAGTAGATAAGTAATTATCTATCCATAGTAGGTAAATGATAAATGATATTTATTTCGTAAGTAGGTTGAAAATAACCCATCTTACATTCACGAGTTTTGCTTGTTCAAAATGTATTGATCATCATTATTTCCAAAATAAATTCACTACTAGCATTCCATTGACGTCTCTCCATCGGCCCGTCTTGTGCTTTTCGCATCTAGCGCATTCCTTCACCCGATCACTGATCTCCTTTGTGCGACACCTACCAACGCTACACCTTAAGGCGCGTACTGACCGGTGTTACGGGGCGTAATACAACATGTTACAAAGCGAGCAATCGTGCAGTTAGTACGTGGAAATTAGTACGAACATGATGCGTATGTTTTTTATTTTTCACGGACACGGCGTAACATTAAGGCATTGTTGTACACGGTCGCCAAACCAACAACTTTCGGCACCAATAGCCATTCGTTCTGCCCATTGCCACATGACCATGGCATTTCTTCAGGCTGTCTGGGTTTCAAATATATGTAGTACAATAAGAAATGTTCTATAACATACCTGTATATAATAATCCTATCGGGCAAGGTTCCATTTGCGCTGAGGTAACGTTTCAGAGACTCCACGAGGCAGTCCTTAAGATTGTCGATAATCTCTTGCCCTTTTGATTGAAACATCACCCTTGAGTACCAATGTGTCATCGACTGATTGTATGACGCTACGAAGGCTGGAAAAAAAAGATTTGTAGGTAAGTATGTATTCATCCAGGGTTGCGGAATTGTTCGAAAGTCTAAATCTTAGACAGTTAACTCTGTCGCTTCACTTGGCAAACATTTAGTTAGCCATTCGAACTTCGCCTTTTACGTAACCTAAAAGTTAAAAAGTGAAGTTTTTTTTAAGGCAAATCAACAGCTTACTCATAGAACGAGTGGTACATTGTTACACTCGTTCTCATTCATCTTTCACATTCTCTAAGTCAGTCTAAATAGGGCACGTAATAGGTAGAACTAAAACCGTGATATGAACTCGATCATAGTTCCGTTGCAAAAATGGGATAGCGCTATTTCTTCTGTATAGCTGTTCAAACTGGTCCAGTCATGGCTCTAGCACGACATAAAATCGGCAAGCAAGCTTAGAATTTGTTAAACTACCACTTACCGCAAACACTCTGCTTCTTTCTGGTAGCGTCATGATGCGAATCCATGCCGATAACCATAGCAGACTTGAAAGGTATGTTGATGTTCCACAAGGTACCGCCCAGCTTACAGTTCATTTGGAGGAGAATCTTCTGCGTAATCGACCGTATCTTGTTCTGGTTCATAAGCGTGCGGGCGTTTATTACCTGAAATGTATGATGTTGATTTTGTAGTGTTTGTTTAAAATACGATTATTTCAAAGAAAAACTTCGATTGTGATTCAATCAAAAATTACCTATAATTAAGGGATCCTGCACTAATATGTGGAGTTCATTGTCACAATGGATATTTTCTTGGGATCAAACTTTTATAAGAAAACCCTTGAGTAAGTCAGTGACCTGCGTGGGTCATAAAAACATAATTATACGACTAGAATAGGCAAGCTGGTAAACCTGACAAATCTTTTGAAATATGATGAGTAGTTTCTCAGATTGTCTCCTACTATTATTACTATTACTTATTTACTTTATTATAACAGAGATCGGAAAAATTTGAGCTAATTTACCTAAACTTCAAAGAAGAGAGACACGGTTGTTGTCTGGTGGGAAACTGCCCGATAGTTGATATTCGGACTGTTGTTTTTGTTCAAATTGCAAGGAGAATTTGGCTTGCGCGATGCAGGATTTCGTTGGTAGTTCGTCGCTGACAGGATAGATGGCGTTACGGTACTTTTTGTTGCCGTCCAAATTTGGCTTCTTAGTTCTTCATGTGGCGACATTGATGTCGCTACAAGCTCACCTTATTCCGATCACGGATTATACTAGATTCTGCCAGCGACTTCAACGGAATACTCGGGATAAAAAAGGCTATATTGATAAATCCTAAGCCCTTATCCAGGACATGATCTACAAGGGCCTGAGACAAGTTTAATTCAAATCCGTTAACGGCCGGTCTCAATAATGTATCTACCTTTTCCAACTTCAAATTAGCTACCAACAGTAGCTGAAACGTCATGTTACAAACGCAAACAGACAATTACCTGTACATTAAAATATTATTATGGATTAGCATAGATTTACCTGCGACGGAACAGGATTGTCAGCACAGCAAATTTTCTTGATTGCGCCGTAGCGGTCATCCCTAGCCGAAGGACAGATGACCACCACAATCTGCAGGTTAGAAGTGATGACCTTCTTCAGGTTGATGACGTAAGAGTCCGTGCGGTCGTTCGGCATGCGAACCATTTGCGGCTCGGCCACGTTGATGCCCATTGGACGGCAGGAGCGCTTCACTGTCTCTAGGAAGTCCTGTGGAATAATGTTATTTTTAATTTAGTAATCAATTTAAACTGTCAATTCACTTCAACTATAGAACAAATGAGTCAGAAAAAAATTCCGCCCTGTTTCCTGCCTAACAAAAGCAAAAAATTCAAGCATATCTCTGATGGAAACGCACCCTAAGGCTGTGGTTTTTTTACTTGATTTTGCTGACTTGGAAAATTTTTCCACTCCTTTATTCTTTTTTACCGCATTTCCCTCTTTTTTCAACCTATGTTGCCTCACTCTCAATGCTGCGCGAATGTCTCCCCCATATGCTTCCACTCTTCCCAATGTTGTTGCCTTCTGCGGCCAATCTACCATTTATGTGACCTTCTTCTGTGAGTATAATAATAAAATCAACTTACATGAGCAACTTGCTTATCCCGATCAGTGTACAGAATGACCCATTTCATGATATCCATAGCTTGCATCACATGTTGTCTTGTGACTTCTCCATTCCAGTCGGCGTTGGGTTTCCCTGGCACCTTGACGTTGTTACCGAAGTAGAGCGTCTCAGGCTGCAGTGTGCGCGCGGTTAGGTTGATGGTCTCGGGCGCTATGCTTAGACCCCAGCCGGCTAGACGATTCCTTGCAGTTTCATTTTTCATCACTGTTTCGATATACTGAAAGTTTTAGAAAATGGTGTTAGGTGTAGGATAGGATTCGCTCGCCTTTGTACAAAAGCTGTCATGTCATGTTTTTAGTTTTATGTTTATTTGTGTACTATCACCATATATAATAAAACAGTCGCCCGCCGCGTCTATCTGTCTGTTCGCGATAAACTCAAAAACCGCTGAACGAATATTCATGCGATTTTCGCCAATGGATGGGGTTATTCATGAGGAAGGTTTAGGTGTTGTATAATTCGTCCCGAAATTTCTACGGGAACCGAAAATATGGGATAAGCGCGTACGTCGTGGGCAAAAGCTAGTAAGGAATAAGAATTAAAGGATTAAGTATTTTGTAAATGAATAATTTTAGTACTTAATCTTGTAACAAATGTGAACAAAAATGTGAAAACTTAGATTTTGATATCAGCTATTTAAATCAAGATTCAGTGTAGTGAATTCTTGACACAAATTTGACGTTATTAGGGGATTTGCCTCAATAAATTCTTAGAATGTTTATCAATATATATAGGCATTTTTAAATATTATGTGCTTTAATTTGAAGGAACAGGGCTTTTTCTGACACAAAACTGACCAATTCTCCAAATTGAGTCACAAACAAATCACTATAAAAAACCTCATAATAATTATAATTCTTGCCTTTTTGAAAGCCGCATGACGCTGGTTTGGTGTGATCTTGGTATACGTAGCGACATCCTTCATCAATCTAAAGTTGCTTCGTTGATCGTCAGTGAGGCCCGTCAACTGACACAGTTCAGGAATGAGGCATATCATGAAGTCAGTTGGTTTCTCCTGGCCTGGCATACGTTTTGAGTCTCTAGAAGAATAATGGTGATTTATCAATATTACACTGTATTGTAACACTAGTGCCACTTGTTGATATTATTATAAAATGAAACTATGTTTAAGTTTTCAACTTCAAAATATATTTGGCATCTGCCTTCAATGAACCTTGGTACCGGAGTGCCAAAAGAAAACAAAACATATTTTTATTTACTTTTCGCCAGACGCTTCCAAAAGGCTACCTTCTCTGCCAGAGACCTGGAGCCAAGGATATCCTCGTCACAGTATTAATGTCAAGGGCATATAGAGTCAATATAGCAACAGTTGATGTGTTCACTAATTTTAGAATTTCTTTCCAGAAACTATGATAGCTGTGATTATTTTGGCTGGTCTAGTTCCCTATTGGGAATTTTGATCTTGAGTGGTAACTTGTAAAAGTAAATTACCTGGATATCAGCAATGGCTGATCCCAATCCTTGATTTCAATTCCATAGTTGTTCTTATAGTAATCAATGAAGGAAATCTGGACAGGTTTACCATCTACTGTCTTCTCAAATGTTGATTTTGGTGACTGTGTGTCATCAATACTGTCTACCCTGTAAAAAGCATATGAAAGTTTAGTTTTATGTTAAACAAAAGTCTTAAATGTTCTGGAAATGGATTATCTTCACTGTCCCCCTTTCTTTATCCCCAACTTGCGACCCGCCCCGGCTTCGCAAAGGGTTCACATTATACAACGTGAAACAGAATAAACGCAATACCTCTTAAGGGGTCATTGTCCTCATTATTATGAACAACTTTTACTATGGGACAAACCCCAAATCGCGAAAAATAAAATCAGCTGTTCAGTACATTTTGTCGAGTTTTGCGCACAGAAATGTATGGGGGAGTCGATTTTTTTTTCGCGATTTCAGTGTTGGTCCCGTAGTAAAAGTTGTTCATAATGATGAGTACAATGATCCCTTAAAAGGTATTGCACGTTAAACCTTCATCGTTTATCGCTTTTTTGGTTTTTTTATTGGTGAAAGCCATATTAAAATTTGTTGTGTGGTTAGAATAAGTAAGCGGAGAAATAGACAGGTGCAGACAGCAACTCTGTTCGATACTATTTAGAGATTAATTCGAAGTTGCTGGGATTTACTTAAATTCTTGATTCACTTGAGACACCAATAATAACTTCTTTTTATACTTGGTATGTTTGGTTATTACGGACACCAGCACATCTAGCTACAACAATATGTCAAATTTCTTTAATGGATTTTCAACTTTATTGCTAAATCATTAGGTTCATGGTTGATTGGGTTTTTTTTAGTTTCGGGTTGTTCGGTGTGCTGGCATCCGTCAACTATACTTTGGAGATGTCTAACTTTCCATCATAATCAACTGACAATAATTAACTATTAAACTGTCATACACCACACTTACCTAAACATTTTTTTGTTATACATGGTCATGACTGAGCAGCCGACCAGTCTTTCGGCCATCGCTTTCTTCCAGCCAGCCCCTTCGGCTTGAATAGTCTCTTTTATAAAGGATAGCACTGACTGAGTGCGGAGAACTTTGTGGGTGGAGTCCAGAGTCAACATCAGACCTCCTTCGTACTCGTCGACCGCTGTTACATACCTGAAAGGTGAATTTATGATTTTATCAAGATTTGTAGAAGGAATCTTAGTAGCAGCCTTTTCCAAGCAATTTAGTCGAGTGATGATTGTGAATTTTAATAGTATTGTTTTCACTTTCTGTGCCCTAAAGTAGTACACGCAAGTTTGAAAGTTAAGGGCTTGGGTAGTTTCAAGCTTAATGGCGGCTCGCAACACGATGCGCACTAGCAAATTCATGTGACAGCGGGGAAGAGCGCTCAGCTAAAGCGAACTAAATATTATGTTTTGGGATATGATAATCGACATAAACTGATTAAGTACATCTTACAAAATCAATGAGATTGATACAAAACTTAAATCGAGTGGGTATGGCAACAACAAAAGGTCTGATTTTTTGTCAAGTCTGTTCCGAATATTTGCTGTTACATCGAGATTAAACTTTTGTACCTTCAAATATTACATGTCAAATAAAGCGAAAAAAACGAATAGTCAAAAATTTCATACCCGGGCCAAACTTCCAGTTTATGCTGTGGAATCTGGATACCAGCTTTATCATTAAAATGATCGCGATTAATCCTTACAAGCTGCAAGTCCTTCATAATACATTTAAATATCACATTATATATATGTATCATTTCACTCAGTTTACGGGTTCTACGGAACACAATCTATAACAAGAAAAAATATGATTTAAAATACACATTAAGGATCAATTAACCTTTGAACGCCATTGTCACGTATACATGACAAGCAAGTGCCAAACGTCACAAATATGTGACAATAAATACGGCGAATTTGTGGCGTCGCGGGCACGCCGCCGATGCGTTATGCTCTGGCGTTCGAAAGGTTAAAACACCATACGTCTTCCGAAAAATTGTCACGGATTCCGTGGAATTCGACGATCAATAAGTTTTTTTGTGTTTGTATGTTCACTAATATTATTTCCTCAGACGAGCTTCTTCATATCTTTATGTAGAAGACTTTTTTTTGTTTCAAGGGTGCTTATTGATATACTTACAGTTAATCTAACTTTGCTGTTATCAAAAGGATTGGTGGACACCAAGTTAAGAGCTTCTTCAGGCAGTTTATGTGGCACATATAAAGTTGTACCGTCAAATGTCTTCTCTTTGAAGTATTGACGATGTTCTGAAAAAAGAAAGTGTTGTGGAGATTTGTCCTACGATTATACACAAAAGTACGTTAAGTAGTAACTTGCATAAAATTGCAGCATCATAGACATACTGATAAGGGCCATTTGTGTTCAAGAAATAAATTATTTCAACATCTTTCTCTTCAAGTTCTAAAGGTTGGTACAAAAAGTAATGAAAGTATCACAAATAGCACATCCATCCAATTCCATCCAACTAGCTTGAAAACATACATACTTTAAATAAAAACGTTATCATGAACATACCATAACGATACATAATACATACCATTTTGAAGTTGGTAGCAAATACACCAGTGATATCCAGGGTTGGCATGATTAAAACAGTGTTTAAAACAGTTTGAATTTAAAACGTGTTTTTTATCACACGTTTTAAAACACAGATTAAAAAAAGTTTGAAAAATTGTTTAAAAAAAAAATAAACCAAGCTTTAAAACTACTTTTCATGGCGAATGAATGGATTTGTCACCGGAAAATGGCAAACGCCGTAAGATTGTAAATAATCGCGTGAAAACTATTTTTTAAATACGAAATAAGACACGGATATATTGGAAACTATTGAATTTGGATGGGATTTGTTGTATAGAAAACTATTTTTTTCATAGAGAAATTATAATCTAATCAAGATTTATTACAATCTAACAAAGTCTGCAATTTTCCGGTGACACATATAAAATAAAATAAAATGAATATTTAGCTTACATAGCTTACATAAAACCAGTAGACTCTATGCTATTGCTGTTATATTTTTGAGCTTTTATTGGCATTGTAATTAAATAAAACATTATTTTTGTATAAGTATATATATAAGGCCCGGATTTATATGGGACAAGATAACACCTAGTTTTGGAACATGCATTGGATTATTCAAAATTTCATTTCAAATAGAAAGGTATGAAAGGGATCCGTCATTGCCCTGTATTTAACAACATAGAGCATCGCCTCTTTGGATAAGCTGCTATAAATAATAAAGCTTCAGAAATATCTTCACTCGTGAGGTTTTGGCCCCTGTACTTGAGATGTAGTAAGTTTGCTACAAAATGAGCTGGAGACATTGCGATTTCATAATGAGCTTTGAAATGTCTTAAATCATCCAGTAAATACTCGGTCTCGCGCAGTCGTACATTCTCACCCTCAAACACATTTTTAAGCTCTATTCACGCTTCAGTCACTTCGCCAAAACAGCAGGATGTCTTTTCGTAGATGTCAAGTGTAACTGCGATATTTTCCAGTTTTTTGTAGAGAGCCTGGGCTTGTTGCTTCAGCGCTATGTCATTTACTTTCAATGAAATTGACAAATCTATAGCAGTTGAATTATTTAAGGCATATGTCTGAAATTAATATTATGCCAATTTTCAAAACAAAACTTTTAAGCAGTCAGCCATGTGTTCCACCGTACGTGTTGTGGTATAACAATTGCTTTTCCAATGCAAAAAGCAATTGTTTTTGCTTTATATTTGGCAGATGCAAAGTGAGTGTATTTGAAGTACCGCATTATCGACTTAACTTTCTCAGTTATATCTTCTGCATTCAAATCCTTTGCTAGAATATATAGAAGGTTTAATATGTGTGACGAAAGGCCGTAAGTAAGTATATCCTCGTGAGAAGCTAGTTCTTCCTGTTGGGCCAAATCTCGTCCTCATACGGCTCATATTTGCTGCGTTGTCTGTCGCTCATATGTCACTACACTTCGCACCGCGCTTTTGTAAGTTTCGCATTGTTTTATTGCCGCAGTAGTAACTTTAACCAAGTAGTCAGCTGTATGGCTTTCGGTGCCTGTGTCTATTGTATCAATTAAATGAGTTGAGTTTGTCAATACATCTGTGACACAGATTATCGAGTCCCGCCTGACATTACTCCAACCATCAATTGACAGATTAACAACTTTGTTTTTCAACTCATTTCTTATGCTTTCTTGGGTCGAGTTGGTGACCAGCAATATATTTTCGGTTTGGAGGTTTATATCCTGGGCGTAACATTTCCATTAATTTCAGGAACTGTGGGTGTTCTACGTGGTTATAAGACGTGTTAGTAGCAAACATATAACGAGATAATTGTAAATAAATTTTCTTATCTTGTTGACTTGTAGCAATAATACATTTTTTCATTGAAATGTTCAAGCTCGCGCTGCTGCTGGCACTGGCATTTTTTGACTGAAGAGTAGTAACGGATGTGGATGTAGCAGAATTATCTGAAGATCGAGAAGAACCAGCATCACTCAACAACTTCTCCACGTCCTTGTCCGCGTCAAGATTTGCATCAGTATAAGAACCGGTGGTGGTGCTACATTGAAGAACCAGAATCACTCAACAACTCCTCCTCCACGTCCTTGTCCGCGTCAAGATTTTCATCAGTGTTAGAACCGGTGGTGGTGCTACATTGCTGGAATTGTGCCTCCATTCTTTTCACAAATCTAACTAGTTCTTTCTCTCATTTTCTGCAACACACTTATTGCTCTTCAGTGTGAGATTTTTTTGCGGGATTTTTGTGAATTGTTCCCCAATTGCATGCTTTTTGCGTCCAGGAGTTGACATTTTTATGAGGTGTTTATCAGTCGCGAGAATGAATAATAAAATGAAATATTAGATTTTTTTGTTTTGGACGGGGACCACTTTGTTCAGCACACTAAGGCTGGTTACTGCTTAACCGGACTATCCTGTGGTGGCCTCAAATGAATTTAAGGCCCCCAGCCAGGGCTTACAAACTAGCTAAATTATACTAAATGACCGTTCGCTAGGGCATCCCCTGCGGGATACGGACCTCGGCTTAGCGGCGTCATTTTGGGAGGGCAGCAAGGGACAGGCTGGGTCATATTATTATTATTTTGGGGATTTAAAACTACTGGCTCAGCGACGCGGGCTGGCTCGGTAATCAAAGGTCGGGGAGAGTTTTTACTGGGACGTCGCGACAGGCCTCGGCGGCGAGGCCGGAAAACGGAACGCGGTCTGTTTATGTATTTTCTAAGAGTGCTAGTTTACTTACGGCTCTCTTGTATCTGGGTGATGGCGTCGTCGGGTTCGACGAGGGTATGCCGCGGACGGCGAATCCTACTAATCTGTGAGGGAGCGTATCGGGTAGCCGATGCGATAAGATTTGATGTTTTGATGCAGTTTCGATAAAACGTTGGGATAGACGTTTCATGAACTGCTTCACTGTCCGGATTTTGAGGTCGACATGGAGTCGCTCGTTCCTAATGAATCACGGGGCGCCCGTGGCCTTTCGGAGAAATCGGTTGTTAAGTACTTGCATCCTATGGATATGGTGCGACTTTACGTGCGCGAAGTCGTGCGTGTGCCCACGCATACGTCATAATGGGGCGTATGCACGTCGTGTAGATGCGCAGTTTACATCTTAGGGACAGTTTGCTGCGTGCATTCAGTATAGAATGGAGCCTACCGAGAGCAAATATTAGAAAGAAAGGCACTCGTATTTATAGAATTCATTAGTAAATCCCCGCCGGTTAAGTCCCGTTAGGAAAGTCCCTAATGTCGGCTGTCGAAAGATTCCCCGCCGGTATAGTTCCGCTAGGAAAGTCCCTATGTCGCCAATTTAAAAATCAACATTAGTTAGATCAGGGTGAATGAAAAACCAGCCTCATCTAGCTTAAAATTACCAAAAAAGATTGTCGTGTAAAAGTGTAATGTTTAACCTACTTGCAAAATAAATATCATTTATCATTCATTTATTATTTAAAGCGTTCAGTATTGATTACAGATACGCAACATAAGATAAGTTTATACATTGATCCGTTTTTTGTAAAGATCTAGTCTAGAAATGAAACATTATAGGTCGAATTAATTTTAAATAATGCCTTACACTAAAAATAACAAAAAAAAAACAAAACACATTTTAACCGGTTGTTTTATAAATTAAAAACAAAAACTGTTTTTTTGGCAACCCTGGTGATGTCTATTCAACAAAGGTCAACTAATTTATTTCAAAACATTAATCTTACCAGCCAGAAGCTTAAAGCGCAAGTTCCTGTAATCCTGGTCCGGATCGTATCTCACTTCATACTCATATACATTATTCTCTTCAAAATTCAGGTATATGAAATTGGCAGTCACTTGAACGGGAGTCCCGCTTGTGCCCTTCATAGTAACTGGGGGCGTGTCCTTTACTTCTCGCTGCAAAGAGGTTTCATCATAACATTACAGACCCGATTTCAAGTAATAGCATTGGTACAAACATGAGCAAACTCAAAGGAAAAATTGATTTGAAACCAATCAAATCTATTGTTTTTACAAATTAATTGAACATCCGCACTGTTTGTATATGTGACATTGTATATTTGTAAGCGCACCCACGATACAGGAGAATTTTTTAGTGTGGGGCAACGTTTTTTTTTCGAACGGAGAAAAAAAAAGCCTTCCGAGTTAAACTCGAATTAAGTCCCATTTTTTAAGGAGACCAGTCTTTTTCTATGAATCAAGCACAAATAAATACTTCTGTTTGCTCCTGACAATATCAGACAACCCGAGAACTAACAAACACGCTGAAGTCCTGTTGCAATCAAACTCAAGTGTATGAAATGGATCAATGTGGCAGTCATTATAAAGAGGATGGAAGTATAATAGAATAGAGAGAGCTGATAAAATAACTATTTTCCAAACAGATCCCATTCCAGGCGGAATAAAAATAACCAGTGAGTTTTTTCTTAGAAAAAATGTGTTAGACCTGTGCAAGGGATAGAGAGATCAACCATTTTTTAGATTAGCTAAAGTCCACACTTCTTTCATGGGGTTTTGTGTTAAATGTTACAACAAAATACCTTCTGACATATTAGAACTAAATGAAAGAAAATTTAAAACTCATGTTAAAAGTACACTTTGTGAACAAGCATATTTACAAATTAGAAGATTACATTCAGGATAAGAATGCTTGGAAACATGCTGGTCCTGCTCCATAGGACAATCAAGGGTGAAGGTCAAACTGGTTGATTAATGTATTAACTTTATAGATATACTGTTTCTTTTTTTGTGTTTTTATTTTTCTGTTGACTCACACACTGTTGTTTAATTAATGGTTCCAATGTTTGTAAATATGTGAGTACAATTTACCTAAATTTCTTTAGGAAATTAATAAGTTTACCTCTGCTGGTGATACTTTGTTCTTTAAGTAGCATACTCTGGGTGCATCGTCCTCACATAATATTAAATTAATTTTTGTATACCAAATTTTGTAAAATCATTATTTGAAAAGAGTAACTATGGAGTTTCTTGTCCGTTCTTCTCCATAAGAATCTACCTTTCCGAATGGACAGTAGAGTCACTTTATTAATGTAACATTATTATTTTACTGAACTGTAAACGATGACGTTCAAAAGTGCCGTTTAATGGCCTAATTGAAATAAACGTTTTGACTTTGACTTTGATATTTCCAAATGCTATTTATTGGCAACACTCGCTTGCAGAGTGCATATCTATTTAAACTCGGTACGTGAAACAAAAACTTTGTACCCTATTTTACGAAAATTACGTCGACGACGGAGTATGTTTGGCACAGTTTAAGTTTATATGAAGGAGTGCAGAAAGCTAATACACCATCAACTTACATAGGCCCTTTTCTTCGTTTCGTCCCCAGGTGGTTTGGAAATGGCCACAGTTGTTTCAGCCATTTTCTGCGTTAACTCCTGGACGTCTGACTTAGGACTTGCGCTATCACCCGCCGCCTTTGAAGCTTGTCTGAATAAAAAAAAACAATCAAACATTGTACATTACCTATACCTACAGAATCGGTGACTGGATCAACGTTTAACTACGAGTACTAGGGGAGGAAATGCGCTTTTTTCCTGCTGAAATTTTGGCTGTCTGTTTGTTCCGGTTCTGAAAAGGCTGGACCGATTTTGACGGGAATTTCACTGGCAGATAGCTAATGTTGTAAGGACTAACTTAGGCTACTTTTATTTTAGAAATGGGATTTGGGTTCCGTGCGAATAATATAAAAGTTTTAAATGGTTTAAAACCATTTAAAACTTTTAACGCGGGCAAAGCTGCGGGCTTAAGTTTTAACATTAAAAAAATGGCCGACCGTTTCTTGGTTCTTGTGAAGTATGGTTGAAACAAAGGTGAGTAGATGATATAGCTGAAGTTGGTGTGCGTGTGGTATCATAGATGATAATGTTGCAGTATTGGCGTACGAGAGTTCTCACGCTGACCGGCTTTTTCCAGTAGGTAATGAAAAACGATTCATAATTTATTGTCCAGGTACCTACGAAGGGATTTTAAGGAAAAGGCAATGCAAATTTATCTGGCATCGATTCTAGTTCGAAAATTCCTGTCCACCGAAGCTCTCCCTACAGTCAGACTAATGTGGACCTGTGGTCGTTTGTTTCGCCCAGATCGTCCCACCATCTTCAACGGGATTTGCCGCGACACCATCTGGCTGTTTCGAGGCTCTACATCGTGACCCATAATATTTAGAAATACAAAGACAAAATTATGAAAGACAAAGGTCGTTACCTTTGTCTTTCATTGATCTAAAAATTGAACGTGATATGTTCCATATGCGAAAAAAAATAATTATATTAATGAATTTTATCGAAATTTAGGATATAATTATTTTACGTATTTACTTACAGAGATTGTAACAACTTCAATCCTCTTCCGGCACCTCTCACCTGAGGAGGAAGGGCGGTCGGGCTGACGTCAGTAGCAGGAGAAAACTGGGTTGACCCTTCAAGAAAATACTTACACCTTATAAAATAGCCCTGCCAATACACAAACATGAAAAGGAAAATAACAGATTCCAAGGCCTCTTTTGAAGCCTGTCTTAAACTTACACAAATTAAAAAACATACCCATCTTTTTTAACTACTTGACAAGAAGTTAAAACCTTAAAACATAAGATTTAAGCGGCCTTCCTATCTCCCGCTTTTCTCGGAAATTTGCTCCATACTTGGACTGTTATTTTCGTAAATCCAAAAAATGTTTGTAGTGGAATTTTAACAATATCACGAAATAATCCGTTAGCTGATTACGATGTGAATTAGCAATGCATTATCAACTCTTTGGAGTTTAAAACATGTTTATCCCAACCATCCAGAGTGAACTTTTATTAGAGGGAAAATCAATGACGTCAGTAAACCTGAGGCTAACTTGTGTTGTCCAATGGCATTAAAAAGCAAAAACCCCAAAATCGACTTGAGCGGTGTTCTTTGCTTTGAGTCGACAAGAACAACAAAGAGCAAATAATAACAGCAACAAAAATGACAATGCTGACAAACCTCCTGGTTTTTGTTGTGCCTTCGCAAACAGCATGGCTGCCATCTTGCCCCTTCCACCAATCGAAGAGCCCAGACCAGACGTGGCGGACGAACATATCTGTAATTAAATACGAATAAACCTGAGGTGGTCTACAAAACAGCAAGGTATTTGCGTAAGGCGCAAATCCACTCATACAATGCCATTCATTTTGATAATTATTCATCAGTATTCACATAGCTGAGTAGACAAACTTTAAACATAATTATGCAGCATTGGATTAAGAATTTCCTTTGGTTGTCATAAAGCCCAGCTGCACAATAATTTAACACGCTTAAAGTCATAGTACACATATCAACTCGGAAAGGGATCGTGAAATAGGTAAGGCCCTATTTCACGATCCCTTTCCGAGTTGATATGTGTACTATGACTTTAAGCGTGTTTAAATGAGATTCATGGTTTACCCACAAAACTTCTTTACCCTAACTCTCCACACACTCAAAGAAGTAGTCAAAAATTTACTGAACTTGAATCTAACAATTCTTACACTATGAAGCTACAAGCTTCGGATGCTACGTAAAGTTAGAGTTAAAGAACTTTTTGAGGAAACATCTCACCATTCGTTGGCAATTTATTAATTTTGTCAAACAATAAGATAAGACTGTAGCAATTTAAAAAGTATGTTAATAAAGATTGTCAGAAGATGACTTTTTTCTGTTTCGTGTTGTTTGTTGCCCTAAAGTGGGACACTAACTGGCTGGTATTCTATCTATCTATTGGGGTATGGTTTCCGCACTTAGTCCTGATGTTGGACCATTGTGCACTGGCTGGTATTATTCATCATTCTAATCGCAAGGGCACTTGTGGTTTACTTTATCAGTGTCATTAAATACTTAAAAAAGTGATCTCTCAAGTTATTATGACAGTATCATTATTTTACATCAAGTTACTGGTTTCATTATTGAACAGTATCCTTGTATTAATTTTTTTGGCACTGAAGTTGGTACCAATATTAAACTTAAAAGAACCTCCTCCTTTTTTGAGAGTTGGTTAAAAAGTACCTACCCAAATTCTTTCTTATAATTTTCCATTCTGTGGCTTGAGGTCTTAGATCTAGTTTTTAAACAAACTCAATTGTGTTATAGTAAACTTTCACTATTTACTTTTGTTTGTTTTTTTTTTCAAACCTTTTCTGAGAAGGATTTAGATTGGGTCACTATTGTTTGACCAGATAGAGCTTTATCCAGACATTTACGTTATAACACAATTATTGTGTGTCTCTCTCTCTCTCTCCTCATACTAAGTCAAAAAAAGATCTCTAAATAAGCTTGAGATTGACTTCAATGGCAAAATTATAATGAAGAAATTTAACTTACACTAGGTGGAATATTTGGGCTCGAGGTGCCTACAAAGCTTGGGCTCGAGGTGCCTACAAAGCTTGGGCTCGAGGTGCCTGCAAAACTTGGGATCGAAGTGCCTGCACAACTTGGGCTCGAGGTGCCTCCGAAACTTGGGCTCACTGTGCCAATAGCACTTGGAGCTACACTGGGGGCTGCACTAGCGTCTGGTGTTGACTCCGGAGACGCTTCATCAGATGTCGAGCCCATTTGGGATTTTTTCAGAGCTTGGAGAAGGGCCAAGCCCCTGCCGCGGCCCCTTGGGTCTGCCATTTCGTCCTGTTGTTGAAAGAATTATAAATCATTTATTACATTCTGTCTACTGTGTTTTTAGAAGCAACTCTGTAGTTGCTTTTATTGAAGACTGTAACTTAATTGATTTTCCTTTTAAGCAACTTTTCTTTTAGATCTGTGCATGATTAATTCTGATGAAAGAGCTCTCAAATGCAAAAGCTTAAGATAACTGTAATTTTTCAGCATTACAAATCTACTTTTAGACTGATGATCAGAGATCGGAATAGGTAGACTATGTCATGATTTCGTTTATGATTCCGTGATTTTAGAGGAGGTATTATCAACTCAGTTACTTCACATTAGGTAAATAGAGGTAAGGTATGTTTTAAAGGAGTTCTTTAGTTGTTTGTTATGTAGGTAAGTATGTACAGACAAGATGATGGCAAGTAAGAACATTGGAAGCAATCTATTGCAAGGTTAATATTATCCTAATCTGGTAGCTATTAGGAGAATTACAAATTCAAAGTATTCTATTTCTCATAGGCTTAAAAATATGGACACAACGTTTAAACCTAATGCACAGTTCGATTTGATTTTGGTAGTCCAAAACTTGGGAAATAAGGAATTTATTGGCCAGAGCTCTGTAACATAGGGCGATAACAATTTAGTTATTACGAAAATTGTTACGACGCATCGGAATGTAATACGAAACTTGAGGGTAGGCACCAATAGGTAGCCAGTAGCCACACGTAAAGTATAAAACTCATAACCTTTTCTTACTGTTGGAGGTATCACTAAATAGTGTCGACGATAATCACACTTATTACTCAGCACAACATGAAGTACTGAACACGATAGGTACTTCGTTAAAGTATTGGAATAACGCTAACGAATGCTAAATTGATACATTTTTTGAACCAGAAAAGTTTTTTTACGATACTTGGCTATTTTTCATCACACAATATCTTTACGTATATGAGCGTAGTAAGTAGAAAAAACAAAACTATGCGTACTAAGTAGAAGTAAAACTGAATTTCACTAATAAGCAAAAAATATTGCCTCAACAGAGCCTGATCTTAATGATTTGATGAAATAAAAATCAAAAACAGCAAAAGTATAAACTCAATAAACAATTTTTTTATGAAAATATAACTTTTTCTTACGTTTACTTTCTTTTTCTGTTTCGCTTTCTTTTTATTCTGCCTTTGAAAAGTCTCAACTCTCGTCTTCCTTCTATTCTAAATCAAGCAAGCGAGCGAGATCAAAACTTACTCCGTGCAAGCAAGGACAATATAAACTAATCACAGACTAGATTAACGAATGTAGAGTGGTACATAGACAGAGAGCACCTGACAGATGGAAGAGACAATAATAAAGCTTATTTACACTAGACTTGTGTCTGTTGTTGTGTTGTGTCGTGCCGTGAATCACGATCACGCCAAGGATCATGATTGTTGAAATAACAGCAGGCAGAAAACATGAAAATACCAGAAACCAAAAATACAGTTTTCTTGTCAGTATTTATTTATATTATATTTATATTATTCTAAACAAACTAACGCACATGTCACGCAAGTGTTCACGTCTAGTTTCGCTTTGTAGACGCTCCCGCTTCGTTTCTTGCGACCCGCATTCTTGACGCGCAGGTTTGGCCGGAGCTTCGGTTTATCTTGGGGTAAAGTATCTGGCTGATTTTTACGGTCCATTTGCGTAAGTGTCCATGCGCGATTATTTAATTTTTTCGTTGAAGGTAATGTGTTGAACTTTTCAAACAGTAGTTTATAATGTTCAGGTTTAGCTTTAGGTCATATCGTTCAACTAAAAATGCTCCACTATCGACTAAAGTCACTGCGTGTAGACCTTGCATTATGAATTCCGGGGCATTGTGTTAGTTATACCAACTAGAATGTCAGTAATTCAGTATAAATTGTCATCAGTCATGTCAAGTGCACTGTGTGACTGTCAATGTCAATCTGTCAAAAAGTTAAGTTTTATTTGTGCATAATCGCAATCGCAATACGTACAATTCTGAAAAGTGTTTCAATTTTGCGATCGGTTTTATTGTAAATACACAAACGATGTTGAGAAGTTTATTGAAAATTCATAGAACAGGTAATCAATGCGGACGATTTTGCGCGGCCACTTTGTTTAGGTAAAACATGTTTATCTTTTTATCATTTCGTTATTGAGTGCATAATTTTAAGCTTTCTGAACTGAAGAAACTTGCCTCGTGCTTCTTGGGCCCTCACTCATGCTTCTATCCAACTTGCTTGGTTTTTACCATGAAAAGAACAGCAGCAGTCGTGTTTTTCTAAAAAATACTATAAGTTTTTCTGTCTCACATCATTGGCAGCCTTGTTCCACCTAATTCAAATTATAGGCCATGTGTTCCTGTTCTCAACTAGATCCTATAGACAATCTTCACAATTCCAATCTTATTTCTATTTTCAGCCAAAATAGCATCAAACCATTCAGTGGGCTGTCACAAGCTGTTCAAAAGAATGTCAACAAGAAGGTTCCTATTTTCAACACCTGCGTCTGCCGGACTATGTTCATACAGACACAGGACACTCCTAATCCAAACAGCTTGAAGTTTCTTCCAGGAGTCAAAGTGCTGGAGACGGGACAGACAATGGACTTCCCAAATATTGGAGCAGCCCAGTGCAGTCCTTTAGGTAGGTGTTTTCATTTGCTATTGACAAAAGTAAACGGAAAGTTATTGTAAATAACAGAGCACAAACAAATGTTTTTTTTTTAAATTGCCATACATTTAATTGGTTCAAAATAGTTTGCCTGCAATATCTGTTAGTTAGCATTATTTCTGCAGTGAAGCCTGGCTTTGGATTTAAGACTAATTCTTTATTGTTTTTTTTTTCTTGTGTGTCATATAGAGATATTGCATGCCAATTATTTTAATTTAATGTTTTTTATTTTATTCTTACATTAAATGTTTAGATCCGTGTATGCTTGGTTATGTATAAGCCTTTAATTGGGTGTGCATTATTGAAAAATGTAACAATTTTTATATTTTATAAAGTTTTCAGTATTTCGTAACACTTGTAGGTGAGACTTAAATAAAAAATAAATTTCAGCAAAAATGATATTCCGCATTGATGGTGTGAAATCAGTTTTCTTTGGCCCTGAGTTTGTGACAGTCACCAAACAGGATGATGATGTAGACTGGAGACTGTTGAAGCCTGATATATTCGCAACCATTATGGACTTCTTTGCCAGTGGCTTACCAGTTATCATAGATGCTAAACCTTCGGGAGATACACGTAAGTTCTCTTTTTCACTTAATTGTGTAACTAAAGTCAATTCATTTATTTCAACTAGACCATTTAAAGGCACTTTTGGATGTCAATTTTACAGAATAAAAATAAAATAGTATAGTGACTAGTCATCTAGGTACCCTGTACCGGAAAACGAAGCGTTGGAAGGGCTCCCACAAGGTGGAGCGATATCCAGGATATGATATGAAGACCGCTGGAATACGCAAAATGTGAGATGCACAGGACTGGTAGATGTGGCAACACTTTGGGAGGCCTGTGTCCAGCAGTGGACGTGTTTCGGCCGATATGATAACCATTTTGCAAAAATATCAGGTGTCAGCATGTAAGTTGTGTTGCCACACCATGATTGCAAATGCTGCCATGACATGAAATTTCCCTGTACTTGCCATATGCATTTGGTAATATATTGTTATGTTACTCAAAATGTATTTGAAACATTTCCAGAAATAAACGAAGATGATGACGAGGTAGTCCAAATGATAAAAGAGCTTCTAGACACTCGCATCAGGCCTACAGTTCAAGAAGACGGTGGTGATGTTCTGTTTGTGGACTTCAAAGACGGAATACTAAGGCTGAAGATGCAGGGATCTTGTTCTTCGTGCCCTAGTTCCATTGTTACTTTAAAGAATGGAGTGAGTTAAACTATTTTTTGCTTACACTTTTCTTTCAGCTGTAATCACTTAACACCTATTTTCACTTAAAACGAACATGTAAGAGTAAAATATAATCAATGGTCGTAGTAGGTAAAGCTATTTCTTGTACTTGCGTTACGTTATCTTAAAATGGACACTCTCGGGATTCAAAATATATATTATTATCATAAAAGTTAGAAATGACTTTGTAAAAAACTGTTAAGTTGTGGAAAGTATAAGACGAACACGTTTCAGGTTAATATTTTAAATAAAAGAGACAAAAACATGTGCTTTCCTCTAGCGGCGCAGCCCGCTATTGTATTATTTTGTTTTCACTAGTCATGTCGCGCGTTACACCTGAGCGGCAACATCGCGTGTGTGCGCATTGGAAGTTAGCAACGCGATGTTAGTTTGACAACGTCGTTCGCTCACTATCTACCTATACATAAGACAAGCATTCTTTTATCATTGTTAATAAAAAATCAAAATTTATTTTTTCGAAACTTGGAGTTTCAGTTAGAGTCCTGTGGAATGTCCATATTCACATCAACGTTTGCAGTCATTGAACCAAAATAGCTCTACCTACTCCGACCACTGAATATAATACATTTACAATACAATACAGTTCCCAGTAATAGTAGTAGAGCTTAATGCCATTAATGTGGCAAATATCCACTATTACTACTTAGATTTTTAAACTGGAAAAATACTATAATAGTGGAATCTAAACCAGGATCTTAGCAGTCTGCCCATTAGGCCATAAACCATAATATCAACTTCAGGTCCTTTTCCCCAGTTACTTGGGGTTGTGCAAAATATTTTCTTCATCCATTTCATCTTGTCATCCACCATCATAAAAATCAAATAAGCAGATTTAATATCCTAATGTTGAATTCTCTTCTATTTCAGGTTCAAAACATGATGCAATTCTACATCCCGGAAGTGGTAGCTGTTGAACAAATCGATGACGAAGGTGACAAACTTAGTGAGAAAGTATTCAAAGAATTTGAGCAGCTGAAAACCAAAGAGAATGCGGAACCGAAATAATAGAATCTGTGAATAATTATGTAAGTAGAAACGCAATCTGTATATTTGTTTTTTTTTTGTGGATATTATTTGTGAATAGAAAATAAATTGTCTATGTTGAAAATTATTGTGATTATTTGGAGTACCTGGTAGAGATATAGCTTAATTATAGTAAAAAAGATAAAAGTTACGAGCTCACAGAGAGCATTAAGTTGTTACAAGTTGCAGAGTTACGGCAATTAAAAAGAAGAGAAAACTAGGTATTCTTAACCCTAGATACATAGTTTCAATTAACTAGGATTTTTTACAAAGATAATAAACAATTCATTAAAAAATCAAGTTGGGGTACGCGTGCGTCCCAGAACATTCAAAAAGCGACTTTGAACACGTTCAGTGCGGGAATTTCGGCTCTTTAAATAAAAAGTCTTTATTATAAGTCCATTGCACTTTTATTATTCAAAAGTAAAAGATTTTTATTAAATCTGAGTATCTTAGGCTGCTTTCCAACGAATTGGACGAATAAACATTGCATAATTTTTTCGTTATAATTTTACTATAAAATAGAGATCGACTATTATTTATTACACATTCTTAGTTGGAAAACCGTCTCTGTAAGTTTCACACATAGAAATATAAATACTAATAAGTAGCCTAGTTAAAAGATATATTAGTAGTTGTCTCTTAAACTAAAAGTTATCAAAAACTAATACTAGCTCTTAAACTAAAGTCTAAAATTACTATTGTTTGCAAAACCAATAATATCGATATTTTTTTATGTCTTTTAAATAAATGAAATATCTATTAAACTAAACAATGGCAGTGTTCCATTTCATAATTTGAAACTAAATTAATTTTTCAATAATTATAAGCTATATTTTATGATGACGTACAGTCAACAGCAAAAACTATGATTGTGATGTCGCATAGGAATTTACAAAGATGTCGTGAGTTGATTCAATATTGTTCAATGAAATTAAGTTACTTTTGCTGTTGACTGTACCTACAAGACGTATGTTAAAAATAGATATAAAGAGACATTATGTGAAATCATAAATAGGATTCATAGTCTAATTATTATAGGAGAAAGAAAGAAAAAGAGTGAGTTTTGTTTGCGACGAGCATGACACGTACCACATTAAAGAAACAAAGTCCAAACAAGTATCACAATAAAACAGGGTTTTGCAAAAAGTCGTTGCCAAAAGGATGGCTTATTAAAATAAAAACAATAGCTGTACTTAAAATTATAGTTGGTACAATACTGTACTGTTGATCTCGGTAGGTAATCTAGCCAAAGATACACTTGAAACCAGTCAGAATCACATGTACTTAATTTCATTATTTTCAGGCGAATATATTATCATGTCAATCTCTTTCCAAATCACATTGCTCAAATTACATGTCGATCATAATTTTCTAATTGATCATGGTATTAAAAGAATCACAAATAGTGGGCGTTGGGCCAAGCCCACGAAACATTCCATTTAACTTGTCACATTTCTAGCAATTGTACTTCTAATATTATCTACTTAGAATGTGAAATTAAACAGGTATCGTAAATGCTAACTGTTTAAATTCATTTTAGGGTGCCTTCGTAACTGCCATTAGTTTAGCGTAAGCGTTCGTAGAGCGTTTGCGCTACGTAATACTGCTTATTTACCAGTATCGAAAAACGTTAAAACATTAAAAAAATAATACAAAAAGGATACTAAAACAAATTGATAAGTAGGTATACAATTAAGATGTAAGTCCGATTTATAAAAAAAATATATTAATTAAAAGAAAATTTATTTTAATTCGATTTTATACTGTGTAACCAAGGTCAAGATATTTCTGTCATGTTTCACCAACCCCGCAATAAAATAATTATGCAGCGTCTACGACTCGTCTACGCTGGTCAAACGCTCAGTACGAAGACACTAGGACCAAATGTTAATATAAAGATAAGGTGTACGTGTGTGCATCAAGGGTTGCACCTACACACACAACAGGATGGGAATAAGAACCAGTCCATGAAGATACCAGCGCAGTCGTCATTGGGGTCGTAGGCGAGCAGTCGATGCCATTTGTACTTCTGTTCGCAGCCGCAGTCGCGGGTACATCTTGCTGTTGTAGTTTTACTGAAACATATTAAAAGAAAACTTTATTAACTGGAAAAAATGAGCTGGCGATGTCTAGTTCACAGATATCATTATATCAGATTGTAGTGTATTTCTAGACCGAATTGTCAGTCATGCAGTAGGTAAATTATATTTTCTTAACTTCTTCAAATCTGGAACAACCTAAATTATGATATAAGAAATTATGTATAATTATGTGTAATAAATATTAATATGTACATATATTCAGGCTTCTTTCATGGAGGCACCTAGTCTATAGATAGAGACTATGATCTCGCTGTAATTCGCTATTAATCGTGCGTTAAAACTCTGAAGACCACATAAACGTGACCGTAAATAAAATTGCCCAATCTTCCACCAAAAGCACCTATTGTCTGTACTCAGTATTTCAAAATGAGGTGGTAAGATTATTATCATTGCGTAAAGCGAGTGCATTTGAATGCAATGCGACCTACCTGCACGTTTCCTGATGTATCGCCTGCTCAAAATGCATAGTGTTGACGATGGCGCGCAGCTTTCTCGCCGAGTTGAGTGCCCAATACGGCGTCATTATCTCCGTCTTGCTCTCGCATGCGTCCACTCTGAAATTACGAAATGAAAGGTTGTGAATAGGTGCCTTCAAGATTGATGTCACGAGGATATTGTCAGAAAAGGGTAAACACTGCAGTCACTTTCAAAACTTGGAAGGAGTCATGAGCTTCCGAAAGTTTCCAGAAGTGGACAAAAAGTGGTCATCATAACAAGAACAGTATGTAGGTATTTCTTATTATCATTATTATTTAAAGTATTTTTCGACCTGCTTCATTTCAGGTAAGCTTTTGCTAAGTCTTTACTGTTTTATACTACTCTTTTCCCTACAATCTACCAATATAGATTGTTGTCAAACTAAAACTATCTCGTTTTCGGCTTTCCTACGCTCTTTTAGCTTCTTAAGCCTACTCTCGAGCTCCTTTCAGATAGAGATCTGCTTTTCCTGACGTCGTCAGAATGTCGTCTTTTTAAATAAACACTAGCTTTTGCCGACGACTTCGTAGCCCATATCCTGTTTTTCCCCGTTTCCGTTGGAATTTGGGAAAATCCTCCCTCACTCCCAAGGAACCAACATTCCAAATTTCAGCTCTCTACGACCAGTAGTGTCGGCTGTGCGTTGTCTGTGTAGGTATATTGATAAATAAATTTATTTAAGTCCACAAATGTTAGTCACAAATATATCTTGAAAAGTATGTTGGTATAGGCATATTACAAAAAGCTAGGTACATAAAAGTTGGATTGTCATGAAATCTTTCGCTTGAGTTCAGGCTAGGTTGGCTAGGTACTCTATCTGACCATAATCCGAACGAAAGCCTTCATGACTGCCGAGTCATACTTCTCAGCAATAACTTGAAGTTCTGTTGTACTGGTTCGCTTGCGCATTATAGCATGGAAGCCATCAACCCGTTTTTGCCAGCGGTCTTCTTAATACGCTTCTTGAGCTCACCCAATTTTACCTGTATTCTATCACTACGTATTTTACCTGCCATCACCACATCCCAACGGCACTTGACTGGTTTTATTTGACGAAAAACTGTTAAATAACGAACCTCCTAACTCACCTGCCAGTATTATTAACCGCTTGCGCATCAGGCAACGGCGTATTTGCAGCCTGCCGCACATGTCTGAAGTAGGAGTCACCGGTAGCATCATGCATGTCCGGAACACCCGGCGCTCTCCTCACCCGGTTCCCCGCCGGCGTCGTAAACGAACCGTACATCCGCTTTATTAAAGCTTTGTTCTCGTCTATGAAGTTCTCTATTTTATCTCTGAAACAGGGCAAAACATAATTAAATGATGGTCTGTTGTTTGACTAGGCTTCTGGACTTAGGCCTGGGCAGCCCGTACTCCCAAATAACGTATTTAAAAAAGAGGGATAAAAGAATATCTTCTTTTCGTGTGGACGGTACATTTAATCATAACGCTTGGGACCAGTAGATGACCACGTTTATTGCTGTGACTTTTGCTCAGGTCATTTAAGGTAAACGGACAAGTTGGACATAACCTGAACAGGAGCACCGCACTCGCGCTGGTCTAAATTGGTTTTCCGATTCGGTCCAAATCCAGAACCCACTGTCGGAGGGACTCCCGACACAATGTTACACACGTACGTACAGGATCTCCGAAACAATGTTTTTGTCCTCAAATTCCTTACTTTGGAAACTGTCTTCAGGACTAACCTACTAACAATTTTAACTTACGCCATTTTTACCGATTTCGAAGAAGTGACAATCTGCCCAAGTATGAGGTCTTCTTCATGTTCGATTCTGTCATACCTGGACTTACTTTTATCTGGATTTGCACTAGCCTAGATTGAGAAAACCGGCTCCAATAGCTCCATAAACTTGAAAACAGACTCATCACCGAGGCATCCACATAGTCACACAACTAAAGCCTACAACATCCTCTATACTCTTCAGACGCCCTTAGCAACAGAACTACAAGTATTTATACTCACAATGGATAGGTATTGCCAGCCGTTGGACAATACAACTGGAAGTTACGCTTCACGCACGGAACCCCTCTGATGATTTGACCTTGTAGCTCGTAGCCCAGTGCTAAAGATAGCGCTGTCCATAGTATCTGGAAATAATTACAAAAGTAATTAAGTACTTGAGTAAGTTACGCGACGTAAGTGTTTTTCCTAAAGATTATAATTATAAAATTCCATGTCGACCAGATACTAGAAAGATAATTTGATTTTGAAAATCAGTGGAAATATTTGCCAACCAGCAAGCCCGATATTTTTTGGGCAGGTAATCTTGATATTTCAGCCACTGGTTCCTCAAGCCATAATCTCAAATGACGAAAGGAAAAGACACTGACGATGAAGTTTAGCGTCAGAAAATCAGAAAACAGATTCAACTGCCTGTTTGAAGATAGAAAAGTCGATTGGGTTAGCTGATTTTCATTGTACCTAATATTGTTCATTGGGGCCATTTACACCTACGCGTTACTAAAAGCATGAAATTCTCAGAATGCGTCCTTTTTCCACTCTTTATGTGTTGTGGCGGCCATCCTTTGGTTTTAGATGGATATGGAGGGTAATTACGAAATTAGCATTTTGTGGTCACTATCCAGTAAAAATTGCAACATGTAGGTAAGTACCTATGTTTTGCGATATTTACATTTTACATCCTCTAGATATTAAAATTATATTAATAAGTAGTCATATTTATGAACTATGCGGAAGTTATTAGAACATTGTTAGGTGGTCCAAAGTAAAACAACTCGCAAGGCAAGTGACGTAGTGACAGACTGAAGTCGTAACAAGCAACGATAAAAAAAACAAAAACGTTACTAAAATAATAAGAATCAACTAACTACGTAATTGTAATGCTATCAGCTGTTTCAATCAAAAGGAAAATGCTTTAACGAGTCTTAATGTTTAGGTATCTATGCAATTATTTTTAGGAGAGACTATAAATGAATTAAATGATGGTTTTAAATATTATGGTGGTGCAGAAGCCACATTTTTATAACAATCTCAATGTGTGATAATATCAAGTAAACTAGTCGCACCTTATAATATGCCTAAGGAAAAAATAATATTATATTGACTGCACATAAAACATGTAAAGCTTTTACAATCACTCCTTGCCAATTATAGCGCTATAATGTATGAACATTGACACAAATAACTAAACATAGCAATTTATCTTCCTACTTACAACTAAACAAATAAAAATAAACTCACGCTCAAGCAGAACAAATCCATGTCCGGTACTGGATTAGTGTTTTAATTAATACGTCCTGCTACTGCAGAGTGTACTAATTAACTGAACGGATTCCAAATAAAAAACAATAAACAGAAAAAATCACGTTTAACTCAGCTCGACCTTACAACACTGGAGCATATTCTCAAGATACGTCCGGTGATATACGATGTAAAAAATCCAAGTTTTCCGCCGCATAAATACGATTTTACAGAACTATAAACCTTAAGGCCTCACAAAGTGTTAAAAAAATAAAATTTAATTTTGCAATCCTCTATTGTTATTCTAGTTTATGCATAAAATGTGGCTGACATAAAACACTCATTGAGATTCAAAATAGCCAGCCACACAAAACACGTACCCGCGCGGAATATTGAATTTCTCGTGCAAGAATATCTACTTTATCATATTTAAATATAAAAAAAATGTTGTATGCATATTTATTGCAGTGATTTATAGCGAATTTAGATTGCGCAATATAAATGGAAAACTGGATCGTGTCATTAATTTAGCAAGCGCTCGTTATTTAGCAATTCTAAAGTTATCCAGCATATTTTAGACGCAACTGTGTCAATAACCTTGCATGGAATGAAATAAATTTGCATACTTATTTACAAGCAAAAAAATCAGAGGAGCGAGGCGCCCATCTTATGGCGCTTCAAGTTTGCAAATGATTTATTAGACTTTATAGTTCACTCTGTACGACTGTAAACTGTTTCATTACCAATTGTAAAGTTCACCGGTGTAGCACTTAAAAATCATTAGCTGAAGGTTTACGATGTTTCGTAAAAAACTAACTTTATTGACTTGTTTAATTGTAAGAAATATTCCCAGATCCATCGTTTAAATTTTAATGTCTGTTAACGACCGTACAAAGGTCAAAATAAAACTAATTGAAAAAAATGCTAATTAATTTTTGCTATGTATAAGTGCTTTCAACGTTGCTCAATATATCTTAAGATATATTAGATGGTGTTTCCCGCTATGTAACTCGGTGAGTTGTTAGTGCCGAGTAGAGCATTTAATTTAAAATTAAAATACTTGATTCTCGGTAGCAAATATACGGGTAATCGATTTGTCATGTTTCTTTGCTCTTGATTTATAGATAGAGATTGAGAGTATCTTTTCTAACATTTTACTGTTTAAAATGTATTTTTAGTCTATTGTGGCCAGGTTTAAATAATTCGAGATTTAAGTGGGCGACATTTTAGTTGTTCTTTCATTTTATTTTCTTTTTAAACGAGTCTTAAGTGTGTAATGTCCACCATGATACCCGTCCTGTCCCCATTAAATTGTGTAGGTAGGTAGAGTTGTAAATTAGGCATTCAGAATAAAATACTAAAACGATTCAATTGTTTTATATTTTTTGCCTCCTTGGCGCCAGTTGACACGTGCAAGATAATCCCTTGAGATCATTCGTGTCACGATTAATTTTCGTAATTTATGGATATTTGATGATCGATTAGCCTGTTTTGGTGTGCACTTAATCTACATATAAATTTTATTATTCAAACAACTTCCTATTTAATCAGGAATTAAGCCTTATGTTAGTTACTAATCAATAAAGAGATAATAAATTATTATTATTATTTATTTATTTGTGTTCATTAGGTCTATTCTAATATTTAGTTTCATTAACTCTGTGATCGAAGGCCGTTCAGTCCGACAATGAGGCTATTTAGACTGCAAAAGTTCGACTTTATTAACAACGCCTTCACTTCGTGGTAGCAACGATCCGTACTTGGCTGCATTCGACATAAAATGGCAGGCACTTACTAGTGCCATGCACAAATTCCTTGACGGCTCAAGGTAATGGTCCCATCTACTTAATTTCGAAGTAACACATTATATTAATGCTTCACATTACCTTTAATGGGATATTTCAAACGCACGTGACGATGCGCGACCTGCCGGCCTATTCGGTAAACATCTCACTGTGTAACCTTAGAGGTGGAGTGAGCATGAAATGATCCGTCGTTCCATCTGAGGGCCAATGTTTTCAATTTTTTAACCAACATCTCATCTCTCATCATCTCAGTCGCAGTCTGTCAAAAAAGCCTGAATTTCCATACATTTTTGGCAGATTGCGACTGAGATGCAAATGCGAACGTTGCTTAAAAATTAGTAGACATGGCAGTCTTGTTTGTATAGATTGACAGTTCACATATTATTCACTTCACCTAAGCTGTGAGAGCACGCGGTGAGAGATTTACAGAATCGCACTGCAGATTGTCGACTGTCTTGAGTTTCGCGCCTATTCCAATCACGTTCACCAATGACATCTTGATGTGACTCACGCAGTTTACTTGAAACTCAGAAATTTTATTCGCTTATATGCGTTTGTATGACAAAGGTGTAGTCAGGTTTTGCATTTTGAGTGTCGTACAATATCATTGTCACGCCTATGGGATGTTGGCAGAGGTTTAAAGTCGCCGTGTGACCACAAATCGCCTATAATGCTGCCCGTAGACACGACGATGTAGGGATGCATTTACCTCAAGCGACGTTGCCATAAAATATTTATCAGTGTTATTTTTATTTTAGGTATACTACACTACATATTCGGTTTTTCTTTTCCACTGTTGATTGTTAAAATGTATCTACTAAACTTAGGTATTGCAAACATATTAAATGGCTTTTTTACTACGGAGGATCGTTGACTGCTGTCACAGTAACATTTCTAAGCCTAGATTAGAAGTCTGAGTATTTAATAAGTAGGTACCTACCTATTAATGTAATTATGTCCACCTATGTTATGAGCCTTTTTATGTTTTGGCATAAGGACTTTGTAAACCCAGGCTTTTTGTAAAATAAAGGAGTTATTTGCTAACTGCTTGGATCGAGATTTATAAGATACCTTAACCAGTTGAGGGTAGTGGGTGAAAATTAAAGCAATAGTTACCACTATGCAAGCGAGTAGCTTGGTGGCGAATAGCGTAGTATAACCAACCATGCCATAGAATGCCAATAGACCTATGGAACCAGCTTAATTATTATAATAAACGAAAGTGAGAGAACAAAGAGTTGCTACTGCCTACTCAAATAAAATCGGGCACAAAGCCTCTTGATTAAACTTAAAATTTACATATGAGTGATCTTTTAAAGCTTTTATTGTTAGCTTTAGTATTTAGGGTTTGCCTAGTTGATCTAGAGACTGCAAACCGCGGCTGCTGACCTTGTTCAAGTACTGAGTCGGACAAAACGTAGGTATATGAGTTTTTCCATTACACATTTCTCTACTCTCTAGGTCTACTAACTATGGGAGTATAGGAACGGAGAGTGCATCTGTGATTGCGCACACACGTGTTAACACTATAATCTCCTTATACTCCTGCGTATTTCGTTTTTCTTCATTGTGGTAGGCAACCCTGGTCGAAAATCGGCCGGGAGGTTTTTTTTTTACTATATTCGGTCCAATGACACTCATTTTACAAAGGTGTGTTTTTGATGTCGGAAATCTAGGGTTCGTCACACCAATTGATAGGATTCAAAATAAAAAGCAGGTTTGGAAAATGAAGCGTCGGTGAAAAGGACTTAACTTTTGTTGTTTATTGTATCGTTGGTGATCGTTACACTCGCCTTTGGGGTAGGTAAACCCCACGAAGCTGCTACGATCCGTACATTCCTAGACTCCTTTTACACGATTCAATCCTAACATATTTTTCCAAGACAGCAAAAGTTTTAATGAAAAGGTGAACGCACCTCGCCGTAAGGCAGTCAAATAAGGTTATAAATAATGGCGACAGCATGCCATGTATCATATAAATCCGTCACGATTTATATTTTATCGCACAGACTAAGCAGCCCACACCTCTGACTCACAGTGACTTAGATCCAAGTGGCGGACGCTTCTACTGAACCTACGCTGTCGCAATTTTAATAAGGCATTGTATAAATAACAGCATTATCGGAAATGTAGTGCGGATTATATAGGTAGGCTGTTGGGACGTGGCTGTTTTGAAGATCTAGGAAAGATTTTCTGTTAGAGGCTATACCTACGGCGAAGTATTATATGAATATGATAATCCTGGCTACTGGAAGATTCCTTTATCGCCATTTTAGTAAGATGTGCTTATGGTCAAGTTTCTTTTAGTTAGGATTGAAATATTAAGTAACTATACGTTTTTGTTATGCACTTAGCTGTTACTAATTTGTAAATATCTGTTTCGCACTGAGGTTTGCCGTTAGAAAATCCAATTTTGGGTTAAGCTCGCCTTTAATGTACCCAGCCTGTCCCTTGCTGTCCTCCCGAAATGACGCCGCCCGAATAAGCCGAGGTCCGTATCCCACAGGGGATGCCCTAGCGAGTGGTCATTTAGTTTAATTTAGCTTAGTTTGTAAGCATTGGCTGGGGGCCCTTAATTCATTTGAGGCCACCACAGGATAGTCCGGTTAAGCAGTAACCAGCCTTAGAGTGCGGAACTGAGAGTGGCCATCGACAAAAAAAAAAAATAAGCTCGCCTTTGTAAATACGCTGTCCTGCTGGGTTTGTATGTTTTTCTGTGTGCACTAAAGCATAAGAATAGTTACGTATTCAAGCGTCCAAAGCCGACAAGTCTCACTAGATGGACTGTTGCAGTTTTGATAGTTAAGTTGACGACGCATCACTCGCAGAAAACTGAGGTATTACATATGTACATATACCTATGTACGAGAAGGTTCAGACGGTATAATCTTATCAATACGATGACTACGATAGCGACAAAGTAGGCTATTGGCGTCTACACTTCTCACCAACACCGCCACATTTTACTACTATGTGGCAGGTTTGCATGGAGAAAAGTTAACGTTGAAGACCTATCCTAAAACTAAACAGTTTATTTGGCTATTCAATCGGGCGCCCTAGAATATTAGTTTCTGATTTCAATCTGTGCAGCCAGCATGAATATTCAATTCTAATGAAACCTTAGGAAGACGTCCCACTTGCATTAAAATTACCATGATAGAAAATGGAAAACTCACAAAGTTGTGAATCATTGGTGACAAGTGTGATTAGTCCACAAGGGTCAAAGTGCTGTGTACATTGCAAAGCATTACTGTACCACACTTCGGGTGTTGACTCTGCTCTTGTGACGGTGTTTCTACATGCAATTAGCACCTTTACATTACGTAGTCACTAACTTTGTTTGGTAAACGATATCACAATATCGTAGAAACAAAATGTTTGAATGTTGATGAAATATTTTTGGAAACTTTTCGAATGCCTACATTTAACGAAGATGAAAGACCTCATCATCTCTTGCCCTTCCTTGTCCCGTGTTAGGTACTTGGGTGGCACGTCCTCCTCCATCATTCGCTACTTTTTCTTCCATTTCATTGGTCGCCCAAACCATTTTTTCTTTCACCTCTCCAACCACATTTGTATTCATAACTCTTTTAGTGACACGCGTTGAAGGAATAACTGGCATTAAGTGCATCCACGGTATATCAGGTTAGAGACGTCATCAATTCATCATCCTCCACTGTCGCAGTACACCTTTGACCTTTAGAGGTTCATCTTTAGTTGCCAGTGGCCACATTAGCATACCGAAACTCCTCCGTACCTCGGAAATCACGTCATTTGTATCTTGGGCAGCCGTTACGGATTGTCAGAAGCCAGAAAATCTGATTCCAGTATTGCCAAGAAGTACTGTGTTACCCAGTTACTGGGTTGTTGAGGTTAGAGAGGCAGTCGCGGCTCGTAAAATATTAGTATTCAGCTGAATCCGGTTTGACGGGAAAAGGTTAGACAGATACTCGTAGATGAAAATGCGCACTAACACTTGCATACCTTTTTAATTTCTCTATCGTCACAAATATCACTACTATAATTTCATCTGTGTGTGATGAAAACCTGACCTTTCTCGGGGTTGCAAAAAATGCAAATGCAAACAATGCATCATCTTCAAGAACCAAGGTTTCTAAGTAAACCGATATGACTGAAACGTCTCCATTATTCAACATTTTGCAATTTTAATATCGTCATAGAAATTTCATTTATTCAGATTTATTTATTAAAAAAAACAATGCAATCTTCGGTCGTCGCCATTCCGTCTGTCTGTCAGTTGAGATTGATATTTGTGAAATGTCCGTAATTACTTTACAATGTTGCCATAACAAATAAAGGTATTGTATGTCGTTCGGTGTTTATAGCTTTGTTTTTATAGGCATATATTTAATTATAAGTATGTAGGTCATGATTGTAGCTTAGGAATTAGACCAACGTGGAGCGCAAACTCAATAATTTATAATAAATGTACAACATTATACATAAGCACAGTATCAGACATAGGTACCTAATGTTTTTAGGGTGGCTAAATTTTGAACCATAGCTCAAACAGTATTTTGGTGGAAAAGTCTAATGCCAAATAATTCAGACTTTATCCTTACATAGTGTGAAAACAATCAGCAACCATTTTTTAAGGATTTTATTCAAAGGTTTATTATCCGTAGAACGATTTCTATGAAAACTGGTAGTTGTCCCACTGTCACGCCAGGCATGTCTGTGGAAGCTTTATGCAAATTATAGTACCTACGCCCTAAAATGTAGTCCTACGCTAGAAGTAAGAACCGTTTAGGTGGACTATAAAGTTTATAGGTACCTACCCAGCTTTAATTATTCAGTATAAACATAATAGGAAACCCAGGAAACTTGACACCTACGACTTTTAAATAAACCGTTAAGTACAAATCTTCGCCCACCATGAACATTATGCATTAAGCAATATTTTGTTTAACCCAAGCCTTCGGAAACGTGACGAACAATCATTTGTTTTGTCTTTACTCAAATAATGCAGTTTGTTTAACCCAGCTATGACAATTTTCATTTGCTCAAATCATTCAGCGACTTGGTAGTTATGTTCATACTACATATTTGCGTACTTATGCCATAAAATACGCAGTAATTACTCCTTTGTGTCAACGCAGTGGGTAAACATTTTAAACTTATTATACAAAGTTTGAAGTCTATGATTAAGATCGCTTCGTTGATGCCCTTTTACTACGACATTACTTTACTCTTTAAATTGTGAAAAAACCTCTTACCTGTGAAAAAATCTACTTATGGATGATAGAGCATGGTTGTCTATTTATAGCATGATCTATTAGCACCTCATGAAATAATACCTTACTCTTGATTTTGGTCTTAACACCACGTAACGTTTAGTAATGATGCAGTCGACGATGGTGAACACTTCCAGTACCTAAACTATTGAAGCCCTTGAATACTCCAAGGGTTCTTAATTACAATGATGATTATAAAGAGTTCTTACAGGTATTTGGTAGAAGGAACCATTGTTGATCGTCCGGTACGACGTCAGAGGCACCACGGGAACTGATCCGTTGCGCAGGAGTATTGGACCCTGGAGAGGAGTCACTGAAGGCTGGCCTGAATCTGAAAAACACAAATTAATGGTTTTACATATACATGCGCGGAAAAATTGTGTTCAAGGTCTATCTATCTGTAGGCATTAATTGATAGAGGTATTAAGGATACATAGGCACGATAGGTGCCCGTTTAAAAACTGTATGAGCTACAGAATCTGAAAAGGATAATTATGCAGTTTACACACCCTTTTTCTAGATTAAATATACAAAAACTTACATAACAAACAACCACAAACTTCAGACAACATGAGAAATTAACAAATTATAGAGCAATTTGTATCGCATCATCCGACTAACACCGCCGACGCCGACGTGCTCATACGCATACGATTAGTTGTAAAACAACATAATTTCATCACTCGCTGTCTCGAAGGTGCGTCACCAGATCCAGGTCATGTTACGACACTACTAATCTTCCACATGTTAAGGCCATGCTTCAATGGCCTAGTGGTTATGAGTAAGATTGGTTAGTCTTGTGAACTCCTGCGCAAATAAACAGGGTTATTGTCTTTCATTTTCACAGAAAGCAGCGGGAAAAGGGAAAACTTAAGCCGCGATTAATAAAGATTCACTTGGTGTGCTCTGGCTTAGATATATTCTGCAGGTTCATGTCTTGCAGGTGGGCCAGTTGTGCGACATTGTATTAACCTTTTGAACTCCATTGTCACGGATACATGACAACGCAGGCGCGTGCCCTGTACGCCAAACGACCCAAATATGTCACAAAAAGTAAGACGAATTTGTGGCTTGGCGTCGGGGGCACGCCGATGTGTTTATGCTCTGGCGTTCAAAAGGTTAATCTGGGCCTTATTCACTAGCACTAGGCGACACAAACACTTGGCAGTTGGGTCTTAGTAATAGTCACACAGCTTATTTCAGAAAGAGTTTGGCGTCTTTTGTTTGAAATAGTTGTCGTTGGTCCCGGCTGTCATTTGCAGATCTTTGGCAATCGTTACGGATTGGATTGTCAGATGCTAGAAAAATCTGACACCAGTCTTGCCAAGATAGACAGATAGACAGTCGCTACACGTAAAATATTGGTAATCAGCTGAATCCAGTTTCACTCGCAGCCTCAATACAGTTGGGTAAAAGCTAAGCACATGATGATTAGTTGCCTTTAGTATTGGAGTTTCATCCATAGATACCTACAGACCAGCCTACCTACGGCAATTCATCAGTGACAAACTATCTTCCTAAGGTCACGAGATTCAGGAAATTATGTAAGGCCATCACTAAGCATGTATAAAGCTTTCCGTTTCCAATCATCAATCAGACGACGTTAAGCACGATCGATCTGTTAAATTATTTATAGGTATGTACATTTTAGATGTCAACTATATAAACACAAAGACTCAACACAAACATAAAATAACTAAGTCACATAAATAACAGACATGCATTGAATTCCAATAGGTCCAACAATATAACCCTGAAGTACTCCCAAGCTCCATTAAAGACTTAGCCATCGAAAATTTAAGTAATGTTCCCGTAGATATGGGTAAATAAAGTAATTCTTCCAAACAAAATACCGACATATATCACTTCAAACTACTTCTATTTATCTTTATTATTGGAAAACCAAATAAGACCATTATAAATTCTAGTAGCAGCTACTCTTTCATATTAGGTTAATTAAGCAGTTTGTTTTCAATTCATTGGACTGAAATTCTAGATACATATTTCTTAAAATCATACCCATTAAGGACCACAGTTTACTCACGACTTGGTAAACGAGATACGATACAAACCAGTTAACTGTTTTATGGCATTAGTAATAGGAATTATGCAGTTCATGAATAAGGGTTTGGTGCTCGATATTGTCAAACGCTTTAGTTTAGTCTATGTTGATTTTTGATAAACGAAGCGGGAGTCTATCTGAGGTAATGATAAGATTTTTTTTTTCCTAGTGATCAAATAATTTCCATCGTTATAAATAATGAGGCTAAAAACAAAATTATCCTCCGAACTCTCAAAAGATGCTGAACGTTAAGACTTTTTTTGATATACCTTAACCCCAAACGGGACAGCTTGAGATACATCGCAGATTTATGTTTGAGTCGATTCGAGAATTTAGTCGCAAAACTCAAATTAGTCTCGAATGCTAATTGATAGGTCATGGGATCAAATCATGATTGCAATCATACTTATCTGATTTTACTTGAAGAGGTTAACAAGAATATCTTTAAAACGTGCTTCATTACAAGTGTTAATCAAATAATAGCTAACGAGCTCACATTTTACACTAGTGTTACAAAAGCTTTAACACACAGAAATATTGTAATAACTTATTAAAACACATGATTTTATGTAATCAGCAAGGTCTCCTTCTAATATTGATCATATTCAATGTCAGTTACGTACAATGAACTGATCTAAATACGAAGTAGCGCATCGTGAATATCATATTTATAGAATTATTAATATTAAATACGGAGACGCTTTGCTGGAGATTCTAAGAGACTTTAAGTGGATTTCTGATAAAAGCCTCTATTTGGAAGCGGTAAATCTAAAGATTGATGGTACTATACCAATTGCCTAGACAGAAGCTAATAAATGAATGGGTAACACTACAAAGCCTCAGAAACTACCTAAAACTGATTGTACCTTTTATTTTGTACGAGTAATTACTTAAAAAATAAAAGCTACAATGAGTACCTACTCAATTAAGGAATGAAGAGTCAATTATCGAAAATACGTAAACAGTGAAAGTTTAGCACGTGATATATCATCATGTGATTAATGTTCATGTTTAACCGGCATCGGCATTTCCTTAAGTGGAAATATTTGTCTCTCTTACTTGTCAGTCAACACAGCGTAACGTATCGTAACTATAAATTTACTGTTTCTGCGATTCTGAGCATCGGATCATCGCAATACCAGGCAAAGGCTTTTATCCAGCTTCATCAATCAAGGGCTAATGTGATAATAATAACCACGGGTTCGTATTGTCCAGCTCATTCCACCATCTTCTACGATGTTTGTCACAAGTCACGACGCCTCCTGGAGTCCTGGCTGTGTCAGATCACCAAATACATAATTAGTAGCTTATTTGCCACTGCGGGCATATGACCAACGTTGTGGTCAGCCCAGTCCCACATTAACGTTATGGCCTTTTGATATGTATTTTAGAGCCCGGGTCGCAGATTATCAGCTCAAATAAAATACTTGGCTGACACTTATTCATTCATTTACTACTACTTACTAGTACTCTAAATATTCAAATTAGAATTGGATTGAATTTGTAGAACGTATAAGTTTTGCTGCAGTGCTCAAATCGAGCCAGACTTTTATAGTCAGCTTGTCAGCCTGCATGATGTAATTCAGCAAGCAACCTTTATGTACGTACTTCTTTAAAGATTGATTTCGCCTTATAACCCGTGCAGCTTGTATCATAATATAGTAAACCTAACAATTCATTGGTGGAGAACAAAGAACAAAACAGGACTTTAGAATGTTTATTGCCATTGAAATTATTTATTGAGCAGTCGTGACTGTCGCTGTAAAACTACTTAGTAGTAGTAGCTTTGGACTTTGGTTCCACTTATGTCACCACTAGCTGCCGTTCGCGGCTCCGCCCGCGTGAATGTCGAAAATTATTGCAAGGGAACATACTTCCGGGATAAAAAGTATCCTATAATATCCTAGTCCTATGTGTTCTTACAGATTATAATCTACCTCTGTGCCAAATTTCATCAAGATCCGTTCAGCCGTTCTGACGTGATTGTGTAAGAAACATCCATCCATCCAAACACCTAAACTTTCGTATTTATTATATTACTAGCTGCCGCCAGCGGCTCCGCCCGCATGAATGTCGAAAATTATCCCAAGGGAATATACTCCCGGGATAAAAAGTATCCTATGTGTTATTTCAGACTATAATCTACCTCTGCGCCAAATTTCATCAAGATCCATTCAGAAGTTTTTGCGTGAAAGAGTAACAAACATACATCCATACATACTAACTTTCGCGTTTATAATATTAGTAGGATAGTATGGTATTGTAGTATAGATTAAGTCCAATATTACAGATTCTTGGTGACACTCTTTTAGACTTCTTACTAAGCTGTTTTCCAGTTTCCACAACACTACTTCTATAAATTTGAGTTATATTAAATGTTGGTCATTGGAAACTGGCGCAAATTGAATCTGGAACTGAATCCATTCAAAAAATTTTTTCACTTCACGTCTAAGTATTCGTTCCATATCTTCTGATCATAAAGTATTTGATCAGATGATATATAAGCCTTCATCTTTGGGTCAATTTCACTAATGAAAATGCTCGCGATCAACACATTACATATCTAAACGCGTTTAAGAGGTGTCAGTATCAATATTTCACATTAATGATAATTCTAAAATGGAAGCCAAAGAAAATAGGGATGGATTGCATGAGGAGTTATGTGAAAGAAAAGAGAGTCAGTGATAGCTTAACGATTGACAGGACAGAATGGAGCAAGAAAATATGTCGCGCCGATCCCAAGTAACGTTTATGGTAACGGCACGAAGATGGTGAATGAAGACACTGAAAGCACTTGAACGTGTTCAATGCCATTCAGAGGAACAATCGCGTCATCCTTGTCCAGGGTTGGTATGTGTAGAAACAGTATAGTTAAAGAAGTTGCTGATAGAATGATTGCTACGAAGACCTACAAGCGTTGGCTGGAAATAGCTGCTTAAGTGTTCTGTTTTTTTTTTATTTTAACTTATTGACATTTTAATTTGTATTGAATTATATTTTTTATTTTTATCATTATTATTAATTTAAAAAAGTATTCTTTTTTTAAAATGTGAATATGGACCTTGTATGGTCTGCAATAAAGATGTATTATTATTATTATTATTATAAAAGTGCTGATTACGTACAGTTTCATTGATAATATTATTAGCCTTTACAGTTCACTCCCTTCCCTCTGGTATCAATTATCAGTATTATCAGTATCACACATATCTACGAGTAGGTATGTATATTTTCTTTAGCTCGCCTCTTTTCTTCTATATATTTACCTAAGCACTAACTACCATTTAATATAAACATGTTCTCTAGTACGGACAAACAGAAAACACATTACAATACTGTCACCGTAAACAACAGCAATGGATGATATATCTATATCATAAAATAAATTTAATAGTATGCAATAATATGTGAAGTGTTTGACCTTCGTGTTGAACTTGACAGTAAAAAGGGCTCTTTATGCTTGGCATAACAACAAACAAACATAAAAACGTAATAAGTACGTATGGGCAAACTTCCGGACTTATTGCGTTTTCCTTCCTAATGATTGAGCAATTAAAAATAATTGAACTCTATTTAAGCGAATTACGTACTATTATGATATGAATTACGACAGTGGGTGTTCAAGCGACTTGTTGGTTTGAGATCAGTCATTAAGTGGCAAAAACTATTGTAGACGCGTTTAGTTTAACATGAAGGGTTTTTACTTATATTGGCCCTATTATGACATTGTTCTATTTAGATATTAGAAGTGTCAGTTTTCGCCCTGAAGTCTTTCTCAAAACTCGTCTTGCATGTATAGCTATATTTTCTCTCCTCATTGCATGTTTAATATTAAGGGCAACAAACGGAACCCTATTACCTACTTAGCCTCCACTGTCCGTCCGTCTGTCAGCGGACTGATTCTTACGAAGATGAACCGTAATAGTTAGACAATTGGAAACTTTACAGTGTGCGCATAGAAATTTCAATTGCTGATATATTTTTTATATTGCAGTGTTTTTTCTGTTTATGCAATTTTCCCATTTTTTACCATTGATAGATTCGCGTTTGTCACCATCTCGTCTGCGACAGTGTTCTTCTGAAATTATGCAATTAAGCGTGTTTCCTATTTCTACAAGTGTTGCAATATTTTTTCCGATCAGTGTATATTGAGGCCTAATAAAACCAATAATCAATCGTATTCCGACCTTGCTTTAGTTAACGATCTGTTTCTCAATGTCATAGAATTTCCACACGAAAATAAATTTATATTTTAAAGATTGCCAAGACACGATCGGAAATGGTAGAAGTGGTGTTCGTAACTTATACATATATCTATGTCAATCAGAGGAGTGTTCACTGCTGATTATGTTGGCATAATCATAGCATATAAAATTTATATATGATCATACTATACACTCATAACAGCATTTTTTTAATAGCCTATAGTGACCCACTGCTGCCCATATCCTTCCAGACACTCTTCTCCTGCGCCGCTTCGAACCAGCCTTAGTGGTGCGCGTCCAGGTCATCCCGCCACCGCTTTCTAGGGCGGCCTCGGCGACGCCGTCCATCCCCTGGCACCCATTGTGTCAAGATTTTTTCCCAGCGATCATCATGCATGCGGCCAACGTGATCCGCCCAATCCCAATTGAGCCTGGCAGAATTTTTGCTCACGTCGTTTTTTAGAATCCTGTTTTCGAGCGTAGCTTGGTGTTCCTTACTCTGTCTATTATTTTCAAACACAGAATATTGCGGTTCATTGCTCTTTGGCTTACCCCAAGGCGGATTTTTTGCGACTCGGTGAGAGACCAGGTCTGAGTAACATAGGTTAGAATGGGCAAGATACATATATCGATGAGTTTGCGCTTCAGGGAGACCGGGAGATCACCCTTCATTAGTATCTTCATGGACCAGTAGCTTTTCCAGGCGTTTTCGATGCGGCTTTCGATTTTTCTTTCCTGCTCATCCTTTCCTGTTTTCGAAAGAAACAAACTGGCCCAAGTAGATATACTCATCGACATAATATATTTCCTGCCCATCTACCTCGACCTTACGTTTACTGCTTTTTGTCATAGTTTTAGTTTTAGAACGATTCAACGCGAGTCCCACCTTGAGGCTAGACGTGCTTAGATCTTGGAGCATGTTCTGTAGTTCTACAGCTGTTGGGGCAAAAAGCACTATATCGCCAGCGCCAAATCGGAGGTTTGTTAACCTCTAATTGCCTACTTCAATGCCCTTAGTCTTCCATGAGGCTGCCAGCAGCGTCTGAAATATCTCCTCAAGAGTGCTCGTAAACAATTTAAGAGAGAGTGGGTCACCCTGTTTAACGAAATTTAAAGTGGCAGAGCTATTGTAGTACATGTTTCTAAGGAGATCTATGTACTGTGTTTCAAGTTCCTGATTTTCCAATGATCTTAATATTTCGGAATGCTTAATGCTATCGAAGGCCCTTGTATAGTCTACGAAGGCGAAACACAGTGGTTCTTTAATTCTTTATTGTACACCATAACAGCTTATATTAATTCACATTTAAAAATAGTTCATGTACAAAGGCGAGCTTAACTCAAAAATGAGTTTTCTACCAGTAAACCTTTGAGTGATAGAGAGAGATCACAATAGAGGGTAGGATCCAGTGCACAAATTTTACAATGCTACATTTTTAATCATACATAAATATACCTACATACGTAAACATATAAATATATACATACATATCTAAAAATATTATGTCATTGCGAAAGGAAATGCTCATGTGGTTCATTGAACTCGGAGTATTTTTCTAATATTTGGTTTAGTGTCTGAAGGTGGTCAGTTGTGGAAAAACTAGGTCGAAATCTGGCTTGTTCTGGAGGTTTATGTTCATCTAGTTTCCCATCTATACGATTATGTATGACCTTAATGAATGCCTTATAGATGTGAGATGTAAGACTAATTGGCCGATCGTTCCCGATTTCAGTTTTGTCACCCTTTTTGTGCAGAAAGATTATATTTGAGTTGCACATCGTCTTTGGATTTTTTCCCGATTCTAGTATGGTGTTAAATAAATTAGTGAGGTGGGGCAACAAGGTGATAGAGCCGATTTTAAGAGCTTCGGTAGTAATTCTGTCCTCCCTGGGACTTCTATAGTAGCGCATGGTGGTAAGCTCTCTATGCACTTCGTAACCGGTTATTGCTGGAACGGCATCTGAGGCATGATATTCTGTATTACAAATGGGTGGCGAGGGATCTGAATATAGATTTTTTATAAAACTTAGTCGCTATGTCCATTATTTTGTGCCTACTATGGTGTTAAACTCCGTCATTATATACTAGACTATTAATTCAAGCTTTGCCTTATGTAATTCCATGTTTTAAGACCCTTAGATATGAATGTTTTTCTAATGCAATTTTAACTAAATGAGAATTAAGATTTCTCAGATCTTTTCTAATGTTCCTTTGGACCTCTTTGTCTATTGATATTAATTCGAATTGTTGAGCGAACTAGATTGTGATCGGAGCTGTATTTGATTTTATTAATAACACTAAAATTCTTGATTATTTGCTTATCTGATGTCAAAACGTAGTCTATTTCGTTTCTAGTGAAACTGATAGGTGCAACCCAAGTCTATCGTCGTTGAGGTTTCTTTAAAAATAAGATGTTAGCTATATACATGCTCTGCCCAAAGGCAAACTGCATTAAACGAACACCTCGTTCGTTGCGGTCCCCTAAGCCAGTGTCCGAGAGAACGAAGATATCGTTCTCCTGTTCTTGCCTCTGTCTTTAGCGTTGAAGTCCCTCATGACGATGTTCCAGGTGCCCTTATTATCATCACATGATCAGGTTATAGAAGTATTCTACGTCTTCATCGCATGTGTAGTTGTAGGTGCATAAACTTGTACAAGAGTAATCGTTTTGTTAGACGTAAGTTGGAATTTGAGAACCGCGACACGTTCAGATCATTAAATTCGATAATGTTATTCTTCCACTTCTTTGCCACCATACACCCCACTCCGTGATGCCCACTGGTTTCACCGAAGTACAAGAATATAACATCATCTCTTTCTTCCGTGTGTTCGCCCTCTCTTCTAACTTCTGAAAGACCCATAATGTTCCAATTGATATCTTTTAAAGCATTTTCAAGCTCTGTCATTCTTTCGTCCTTCATCAGTGTCCGAACATTGTAAGTAAGAATGTTAAGTGAATCGGCGTCTGTTACATAACTTGCCGTGGTCATTTGACGGTTAGTTGATCTCGCCCGGAGATTCTTAGCTCCCCGGGCCAGGGCCGCGCCAACGCCCGTCCACGCCAGCACAACCACTGGAGTCGCCGGGCACTTGGTTCTATCTTTAATCGTTCTATCCACTTTCTTTTCATAAAATTACTTATAAATTTCTTAATTTGCTAACCAACTAAATTGCACATTATCTGTTAGCGCAAGTTATATTTTATTTATATTTTGTGCAAATGGCTTTTTTGCAAAAGCGATTTAGGCAAAAATATCACTGAATTAAATTGGGTTTAATTTTACTTTATAGGCCATGTCTTAATTAATTATAAAAAAGTAATTTAAAACAATTAAACCGATTTAAAAACTTTATTTAATTTCATTAATAACTAAAAAGGGAGAAAAATAAGTTTTATCTTTAAAAAATCTCAAGTAAATGTGCAACCTCAAAAAATTGTTGGCATATTTACTTAAGTTTTTTTTCAAAGATAAAACTTCTATTTCTCCCTCGCGTCGCGTGCAAAGGGTTCCTAACGAATTAAATTTTGGTTACATGTTATTTTAATACTATGGATTTCTTAAAGGTTTTCCTGTAAGTGCTAAATAAATATTATTTATTTTATTATTTATTTATTTAAACTTTATGTACAATAGTGGTACATGTGCGGACTTAATGCATCAAGGCATTCTCTATCAGTCAACCTTTGGGTTATTAAGACTATACTGTGGTAGGTGTACAATAAATAAATATAAGATACAAAATTGAATTTTAACATTTCGGAAAGAATATACAGATAATATATATAATACTAATAAAATACATATATATGCTAAAATAATAAACTAATAAATATGATATATAATATGTAATCATACCGATTAAGAGAATTCATAGTAATCATGACGAAGAACGACTAAGAATGACAAGCTTTTAAGTAGTGTTTACGGATTTTACGCTTAAAGGAAAATTTTGACTCCGCCTTCTTGATGTCAAGGGGAAGCATATTCCAGAGTTTAATTGTAGAAATAGCGTAGGAATTAGACAAAAACCCGGTGCGGNTAAGGTAAACGTACCAATACTCGTCGGATTTCGGAAATCACTGACTTTGAAGCGCTACTGCGTGTTAAATATTTAATAGAAAATGACAATTTTTGCATGACGTGATAGAGAATTTATTCGTTATTCTAAGTAACTATTTTTTTTAAAATCATTTTGATGGGTATAAGTACTTATTGAGGCAAAAGTAAAAAAAGGGCGATTTGTACCAATAGTCGTCTAATTTGTACGGATACTCGTCAAATATTCCCAGTACTCGTCAACTTTTAATGCTAATATAAGCTCTCTACTCTTGAACATAAAGTTCAAGATAAGTACATTTTTTTGTGCTTGAATTTGTTAAGCATACTTGGGCCTTCGAAACATTAGGTAGATAGATATAAAACCAAATCCCTATTTAGAATAGCAGGTTATAATCTGTAAGAAGAGCAGGTATTCAATAAAACAGATAGTTGCATTTTAATTTATATTCCTAAAATCAAACGCTTGGAATCACAAAATCAGTCTATAAAATAAATGTTATATTTCTTAATCATAATAATCATTCAGTCATGTGCATATGTAGCACGAGTAAAATTATTGTTATTAAAATATTTAAATTGTAAAATCAAGTTACCCACCTGCTCCACAAATCGGGTAGTACCTCGGAACCCAAAAATTATAGACCGATCACGTGTCTACCGACGGTCTATAAGGTTCTTACATCTATTTTGAGAGCTAAAATTAATAATCATATTAACAGCAACAACATCATGTCTGTCTCTCAAAATGGATGTAGGAATGGGTCCCGCGGTACTAAGGAGCTACTCCTCATTGATATGGCCATTAGCCAACAGGTTCGGCGTTCCCGAAAGGATCTGTCGACATGTTGGATAGACTATAAGAAGGCCTATGACTCGGTGCCTCATACATGGCTCATGAGGGTGCTAGAATTGTATAAAATTGATACAATGCTACGCACCTTCCTGATGTCGTGTATGGGGCAATGGAGGACAGTTCTTCGCTATCCAGGATGTCGAAATAT